>VZTN01007967.1:52666-76445 GCA_013400515.1 Erpornis zantholeuca | reverse complement strand
TTTTTTTTTGTCTAAGCTTATTTTGTCTTCTCACATATTTTTGCTGGCACTTGAGTCTATTTCTGATCTGTTTTCTCCAGGACTGGTGGGCAGAAATAAGAAGTGAAGATACAATTTATTTTTGCAAAACTATAGAGATGAAGGTAATTTAATTCTCTCTACCTATTGGATATGCTTATCCAGAGAGGGTTTGAGCCATATTATTTCTTAGATTAGACAGCAGTACTTTATGACCAACTACAGAGAGTTGATATCTGACAGGGTCTAGTGAGTAATCTCAGACTGGATTAGAGGTTACAGCTCTAATTTGTGTTTCTTTTGTCCTTGCTGNAGCCATATTATTTCTTAGATTAGACAGCAGTACTTTATGACCAACTACAGAGAGTTGATATCTGACAGGGTCTAGTGAGTAATCTCAGACTGGATTGTGCATTAGAGGTTACAGCTCTAATTTGTGTTTCTTTTGTCCTTGCTGGACTGTTAAAACCTTGATATCTTCCTGCTCATGCAAACTCCACTCTGTCCCTCCCCCTACTATCTCCAGGAGCAGAGAGTTCCAACCAGTGACTAAAATATGCAGCACATTTGGGCCCATCTGAAGCAATCTGTGTTTCTGCACAGATTTTAGCCCTGTTTCTCCACTACAGGGTGCTCACTCCTTTCCTGGAATGCCCATTTTTAGCTGCAGAGATGGATTCCATTGTATAAACAGTTGATCTGTGAGAACATAGTCATTTATTAGCTAAAATGTCCTGGGGCTCCTATTAGAAAAGGAAAAAATCTGAAAGACATCTATTTGGCTGTTTGCCCACAATTCAAAGCATTTAATATCTAGTGCTATCTTAAATAATTCATTACTGCTCAATATGCCTAATACCTCTGTTGAGAGCGCCAATAAATGAGGTTAAATGGGATTCCTGCTGATTTCTTCTCCTTCTGTTGGTTTAAACTTTGATAAATATATGTTTTACCAGACTTGATAATAACATCAGGGAACAAATGCTTTTCAGTTAGGGAAATGAGTCAGAGGCATTTTCTTCTCTCTGTGACAGCAAAGATAGCATTTCCTCTTTAACCTTACAAGTTTCTTTGAATTACAGCTGGTGAATTTGTATGAGCAACTGGTCCTTAAGGACCAAGCTGTGAGGATCAGCTCAATAGCTTCAAAATTCAGATTAAAAGAGACTTTCAGTATATGAATCTGTGTGTACATATTTGTCTGTGTGCTGCTAAGCAGCTAAAGCAAATAAATAAATTATAGGAAAAAAATTAGATAAAAGACATTTCAAATACATCTGCCTAACCTCAATTTAAGAGCATGTGCCTCACTGGGAACTTAGGGTATGTGTAAATGAATATGCAAACATTAAGCATGAATCTTGTAAATATTTCAGCCTGTCACTTGTAGCTGTTCAGGAGCGTAATAACTTTGCAGAAGATGACAGTGTGAAATGTTTCCTCTCTCTTAACCTCTGCCCCTCCTCGGTGTTCTTGGAGCTTTCCTAATAGGCAACATGATTCCTGCACAGGAAATTTATTAGCCCAGCATATTGTTTCTGACTTGCCACCTTTTTCTTGTAATTAAATCCAACTGTAGATGGAAAGACAACAAATCCTTGGCAAGGTTCAACAGGAAGACTGAGAAGCATGACATAGGGGATAATAAAGGATAACAGATAGTCGAAAAGACCTTTGATCTGAGGTTTTCTGATCCAAAATCATACTAAAATCTAAATTAGAGTCTGCCAACCTCCTCCTATAGCTCCTTCACTTGGCAACTCAATGTTAAACTGGGCTGCATCTCTCACATGTAAAACCACCACTGCCTCCAATTCCAAATCTCACTGCAGTGAGACTTGGGCCACTGCATCCTCCATCCAAAGCCTACTTGGAAGCCAGGGAGGAGATTTTGAGGATGAGGATGATGCCTAAAGATTTTTACCTTTTTATATATTTTTCATATATTTGTATCTTTCTAGATTGTTAATAATTAGTTATAACTCCTAATACTTTTCCTGTCCTCTCCCATAGTTTACAAAACTCTTTCTAATACAGTCTTGAAATTCTATTTAGTCTTGCCTTTACTCTAGCAAGGACACTCTGTTTTGCACCATGAATTGTAGGCACAATAAAGTGTAAGGCTAAAAGTGGGGGCAGGGTCTCTAATGGGGCAGAACCCAGGGGAAATTGCCTGACCAACTGCTCTTCTAATTGGACCAAATTTGATAGATATACTAATTAACTAACCTTATAAAAATTGCAGAAATACTGTATCACGTGTGCATATGGCCATATTGTACCCCTTGAAGGTTTCAATTAAAGACTTTCTTTTATATTATCATTTTAACAGTGTTTGGAAACGTTTTGTGTTTTATTCCAGGTAACAAGGACAGTGGAGCAGTAGTTCCATCTAGTACCAGAGACTATGTCTGTAAAGATTCCTTCAGTCCCACACTACCAGTGAGTGTGGGACTTGTGCTTCTGCTTCCCAGTAACACCTGGGTAAGAGCCCTGATACTGCCTGAGGAGGAATTATCTCAATCTAAAAAGGGTGGACATGCCTCAATCACAAAATTCTCAAGCAAGAAACAGCTTTGGAACACTGGACTCAATAAGCAACTCTATAAATTGTAATTTAACATTATTTGATGGAAGGAAATGATTGGTGTTGCCTGCTGAAGTTTTTCCTGGCTGGTCTTGTTCACCACACTCTTTTTTTTTACAAGATGCAGAACACAAACTGTAAGAACAGCTCCTGTGTCATCAGCTATTGAGAGAAAAACTCCAAGTTGCTTTGTAAATCTCCATAAAACAGGACTTAAACATACCTGAACAGTTCTGAAGCATGAATGAGAAACCACATAGAAGACCTAAAGTTTGGTGTCTTCTTTGTGGCACTGAATATTATTCAAATTGCAGTACTGTTTTAATGATTCTCCTATTGGAAAGTTCAGTAGAGAGACTGTAAAATACAGAATTTCAACTGTTAGAAACCCTGCTACAGACTGTTCTGGGAAAGAAAAGTCAAGTTGCACTGTGAAAACACTTCTTTTACAGACAAGCTGTCATAGTTTCACTGCATAGTTCCATCACACTTTAGTTCATAACTGAATTATAAATATTTAAATATGTGTAATTGTGGCAATTCAGGGGATCTGTCTGTATATATTAAAGGATTAATAATTGTATGATACAAGAAAGTCCTGCATCATAAAAACATGGAAAAGAAATATTTCCTGCGAGGGTGGTGAAAGCTTGGCACAGGTTGCCCAGGAAAGCTGTGGATTCCCCATCCCTGGAAGTGTCCAAGGCCAGGTTGGATGGGGCTTGGAGCAACCTGGGATAGTGGAAGGTGTCCCTGCCCATGGCAGAAGGGTGGAATGAGATGACCTTTAAGGTTCCTTCCAGCCCAAACAATTCTGTGACTCTGTGATATAGCATTCAAAAATTATGGAGATTATAATATTTCTTTATTTACCATTCTTATAAATATATAAATGCTATCCATGTTTCTTTTCCATAATCTGGGAGTTGCAAGAGTGGTTTGTTGAGTTTTGGTAATTCCCTGGATGAGAATGGTGATGAGACAGCTGGAGCATAAGAAAAACATTTTGGGGAAGCTTCTTATGGCCATTTTTAAAGTGGAACAACTTTTGAGGAGATAACCAGAAAACCTGGGAGATACCATGTGCCACCAAGTGAAAAAAAACATTCAGCAAACATAAATTCTATTTTTCTGAAGTGATAATATTCTGAACAGAGGAGTCAAAAAAAGGGAAACACGCTGTGACTCTACAACATCTCATAGCATTCTTGAATTAAATATGAAATATGTCATTCCAGTTCTACAGTAAAACAGGGAAAATTCTTTCAGGTCTCTGAGACTGAAATGAATTTAACATTCAAGAACTGAAACGTGGGAAAAAACCAAACCTTCGTGTATTCCAACACTTAAAAATCAATAAAGAAAATAAAATTTGTCTTGATTTTGTTGCAAGTACAAAGTTTATTTGGCACTTGCAATAATCCAAAGAGGTGATGATTTTTTTTGGTCATAAAAAGGCTTTTCCTATCCAAACAAAAGTCCCATTTCCTGGACTATGACTACAGTACTTCAAGTAAAACAGGCCAAGAACAAGGATTGCATAAAATACATAACTTCTTTCCCATTTTACAGATGATAAAACTGACAATATGAGAGACTGAGGAATTTATATATCACATTGAAAATTTAGATGGGCTTGAACTAATTCATGCCTTGAATTCTCATTCACTGCATCACTGGTGAAAAGATAAATAAATATATGAATAAATAAATAAATAAAGTCTCTTTCAGGAAGTCATTTTGTTGAAAGTTGTTTAGCATCGAGAATAACAAAATTATTTTATTTTTAAATGCTATTAAGAACATGATTGAAATCTCAGTCACATTCATTTAAGTGTTTTAAATGTCACTTTATAAGAATACTTTAAAGATGTATCATTTCTTTGACTAGCATCTAACTGCATGCAGCACTTCCATGTCTTGTAAAAAATAATTTTACTCGAAAATACATGTAGCATTTAAATGAGATGCAAACCAGCTTTTATGACCCCATCCAAGTACAGTGAAATCTCCAGTCCCTTTGCTGCTGCACTGGAATAAACAAGCAAACTCATACCCCTTGAAAAAGCAATTTTTTAGCAAAATGCTGATCCTGATGCTCCACTCCCAGAAACTCAACTGTTTATCTGCCTCACCCACAGACGCCATACGGAGCATATGTAGGACACATTGAGTGGCTGGAATTAGCAGAGTCATTTATGAGCTGCATATAAATGCATCATTTGCACATAATTCTCAGTGATAATAGCCAAATTAGGGAAGGTGATAGCACCATCATTTTTTTTTCCCTCAGCTTAGCATTCATGGAAATGATGACTTTATCCAGTTCCTGTCCGCCTCAGAGCTGAAGTTAAATCAGAAACAAGATGACTTAGGACATATTAGAAATAAACTCAAAACTTTCTATTTTAGTGTATATTGGAATTATGAGAAGTTTCTTTTTTTTTTTTTTTTTAATGAGGACCAGAGGGGTATTTTTCTCACACTGACTCCAGTTTAAAACCCTGATTAAGCACTTCCTTAGCCTCATATGGATGCCAGTGCATCTAAGTGTTTGCTGAACTGTTACCACAGCAACTCTTCCATGCCCTTAAATGCATTGATGTGGCTTTGGTACAAGCTAAAAATCACCTCCTTGCTTTTGAATGTTGGGATCTGAATGCAACCAGAACCCAGCCCAGGGAGACCAGACAGACTCAGTGCAGGGAAATGAGTTGGATAAAAGCTTGACGTGCCAGCTCAAAGAACATCTGTTCCTGCATTTCAGAGAGAATTTAGCAATTTAAAGACAGTGAAGCCTTTTCTCAGACTTCCTATGCTTAGTCCATAATTGATCTGTAAAGGTTTTTCAAAGTGTCATCAGGGGGAAGAGAGAAGCAGGTTTAGAATTTTTAAGGTGCTCTGGCTCTTCTGTTAAAATTTGGCTGAACTTTTTTTAGAAACAGAAAAAACTGCACCCCAATGTCGCCCTGAAATTAAGGCTGCTGATTTGTTTTGAAAACTTGTTCTGGTTGTTTTGAAAAGTCACTCTGGAGTTCCCACGAAATCCTTCACAAACAGGATGTGTTTCTCTAACTGTCTTGTTTTTCATTCCATTAATGATAAAAGAGGTTTTTGATGGACTTCTGTACGAACCAATGGAGATGGATAGGAGAAGATCTCCCTATCCAATCCACGGGGTCTCAAAGAATTGTATAAAATATGTGAAAAATAAAACTTCCTTCTTCTTCTGATACCTCAACCTCTGTGTGTGTGTGTGTCCATTTGTG
Source organism: Erpornis zantholeuca (assembly GCA_013400515.1). NCBI lineage: Eukaryota > Metazoa > Chordata > Aves > Passeriformes > Timaliidae > Erpornis > Erpornis zantholeuca. The sequence goes on along the minus strand of VZTN01007967.1, from coordinate 70,571 downwards.
CTCTCGAGTGACACCCCAAGATTGGGGTTTTTCAAATTAAGATGAAAATATGCAGCGGCACTGCCTTTCTTTCCTCATCCCACATCTCAAGCCATGACCGAGGAGTTGGTAGGGAGTCTAAAGCATCACATACAGCAGTCAACAACTTCTCAGTTTCTCCAGGGACCAGATGTAAGAAAGGAGAAAGTGTAGGCTGTGATTGCTGCCTGCCCAATTTTATGCCACTTTTACTTTCTGGCAGCAGCTCAGTTCCTTGTGGGAGGGAATGAGTGTCAATACTTGCTGAAATCAGTTATAATTTCTCCTCATTCTGAGTCTTGAAGAAACCAAGCTGCTTCTGAGAATAATGCTCCACAGACACAGATGAACGAAAGAGGCTCCTACTTCCAGAATTTTGAGAAGCACTGGCACAGCGTTAATCACTGTCATTTGCCAGTAGAAACAATCATGGAGTGCAATCATTTCTTGATTGCTAAAGAAATGTTCCTTTGCCTAGAGTGTGGAGGCTGGTAAGCCTGAGCCTACCAGAGACAAGGCTGAGGGAGCCCTCTGGTAGGGCATGCCCCAGAGAGATTCTCTTTAATTTAGGGTGACACAAAAGGCCTCTCCCAGGGTACCTCATTGCGCTATGCAAATATAAAATCCCAGTTCTGCTTCCCTGGTTGGCCCATTGACCTCCATGCCCCTTTTCTCCCACATATGTTCCTGCCCTAGAAAGTTCTCCCTTCCCTGCCTCCCCCTTGCCCCTTGTTCCTCAGCCACTCCCTCACTGCTTCCCTGCTGCTTCCCTTGCCCTGGTCCCGCCTGTGCTCACCCCCTGGCCCTGCCATCCCTGCTCTCTGATGCTCTCTCTGCCCCCACTGCTCCCCAGACTTAAACCTTGGTCCTCCATCGTTCTTGGTACTTGTCCCTGGACCTCTTCATGCGTGTGGCTGCAATAAACCCTCCTGTGGAGCTCCAAACCAGGACCCTTCCTGTATCTCTTTGCCGTTGACCATCCAGGAAGCTCTCTGGTGTGTGTCTGTGTGTGTGGCACCGCTGAGCTCTCCACAGAGACACTTCTGGAAGGTTGCAGCACCTCACCATCCTCCTGCCGCAGCAGGAGAGTACTAAGGTTTGATTTTTTTTTCAGCAGAAATATCTGTTGCAGCTGCCACTGAAAACCACAACTGACAGCAAGAAGATATTTGTGATATTTTGATGTTTCCGTTAGCAAAGAGAAGCTGAGAAATCAGTAAATATATATATACATGTACAGGAATGAGTATTTCATAGATGTGATGTAGATTGTCATATCCATGAGTATTTCTCCTCTCCTTGACCCCATAGCCCATGAGAATCCCAGCTACTGCTCACAAAGTCTTCATTTCACCCAAGGAATGCAGCATTATATCTTCCAACTTTTCACAGGGTGTCTGGAGCAGAGGTAGGTCTGCAGCTGGGATGAGCATCCTCTGAAATGAGACTTCCACTCTCTGCTCTAATTCACTCAGTCATGGCTGCTGAAAGATCTCTGCACTGTGGACAAATAATGCCTTTATGTGATCTTTTATGCAACAACTTTATGTCATGTTTTATCCTGAGTCTTCACCAGGCAACAATTAATCTTAAATCATATTTTTATCAAGTGTTTATTCTTTTATTCCCTTTGGGTTTTGTGATATCAACGCCATGCCTGTCACAAACAATGACAAACAGTGTTGCTGAAAATAAAAACATGTGAGAGGATGTAACTTAGGAGGAATTCAAAGAGATAACATTTGGTCTGAGAATAAGAGTGAAAATGTCCAAGAAAAAGGTGTTAAATCACCAAATCCACATAGATGTCTCTGTGGCAAAGAAGAACAGAGGAAACAAGTTTTGTTGCCTTTAAGAGTGGCAGGTGCCCCATCCCTGGAAATATTCAGTCATGTGGGAGGGAGCTCTGAGCAAACTCGTCTAGTCGAACATGTCCCTGATCATTTCAGTCCAACCAGATGACCTCTAAAAGTCCCTTTAAACCCTGAGCACTCCAGTGGTCTATTTCAGACTTTTGAGGACTAGCGAAACATACCTGAAATTATTTAACCTCTGAGATATTTGCATCTCAGCTGCAGGAAGTCATCACTAGCACCTGAGAGTTAATAACTTACAACTGAGGGACTGACAGATTCCAGCCCATACCAGTATTTTCATCTCAATTATGAGGAATTAACTTCCTACAGAGACAATGATTACAAGAACATGAAGCTTGATCTGGTTGTCAATGAGTCCCACAAATGACCCAGAAATTTAGGTGTCCTTCTGCTTCCTTTCTCTGAGATGCAAAGCCAATAATTAGGATAATAGGTGGAATGGAAATAGGTTTATTCCTTGTGATTTTTCTGTTATGTTGGTCAAACCACGGTGTTCAGGATGGCTTATTTTCCTTACCAGAATTTTAACCTGGTGTTTATCCCAAGCAATATATCTTTTATTGGGGAAGAAATTTAATTCATCTGCTGCTTTATTGGTCAAAGAAAAACAACAACTTAATGCACAGGCTCATCTCTCAAATTAAGAAAGTAGAAGGGACTACAGCATAAACAGTGAACAGATATAATTGAATATCAATAATCCAGTGGCAATGGGCATTAGTCTCTATGGGAACTTGTAATCACATAACAACAATTAAAGGGATTGAATGGGTGATAACGAGATAGAGAAATGCTGGCAGTGTCAGTGGCCATAAATACAGGACTTAGGAGTTATACAGCAGAATACGAATTGGGCAGAGAGAAACCTAACGAGGTTCAACAAGGGCAGGGGTAGGGTCTTGTGTCTGGGGAGGAATAACCCCAAATACCAGCAAAGGTTGGGGGCTGACCTACTGGAGAGCAGCTCTGATGAGAATAACCTGGGTGTCTTGGTGGCTGGCAGGTTGTCCATGAGCCAGCAGTGTCCCCTGGGGGCCAGGAAGGCAAATGGGATCCTGGGGTTCATAGGCAAAAGTGTGGTGATCAGGTTGAGGGAGGTGATGCCCCCCTCTACTCTGCCCTGGTGTTATTTTGGTGTCCACAAAGACAAGGAGCTACTGGAAAGGGTCCAGCAGAGGCCACAAGGATGATGAGGAGCCTGGAACATCTCTGTTGTGAGGAGACACTGCAGGAGCTGGGTCTGGTTAGTCTGCAGAAGACATTGACTGAGAGGTCATGTCTCATGAATACTTACAAATATTTCAAATATTTTATATCTCAAAGGTTGATGTCAAGAGGATGGTGCTAGCCTCTTTTCAGTGGTGTCCAACAAGAGGACAAGGAGCAAGGGTTATAAACTAAAATACAACAAGATCCACCTCATCACAAGGAGCAACTTCTTTCCATAGAGGGTGGTAGAGCCCTGGAACAGCTGCCTGGGGAGGGCATGGAGTTCTCTCTCTCAAGACATTCCAAACCCTCCTGGATGTGTTCCTTGTCACCTGCTCCAGGGGACGCTGCCTTGGCAGGGCAGTTGGACTGGATAATCTCCACAGGTCCTTTCCAACCCTAAACCTTCTGTGATTCTGTGAACAGACTATTATAAATGTCTTTACAGTTTTATTTCCCTCTTTCATTTATCTTTCGGAAGTCAGACTTGGGATATCGTAAGTATCTGTGTGTTTCTCCTAAAAATGTTTTCACTATTAGCCAATTTCAAAAAAGAACCAAATTAGGAGTCATTCGGGATACCTTAAGTTTTGTCATTAAATTGATATAAAAATAGATAAGGGAACTGCGAAATGAGGGAAGTGAAGTGCTTCACAGAGGGAAACATCACAATGTGATCATACACCTTCTGAGAGACCAGAAAACTCAACATTCCTATAGATGGTAATATTATTATTTTGAATATAAATTGTTATAATTCATATAATGATAGGATGGTTTGGGTTGGAATGGACCTCCAAAGGACCTGTAGTCAAACCTCCCTACAATGAGCAAGGACATGTTTAAACTAGATCATCTTGCTCAGAGCTCCAACCCCTAGAAAAGAGACTCCATGAGCTCCTGTGTTTACAGAGTAAATTGTGCCCCCACTCTCTTCAAGCAAGACTCTTAAAAGAGCATCTCCTCCTGCCTCTTTCTTTCAAAGGCCACTCACCCCTCCTAGACCCCTCTCCTCTTCTGAGCTTTCTTGATTAACCAAAGACAAATTTTCCAATCTGCTCTTAATTTTCTGAGGCCTGAGTCCTAATTCCCAGTCTCAAGACTTTTACTGCCCCTTCCCTTCCACTTGAATTCTAACCAGGGAAATTACTTCCAAAAAAGAAATGAGAGCAAAAATTAAAAATTCCACAGAAACCTTTGGTTCAAATTCAGTGTGCAACAAATGGAAGATGGATGGCATTCCTGATCACATCCATTATATTTTCATTATGATGACGACACATGAAGTTCTGCCAGTTGTGGACTGAAGTTCCTACATTAATCAAATGGTGTCTTCATTGTTTTTCTGGCACTTCTTCATTAAAACAGTTGCAGCTGAGCTATAGTCCTGTAAGTTATTCCTAAACTGACTCCTTTTCAAGTACAAATGCAATCTAACCCTGGGTATATGTGCACTTCCAGGCATGGAGATTTCAAAGCATGGTAGGGGGAAGATAAAAGTAATTATACCTCTGTTTTAAGGGAAAGACTGACAGAGGATGATACGGAATGTGTCTGACAGTTGTTTACTGTAATTTCTCTAATGTATGTGTGAACACTCTCTTACCATTATCTCACATACTTTTATAAATTCACCCCCACAAGAGAACAGATTTTACAGCAGAAATGGTGAACACTTTTCCTAGAGGCGAACTGAGGTGAGATAAGAGGAGAAACACATCTGGGTTTGAATCTTAACTCTTCTCATGTATCAAATTATTCCTTTAAAGAACAAGGAAACTATTTTTCCCAAAGTCTGACAAAGCATACAAGAAACATCCTAGATCTAATAATATTGTCATGTTCATTGACAGTAACAAAAAAAATCCCAACTTTTGCACCAATTTTTATCGATTCGAGTTTGCTATACCTGAACAGACCTTCTCTGGTGAGGCCAGCACTCATCCCCTGGAGTAATCTGTATTTAAGTTTGGAAATAGATGCGCAGTGACAGGCAAGTGGAAATGGCCTCAAGCTGTGACAGGGGAGGTTCAGGCTGGGCATCAGGAAGAATTTCCTCACTGAAATGGGTGAAAAGCTGGTCAGACATTGGAAAGGGCTGCCCAGAGAGGTGGTGGAGTCCCCATCCCTGGAGGTGTTCAAGGAACAACTGGATGTGGCACTCAGGGCTCTGGTCTTGGGTGACAAGTTGATATTTGGTCAGAGGTTGGGCTCAATGATCTTGGAGGTCTTTCCCAAACTTTGTGATTCTGTTGGGTCTGAGGCCAGGCTATCATACAGGATTGGAATAGTACTGCACAAAGTAGGAATGAGTTCTATGTTAGATCAGGTTTTCCACCCAAAAATGGAGGTTGTGCAGCATCTCTGGGAATCTTCTGCTTCTGCTTCACTCCAACTTCTTTGCTGTGATACCCAGCAGGAGCACACCTTGCTGTACAATACCAGTGTCCCCTCACGTGGTGACACAAGGACTAAGCATCCTCTTAGATCCCACAGACCACTCTCAGCAGACTGACCAGAACAACACTGACCAGAATATTTCCCCAGGGTTTGCTGAAGACACAGGAACTTTTCAGCAGACTTCTCAGATGCTTATCTTCAAACTTTTTAATGAATTTTTAGGACCTCTCAGTGTTTACAGTAGACACTGAGCATCCACTCCAGACTTTGGTGAAGTAGAATGGGGTGCTCTTTGTCATACTCTACTTCTGTCTACAGTATTTAATTATCTTATAAATAGTTCTTTTACCGTCAATTCTCCCACTTTCATTCATAAAGGGTCCAGTAACACCACTTACCTTTATTTTGATTTTGGTATATGCAAGATTAGCTCACACCTAACCTAGCATTCTTCTAATCAAATATTTCCCTGTGTTTTGTTCCCTTACCAGTTATCTATTTTCTCACTCCTTAATTGTATCTACTGCTATAATTCTTTCCTCCATCAATTTGTTTATATATATATATATATGTATATATTTCTGTGTCTGCCTAGAAATTTTCTTCCTTTTATATCTTACTTCCATTTTCCTGTCAGCCCAGGCTGGCTCATAATCAGTGTGGCCTTTCTTGAACTGCAATTTCTTGAGTGTCTAATAAAATGCGCTTACAGCTTTTAATTTTTCATTTTTTCTATATTTTGTTTTTCATATTTCTAAAGCTGATTGAAGCAAAGTAGACAGTGATCACCTCCTTCTGTCCAACAGGTCAAGTCATAGGTCTAGAATAAATGCAGACACATTGACCTCCAATTTTCCCTTTTCTATATTGAAATAATTTTGTGACAACCAGCTGCCTCTCTTTGCCTTTGGTTGGAATATTTCTGGAATACTCCACACCTACACATGCAGCTGTTCACTGGACACAGAATTGGACTCTTCTTTCCCTTCCAAGAGTGTAAATAGTGAACTAAATATCCTACTGACTTTGCAGGGCCTTTTTATAGATCCTAATATTAGCTATTGCAGGTGTTCCGTGGCACAAGTTTTATTTTCAGATCAGTTTTGTCAACAGCATTCTTTGTGCCTGTGATGCAAGAGCTCCTAAATTCAGGAGACACACAATCTTCTATCTGTCAGGCTTAACTTGTTTTGAGCTAATAATATGACAAAAAAGAGAAAAATAATTATTTGTTGTTTTAGTAGGAGGTATAGCACTACCCCGCTGAGGGAGCTCACTTTGCATTTAATGCAGTGAAACTATGAAAGAAATTTTGCTAGACTTGCCATTTAACACAAGTATAACACAGAACAGTAATTGTCCATCCCAAGGACCAGTGGCTACTTCCATCTGGTGACACGTGAATTAAAGGAAGTGTGAAAAAGGCTTCTTGAATCCTTTGGAAGCACCTCAAAAGCAGAACTTATTCTGTGTATATATTACAGCAACTCTGTGGTGAAAAACAGTGATAATAACTTGGGGTGTTTGTATAAGATCCAATCCTGTTGCTCCCAAATTTTGTTCACTCTAGGGAGCTCTTAATGCTTTAGTTGAGCATGGGACACAGAGCCCATCAGAAAGGGAAAATTCCCTGACGAAGGCACAGAGAAATTCCTTACAGGTCAAAAATATCTGTGCCTTTTATTATCACATTAAATGCTCTTAACCTCTAAGAAAATATGTAACAAATCATTAAAATTATAAGGAAATAATTCTGTACGAAGATAATGTCTCCAAATTTCCAGGAGTGAAGGCACTGCTTTCCAGAATTTGTATCAGTAGGACAACAGTGTCTTGGATATTTCAACCTTTGCCTCCCAGGATGCTGCAAACAACAGCTGTTGTTCAGGCCATTGTTTCTCGTTCACTGGGGTAGATGTTTTCAGCCTCTGGTGTGGATGAAATCTGGTTTGCATCAGCAGTTCTCACTCCTAAAATGGAATTATCACCCTGTAGCTTCCTGAAGGGACCAAAATAAATGAATGTCCAAAGAAGGGCAATGAAGCTGGTGATCAGTTTGGATTACAGTTCCTGGGAGGAGCACCTGGGGGAACCAGAATTTCTCAGCCTGGGAAAAAGGAGGCTCAGTGGGGGAATTTCTTGCTCTCTGCAACTTCCTGAAAGAAGGGTGTACCCAGGTGGGGGTGGAGTTCTCCTCCCGGATAACAAGTGTTAGGATGAGAGGAAGTGGATATCAGGAAAAATTTCCAACCAAAAGGACTGTCAGGCATCTGGAAAGTGATGAAGAAGTGATGGAGTCGCCATTCCTGGAGGTATTTAAAAGATGTGGCATTTGGGGACATGGTTTAATTATGGACTTGGCAGTGCTGCGTTAACATTTGGACCCGATGGTCTCAGAGGTGTTTTCCAATATAAACCATTCCCTGATTCTCTGAAAGTATTTCAGATAAACTCAGAAAGGGTGGGGAGCTACAGGCAGAGATCTGAGATATAAGCCCTGCTTTGGACCCTTCTTATCCCCAAACCCAAGGGCTGTGTTTGAAGCAGCCACCAGCATTGCACCAGCAGCATCCTCCCTCTCCTTGATCTCTCTCACTGTGGATTTCCTGAGACCATTCCCTGCACCTGAAATTGTTCAACGTTCAAAGAAATACCCAGTTCTGTTTTCCATAAGTAGGCAGGTATTATAAAGGCTTTCAGGCAAATATACTTGGTCTTACCTGCCCCAGGTCTGCACTTAGCACAACAGGAGCTCAGCTCAGCCTCTGAGAAATGAGAGAACTCCTCAGAAATGACTGTGAAACCTTGCTTTTTATTTTACCTGCCAGGACATTTTCCATTTTCTCCTGAAAAACTTCTTTAATATTTCTGTCTCCCTTCCCTGCAGCTTTGGGAACTTCCTGCCTTATTTGTTCCCAGTTAGAAGAAAACTGCAAATGGCCAACAATTTTCCATGTAAAAGAGGCTGATTTCCTTAAATCTACCTTAAATTTAGTGACTTCACTCCCTGGGTGAGAAGGCTGAGCCAAGTGTACCTGCAAAAAAATATTTTTTCTGCCTTTTTTCTAAAAGAAGTGCATTTGTTGTCCGATGTGTTGTCTGTCTGTCTGTGCTGATGGTGTTTCACTCTGCTCATTCATCAGAAAGATGCAGCTCATGGAGATAAAAAAATATCAAAAATTTTGATGAAAATGGATTATTGAGCTCAGGGAGAGACTCGAATTAAGGTTCTCAGCATCCTGTGAGATCAATCATCTCAACGGATTGGAGAACCCACACGGCAGAGCTAAAAGCAATCAGATCTCATAATTCCTGTAAACATATGCAACACATTTTAAAATTCCCTTTAATTTCATTAGAGTGCATCCCTTTGAGAAGAAAGACTAGTTAGGCATGAGTATGTTTAGGCTGATGTTTTATTTATTTGGGTGCTATTAAAGTTCTTTATTCCCTGATGTGTTAAAGTGGTTGTTCACTGAGCAAACAGACATAGCAACAGCTTTTATTCTGATATTGATTGGGATGTTATTTGCACTGATAACTCTCTTTATCTTCTCAGTCATCTCCATGATGCTGGGATCTCTTTTCTCAGACAGAATGGAATTGCACTTAACTTTCCAGTTTGGGATGGTGAGTGCTTAAGGATCTCATGAAATTATTCTCCTGCTTTCCTCAGCATTTCTGCACAGGAAGTAGCATTAATCCCAAAATAGCCCTGTCTGTCTTTGAAAAATATTTACAAAATTACTCTTAAACACTATTATTATTATTATTATTATTATTATTATTATTATCATCATCATCATCATCATCATCATCATCATGATTATTATTATTATAGTTTCACACATAGGAAATTTATAGTGGGCCAGTGAAATTCTGTGAGGACAAAAAAGGGATTTAATTTAATTTTTATATGAATAAAATCCGTGATTGAAAGGCTGCTGTATCTTCTTTTAAACATTGAATTCCCCATCCCAGTCCTTGCAGAGAACATGGAGAAATGTTTTTGCACAGGAAAACAGATATATTGAAGAAATAGCAGTATCCCACAAACAACCAGTAAACCAAAAAGTAATTATTGATAAAAATGTTTTTATTCCAAGCATTAATTTGAGAGGATCTCTGAGATTATTCTCGAAATGTGCATTATTTCAAAATAAATAGGAAAAAAAATAATGTTGCTCAGAAACACAGCAAATGAGGTGCTGAAGCAGAACCTCCCCTGCTTTACTGCCTAAACTGGCTGGCATCTTGTATCTAGACAGCTAAAAAAATCCATTACAATATTGATTGCACTTTGTTATTCTGCTTTAATGATTAAATACATCAGCCACACCATCACAGCATTAAGTCTTGATTAATCATTCTCAGAACCCTAGGAGTAATATACAGAATATTTATTTAAAGTGTGGGTAGAGAGATACATTTATGATTTATTTTTAGGTCAGATGGAAGCTGTCCTTTGACTTTTCTTGGGCTTCAATTTATTTTGTTTCTATTTCTCCAAATTCCTTACAGTTTAAAAAATCACAGGATATCCTGAGCTGGAAGGGACCCACAAGGAGTCCAACTCGTGGCCCTGCAAAGGATCCTTCAAGAATTCCACCCTGTGCCTGAGAGGTAACATCCCACTCCCTAAGGAGCTGACTGAGAGCTGGGCTACATCAAAAATCTACTATTGATATCAATATTATAATTCTTTCTGCTTTTGTTTAAAAAAATAAAATATTTTGGACATGAAACAAAAAACAAAGCAGAAGAGAACATTCAGTTATTATCTAAAATGACAAAACAAAAAAATGTAATTCAAATAGAAAAGTTAAAAAAAAAAATTCACGCATGATTTAAAATAAAAAATGTTCTGATCTGGCTTTTTCTATCCTCCAGGCCATTAACATATGACCAAGCTCCAAGCTGCTAAAATATGATTATCATAGGGCAGTATTGAAACAGGTAAATCCAGACTTCAAATAGGATTTATAACCTCCTCAATGGACTCATTGTTTCATTACTGCAAATACAGCCTCAATATCTGAGTGAGGTCTAGGCTGCTGCAATCAGAGGAAACACAAAATTCTGGCTTTTCTTATAAGAAAACTCATAAACATCCAGTAACACAGAGGGGGGAAAATCATATTTATTTAAGTAGAAATTATACAGAAAAAACTCCATGTTGTATAAGAAATTTTTTTGCTCATATCACTACTTTTAAACCTAATTTCTTAATCCTTTGCAAAAAAAAAATAATGAACAAAGTAGAAATCTAAAATGCTATTCCTTATCACTGTAGGATTAAATAACAACAAGGAGGAAGAAATAGTTGTCTCAATCTAGAAAAATTACAGAAGAACAAACAGCCTGAGTTTCCACCCCTGCCTCTGAGAAAAGTGTTTACCTGATGGGATATTCTTCATTTCAGACAAAATGTGCACAATCCAACCTGTAAAAGACAGAAAATTTCAAGCAGTTTTTCCAGACAAGTGAGGCTGTAAGAAATCCAGAACCACCAAGGACTTTTTGTTTGTCATTTTTCCACACAGTCTGGCATTTTCACACTGATGCCTGCAGAGTTCAAATTTTCATGTTTTCAGAGGATCCTAGAACGGCCTGGGTTGGAAGAGACCCTAAGGATCATCTCATTCCAACCACAGGCAGGGACACCTTCCACTAGATCAGGTTCCTCAAAGCCCCAGCCAGCCTGGCCTTCTTCTCCCTTGTTCTTTTTTGACATGATTTTAAAAAAGAAATAAACACCCTGTGAGTTATTCTAGGCTTACTATTCATGATAATTGCACATGAATGAATTTTAAAGTCACTTTTAAAGGCTTCCAAGACTAATTCTTTACCACACAAGGGAATCGTCCATGTTACAAACCACATATTCCTGTGACTCTCCAGTTTATTCATGGAATCCTGGAACATACTGAGTTGGAGGGGACTCACCAGGATGAGCAAATCCAGCTCCTGGTCCTGCACAGGATACCTCAAGAATTCCACCCTGTGCCTGAGAGAGTTGTCCAAACACCTCTCGAGCTCTGTCAGCCTTGGTGCTGTGACCACTGCCCTGGTGGATCTCTGCTCCAGTGCCCAGCCACCCTCTGGGTGAAGAATTTTTTCCTAATATTCAACCTAAATCTCCCCTGGCTCACAAATCCAGCCATTCCTTTAGGTCCTGTAACTGGTCACCAGGGAGCAGAGATCTTCCTTCTGAAGAAGATCCAGGGCAGCTGCAGGCCTCCAGGAAAGGAGTGGCGTTCACACACAGATAGATCTCTATGGGAACGTGGATCTGTTGGACACCTCACACCAATATCTGTGCTCAGCTCTTCACCAGCATCACACAAGGATCTGTTCCAGCGAGAAGCAAATAAAAAATGTCAGCACTAGGAGTAGAAATGAGATCCTGGGTGTTGTGTGTTCCTCCTCCCAGTACAAGCTCGTTCCTAGTGTCACCTGCTCACTGTTGTTAATTCTCCCCTTGAATGGCTCTTACTTAAACGCTGAGTGGATTTCCAATCCATCCTGTGGTTAGAAATTGTTCCTGGGACACATTTTGCTCTGAAAATCTTTGTTATCGCCTCCATAGAAACGTCTGCTTGGTTATAACATTTACTTGGGATAAGAAAATGAAGTGTCATATTCCTGAAAATATGTACAAGGGCTACAGGAGACCGAGTTACTCAGTTCCTGTAATTCATATTTTTAAGGGTATAGCTTAGGCAGCTGCCAGTTTTCCATGCTGCCTTCTTCTTGCATGATTTCAGGACTCCAAATACACCTCTGTGGCATGGGGGAGCCTCAGTAGCCAGTCTGAAATGATGACTTTCTCTAGGGAGGAAGGTGTGTGCCCCATTTCTGTATATTTTGCTCTCACTATTTTTATATTATGTAGATAAAGTTTAAATAAATAACTGATTTCTATTTTAGCCCTTAAATTGATTAAATCTAGAGTCTGAAACAGGTAGAGATTATCATACCTTAAGCAGGTTTCATTTCATATAAACTAAGAGCAAATAAATATTTTTTTAATGTCTGATAGCCAATTATTTGATCATTCTCCACTTAAATGGAATCTCAATAGAAATATAAATAACATCCCTGTGAACAACAGATGGTTTTCCATGATGGAAGCCATTAAAATGAATGATAGGAACACTTCTTCAAACAAATAGACATTAATTAAATCTGTTTTCTATATTTCAATACGGGTATGTAGAAAAACATATTACAGATGTCTGATGTGTTAAAAGTGGTTTTCTTCCCAATTAATACAGCATTAAATATTATTTTATTTATTTATGATTTCTTGAGTGCAACTAACTTAGAAAAGTAATCTCCTGAGTGTAGATCATTTCTTTATTTGCCTCTGGAGAAAATTACTCTACCCCTGGGGAAGAGTAATCTATATTCCTTCTATTCTTCTTTAACTAGATTGTGTTTGCAAATACAATTGCATTAATATGACTCCCACTTTCTCAGAGTCTTAGATAAGTTTAAATATAGCATTTTGGTAGTGCTCTGATGATGAATGTATCTATTGCTACAGGCACTCCAAGACCAATTTTTCAGAGCTATCTACACAGTTATTCAGGGAAAATGTGTTCACTGTGTCCTGGGAGAGTTTAATGCATAATGACTTCCTTTCTTATTTCAAATTAGGTAAATACCTGAGCAGAGCAAGTTAGAACTGCAGGTAACTATTTCTGTAAGCAACAGTTTCCTGTGTTTACACTGAAATAATTGTATGTATAACCCAGAGGTGTCGTTACACTTCTATTGCTTGAGCAACCGCATCAGTCCTCACAATATATGGAATAAAATCCTGTTTTCCTGCAGTATTTTGATCCATCAGGCTAAGCATGGAACATTGCATTGCTGCTGAGTCCACTTGTCCATGTGCTGCAGAGGCTTTTGTCCCAGAGGATCACATGCTATGTCAAATGTTTGACAGCAGCAGTAAAATACCCTGGGAAAAGGGAGTATGTCTGGAAAAGAGTTTCTTCAGTTATCAGTGGTGTTCCAGGGATCATTAAGCACTGGAAAAGGCTCCCCAGAGAAGTCAGACAGTCACCATCCCCAGAAGCATTAAAAAAAAAAAAAAAAAGAAAGCATATGTGGCACATTGATGGGGATGCTGGTGTTTGGTTGAAGCTTGCACTTCATGACCTTGTCAGCTTTTTCCAACCTCAGGGATTCCATGATTCTATGATTTGGTTTGACAATAGCTTCCAGAAGGATCAAACTTTTAAAAGTGGGAAGAGGAATGTTTAGAGCCCCATGTTTTTGTTGTGAGCTTGAGGCCTGTGTATTAAGGGGTTCAATTTTATTTTTCTTTTGGTGAAAGGAGCTACAGAGTGACCAAAGCAGAGCAAAGGGAAACAGAATATATAAAATTGCATGTGACCAATTTAGGAAGCAACTTCGGTTAGGTGAATCTGAATTTCTTTCTATGTGACATTTGCCAATGGAAAGAAACTGAAATTAAGACCAAGTGAGATTGTTTTTGGCTCATTTCTCCTACAGTAACTGTCTGTACCATGCCTTTGCCTGTTATGGCAAAGCACTTCATCCTAAATCTGAGGAGGCTCTTGGTTTATCCAGGTTCTTCTTCAGCCTTGAATGAAAGTGAAATATTCACAGGATTAGAGAAAAAACTGCAAATTCATTCAAGAACTTGCTGCTATTGAGATCCCTAATCATCTACACCACAAAACTTTGATCTTCCCTTTCTCCCTTGTATTTTTGGCAAAATATGTCTAACTGACTAGGTAGGGAGCTGGGGCCTTTTATTCCCAGAATCTTCCTGAAGTTTTTAAAATGGGAAATATGCACTTTCCTTGTAACTACTGCAAAATGGTCATGCAGCTGGCTGTAATGATGTTGAAGAATTTAGGGGAGAAATCAAGTAGTAACTGCTTCTGGATTTTATATATTCAGTATTTTCACTAAAAATGCAGAAGATGCTATAGGAAAAGCACTTCAGGCATTAAAAAGAAAGACTTAATTAAAGGATTTAAAAGGGTAGGATTAACATTCACAATGATCTTGAGAAATTAACATGTGAGGCTGAGACTGGTAAAGCGAGACTCTTAAAGCAAAATTAAAATCATTCTTTTGTAGAAAATGCAATCCAGCATAGAAGTTTAGCATTCAAGAAAACTGGAAAAGCAACACAACAGGGGGGAAAGATGATCAAAGGGCTGGGGAACCTGTCCTGGGAGGAAACTGTGAAGGATTGATGTCTCCTCTCCTCATGAGGAGCCACCTGCAGAGGACAAGGGACAGTGGGCACAAGCTGCACTGGGAGAGCTCTCATCTTGATAGAAGGGAGAAAATTTTTGTAGTGAGAACAATCAATGAACAAAACAACCTCACAAGGGATTCTCAGGATGGGACAGGGTGCCCAATGACCTCATCTAGGCCCCGTTCCCCATGAAAACTTGGACCAGATGGTCTTTTGATGTCTCTTCCAACCTAGGCTTTTCTGTGAGTATATGAATTAATATCTGTCCTACACTATTTTTTCTTCCCCCCACTCATATCCAGAGTGAGATCTGGGAGCAGGATGGCCCATATGCTTCTGTGAGGGTTTTTGTCTCCTCAGTGTGCCTGTTTCTATATATTTCTTTAAGCGAAGACAGGTTCTGTGTGTATGTGTCACACAGAAATTAAATTTGCTCTGACCCTTTATACACCAAGGGATCTGTCTCACAACTAAGTTCCCATCCTGCTGTTGTCAGTTTTTCTCCTAATATCCATAGCAACAGGATTGTCTTGTCAATCAAATCTTTCACAAGTTTTGGGGCCTGAAAGGATTATTAAAACATCATCTTTCTGAATAAAAAATCCAAGGATTTTTTTTCCCATTTCTCCTATGATGAATAAGAAATGTATATTTGTGAAAAATACTTTCCAGAAAACAATCCACCTGCATATTTCCTGTGAAGCCCAGGAAGATGGAGCATTCACCAAGACCATTGAGAGTTTTAGTCAATGTTAATTTTTTTCATATGTTTTAGAATTCATGACTTGTTTCTAATTTGAATTTATATGTTTCTTGCTCCTGGGCTCTGTTTCTTGTTATGTCTTTCTCTACTAAATTAAAGATCTCTTTACTACCTGGTATTTCTCCCTATGGAGATATTTAAACCATAATAGAGTCACCTCTTGGTTGTCCTTTTTTAAGACAAACAACCCGAGTTCTTTATGTGTGATTAAAAAAGTCTTTGAGCACATGAAAAACCTAATAACTGAAAACCAAAAAAAACAATTCTTCCTCTGTCTTCCTCAAACATCCAAAAAAAAAATTACATGGCTACTCAAAAGGGAGTACTTACAAGAAAATATAATAATCTATACAACACTAACGAGTTAGACTACAAACACTGAAGTTATCCCAATACGGTGGTTCTTTAGAAGAGAGCTGAGAGGGGAGATATGAAATAAAGATGAAAATTTTGGATAGAGACTTTTGGTAATTAAAAACAGGTTGAACAGTCTCTGTTCAGAGAAAAGGATGCAGCCATCACCTAAAGAGTTGGTGTAGAAGGGCTCAAGCATCTCTTAGAGTCAAGTGCAGCCCAGGAGCAGAACAAAGCAGGGTGTGCAAAACTCGGGGGACCTCACTAACGAGGACTTGAAAGTAACATGAAAAGAAATACCATAACTAAACAATCATTCTGGGATTAGAAGTAATTGTCAATGAAAGTTGTGGAATTGTCATCAAAGGAGTTATTCCAGCCTTGTTATGAGCTTTTGAGATAAAACAGTGTGATAGAAAAAGTAAAGGGAATGATTGGCAAACCTACAAGGTCCCCTTTGAAGCCAGAAATCCATAATTAGATATTTTAGGCCCTACCAAAGAAGCTTCCTTCATTTGGATATAAATAGAGGGATGATGTTGAAACATCTAATGAGTGTCATTAAACCACACTAAAAGTCAGTGTTCCTGATCATCTGAAAGAACTTTTTTTGTCTTTAATTAAAGCCCAGAAAGTCAGCATCAGAGTTGGACAATTAGATTTGGAGGAAACTGCAGGCCCATCTTCCCACTGGAAACTGGGCATATTGGGTTGCATCAGAAAATATATCTGACCATGGCCCAGTAGTGAGAGAGCAGCAACTCCCTGGGCATTGCATCACTGATAGCTGTAAATCAGTGGAACTCAATCAATCAATCAATCAATCAAACTACTGGAGATCAGCAGGGGAATCCTAGCTCCCTGGTGCTGTAAAGCAAGAGGCTGCCCATGAGTGATAGGAAAGGGGATATTGCTGGTTGGAAATCCTGCTTCGCTGTGAAGAGAGGAAAGGCACCTCTTGCTCTGAGGATGGGATTCTCAAGACTGATGCCTCTCTGTCCTTATCAACTAGGTCACTAACTCAAGGATTTATCAGTTTGTTTTCCTCCATGCTGAACATGTATCTTGCCCACCTGGTGTGTGATCCAGTGCAGAATACCCTCAGTGGTGGAATTTCTGAGACAGAAATTTCCTGGGCTGTCTGTGGGTATTAGGATCAGAAGAGCACTGATAACTGAGAATTTAGTTGAAATTCCAGATTACCAGAGGCTCTGCAGTTCTGTGTCCAGTGTTTCACAACATTTCTCTCTTTGTTTATCCTTTAGGATGATGTTATAAGATTTGTCTTTCCTTTGAATCAGGGCTTTGTTCAGTCTCATGCCATCTATGATTACAATACTGGGAACTCTGGTCAAATCACAAACAATAAAAAAAAACCCAAAACAGTAGAACCACAAACCTAGAACCATTTATGTATTGACTTAACATGGGACATGGCTTCCTTAATGTTTGATTAAGGCTTTTCAAAACTAAAGCCACATGTGGTTATTTTCCAGTAGCTGTAGACAGTAAGCAATAAGTACAGGTGAAATCCAGAAGGAAAGAAATTATAGGATATGGGATATAAATGCTGAATGTTCTTGCAGCATAGATAAAGATGTCTTCCAGCATCATGTTATATTAATATATTTGGGATTTTAATCTAGTTGAAAATCGCTTAAAAAATGAGAAATTCTTGTGCCCATTCAAGACACATGTGAAAGGAATTCTAAAAGAAGCCCAACATTTATATTTCTTGTGGAATACACCCCTTTCAGCAGGGGATCACAGATCAAAGGTCTCTCACAGTGCAAGTTTGAACACTGAGATAATGAGCACCCATAGGTCTCCTATCATGTTCTTGGATCAAGACAAGGCANTAAGTGAATAAATTTCTATTTGGACAACTTAGGGTCAAATATTTATCTGGTTATGAATGTCTTAGTTACCAAAAAAATAAAAAAGAGCAATTAATTTTCTTGTTACAGGCAAGAGATTCTGCAGCTTAGAGAGGAATATTTTATTTAACATAATTAAGTCCTTTACAACACCATGTAT
>VZTN01007967.1:726-48829 GCA_013400515.1 Erpornis zantholeuca | reverse complement strand
TTCTCTGTAGACCAGCGCTTTCCTAATTTTTTGAAAATTGTTGATCCCCTATAAACTTTTAGCTGGCAATACAGTGTTCTGAACAGCCAATGGAAGTGTTTCTTCTGTGTTTCTTCTGTGTTTCTTCTATGGCTATACAAGGAGTTTTTAGACATAGTTTACAAGATGTTCCCCCATGCAGCTCTCATATCTCCCAGAAACCACTGTCTGTAATTTCCTGTGTGCTCTATAAGTCACAGAAAGCCTTTTTCCACACGTGGTGAAGATGCCTGTCATTCAAAAATCATTTTAACTCATGGAAATAAAATGGAATAAATTCTCAGGTAGAATACCAAACTGATGGTTTTTGTCTTGGAATTTTTGTCTGGCAAACTTTTCCCTTGTCTCAGAATTGGGCTTCCATTTTTCCAGAGGAAGTTCAGGTTTTATTCTTGTTCTGCTTCAGGAAGCTGAGAGCTTGATTTATTTCAGGAAAGAGAAGATCTAATAAAACATTCCAGAAGGGCAGAAACAGTAATATTTACTGATTAGTAAACATGTACAGGTCTCAGTGTAGCTGATGGCTCCACTGAACTAGAATCCTCCTTTCATCCCTCATGATCTGCCTACCTCCGCCCTGGATACATGTGATGATAACTCTTTACTAAAATGTCAGGCCATTCTGGGAATTAATTAATAAAAAAAGAACTCTGAAACTGGCGCAACACTATATGTTAGAAATTCTTATTAATCCACAAACTGCATCCACACAGCAGGATGACAACTCTTCCCAAATGCATTAAGCAGAGGCAGGACACAGACAAATGGTTTAGAGAATCAGAGAATCAGAGAAGGATTTGGGTTAGAAGGGACCTTTAAAGATCACCTATTCCTGCCATCCTGCCATGGCCCAGGATATTGGATTGGGTTACTCAAAGCCCCTTTCAACCTCATCTTGAACTATGTAGTATCCCTAGATTTTTCCCAGCATCAATGTCCCTGCCTCAGCAACTTTTTCCCATGTTCCATTATGAACATGAGGTCCTTGCCCAGCCATGCTGGTCCCCTCCCTTCCATGCCCAATTTCTTGTACGTAGGAATAAAGAGTTCTTGTAAGAAAAATTCTTTGAGTTGCTGCCAATTCTCTTCCACTCTTTTACCCCTGGGGGTACTTCCCCTGTTTGACTCACATCTCGTCCCAGGATAGGTGAGAAGCAGCCAAGACTGGTATTAAACCCCAGAAAAGCAGATTTTCCCAGTTTTCCCACAGGGAACAAACAGACTCCTTAAATTAAAAAGCTTTATTGTCCAAGTGATTTAGTTTTTCAGGTTGTTCAAAGGATTTAATACTTCATGAAAGTTGATTTACAATCAATTATAGCTAAGAAAGGAAGAAATTGCTCCCAAACACAATTATATAATTCTATACTATTATTCTATATTTTACAATTCTCAAATACACAATTAGATTCCATTGAATACGGATGATTACCTTTCAGCCTGAACTATCAGACTAATCCCTAAGCTATAAAGCAGCAGATAAAATATGTGTTTTTCTATCAGATCATTAAAAAAAAAAAACAGATAAATATTTGAGTGAGTTTCAACATCGTTATTAGATCAGTTATGCTTCTGATTATATAATGAGGTACTATTAAAGAGCACTCAAAATCATGATTCTGTTGTGTTGCTGAAGGGTATTGGAGACAGTGATGACGCCTCTGGATTTGGAAGTTCCTTCATAGCAAGTCACTACATGCTGAAATATTGTTCTAGAGGAGTATGGCTCAATTCTTTCTGTGTCTTTGCAATGCCAAGGGGTTGTCCCTGCTGGACCTCTTCCCAGGGTCCAGCCACCTGATTTAAGGACTCTCTGATACATCATGTGCCTAAGTTAAGTAAAAAAACCTTGTGTTAACAATAGCAGATTTCATTCAATCCATGTGAGCCAGATTCTGATTTATCATAGAAATTATCTGTAAAAAGTGAGGCAGTGCAAAGTCCTGCAAAACCTTCCTATTTTTCTCTTCTTCTTTCTTATTTTTTTTAAATTTATTTGATTTATTTGATTTTTAACCTTTCCACCTTCAGTGTAGCATTTTTTTATTGATCCAATGCACCTCATAAATCATCAATTGCTTTCAACCAGTCTCTTAAAAAACTCCAGATTCTTTGTTTTCAAAGTAAACTATTTACCTTCCAAATGCACCTGTTTCTCTTTTTGCATCTCTTTTCCCATCTTAACTTCTTTCTTAGCTCGTAGATGGCTCAAGGCATGAATTAGTTATAATTTTCTCATCTCTTGCATCTTTATTTATCAAATGGAGGCACAGCTCTTCCCAAGTGCAGTGGTTTGTAAACAGTGCCAATTAGACTCCTGTTCTGCTCCAAGCCTGGGACAGAGCAGAGAGAGGCAGAGGGATGTGCTGCATTACAAATGGGACTCAGTGAGTTATGCATGCCAAGACTCTATAAAAGCCTTATCAAACAAAGTCAGTGAGGGGAAAAAAGCAGAGAGCTAATTATCAGGCAGCACTAGTAAATCAAAAAATGTATTTAAAATCCAGATAATTAAGCTTTGGTCTAGGAACAGGGGGATTCCTGCCTTCAAGTTCAAGACTTTTTAAACCTGAGTTTGAAGGCAAAAAGTAGTGTTGTGTAAGTTACTTCTATTATTTTGCCCTCTGGTAAAGAAAAAGAAATGACAGCAAAATTGCTTGATTGTTTCATGAAAGGGAATCAAACAGATAACAAAGGGAAACCTGCCATGTTGATTGTCTGACAACTTTTTAATGAGTGGTTCTGGCAAACATGTTAGGAGAATTAAACTAAATGTTTTCTTCATGGAATATGTGTGATATTCCAGAGCCATCTGGATGGAATCCTGTGCGATGTGTTCTAGGGTGACCCTGCTTGAGCAGAGAGGTTGGATCAGATGAGCCACTGTGGTCCCTTGCAACCTGAACCATTCTGTCATTCTGCGTGGGTCTTTGATCTGAGAAAATATCAGCTTTAAACTGAGAATAGGTTTAAATTAATCAGGAAGATATTATTTCCTGTGAAAGTGGTGACACCCTGGCACGGATTGCCCAGAGGAGCTGTGGATGCCATATCCCTGGAACTGTTCAAGGCCAGGTTGGATGGAGATGGAGAAACCTGGGACACTGCAAGGTTCCTTGCCTGTAGCAGGGGGTTGGAAAAGAATGATCTTTCAGAATGGTCCTCCAGCCCAAACCATTTCATGTTTCTACAATTTCTGATACAGGGGACTTTAGAAAACCCCAATTTGCATATCGAGGTAAATACGTTCCTAAGTCAATTAAACATGTTTAAATATTCCTAATTATGACTAGCTGTGAGAAGCGATATGTGAATGTAGATAGTTTCATTCCATCCTTTCTCTCTGGACCCCCATGGGGTACAGGGAAAATCCAGCAAAGAGAGATTGAACAATGCTTGTAGGGAATATTCTTTCTTTTCAATTTATCAAAGCTATCAGCTCCCTTAGTCTGGATATGCAAGAATAGATTGGACCTCTGCATCCACCACACAGCCCAACTGAACACACACAGTAAGGCTGTTGTGATCTTAATAATAATAACTGTGCCATAAATCTGATGTATTTTGGTAGCAATGGGGAATTTTCTCATGTATTTCTTTTTTCTTGTCCAGGAGATTGTGCTGCTGTCATGGAAAGGCTTTGAGGTTCTGGAGCATGTCCAGAGAAGGGAATAGAGCTGGGGAAGGGGCTGGAGCACAAATCTGGTGAGGAGAAGCTGAGGAAGCTGGAGGAAAGGAGTCTCAGGGGTGACCTTCTCACTTTCTACAAATCCCTGACAGGAGGGTGCACCCAGGTGGGGTTTGGTCTCTTCTCCTAGGAAGCAAGAGCAGAGGCCTCAAGCTGTGCCAGGGGAGGTTCAGGATGGACATCAGGAAGAATTTCTTCACTGGAGAGCTTGTCAGACATTGGAAGGGGCTGTGTAGGGAGGTGGTGGAGTCCCCATCCCTGGAGGAGTTCAAGGAACAACTGGATGTGGCACTCAGGGCTCTGGTTTGGTTGACAAGGTGGTGTTTGGTCAGAGGTTGTACTCGGTGACCTTGAGGTCTTTTCCAAACTTAATGGTTCTATGATTCTAATCTAAGTGTAATAAAGGCTTATTCACTGAATGTCCTGTAGATTTGAAGTCTATAGTGTTATGACAAATAATTAGAGAAAAGCATCTCTCCACCCTTTTATCTAAAATACCATTTATTTTCTTTTATCCCCCTCCCGTGAGTTTCTGCACTTTCTGAGACACCAAGTTCAGCCTCTCCATATCTGACTTGACTCAGGATAAAAAATACCAGGTGTGGAGACTGATGAAGTTCCTGAAAGCTGTGTGTGGCAACACAAACACATTTCCACAAGCAAAGGCTGAGTGTGTGCTGCTTTCAGTACTGGTTTACAATATTTTCAAAGTACATTTAACAAGAAGCTTTCCTACATTTAAAAAAAAATGGCAACAGGCATACAAATGACTCAATATTGGTTAGAGAATCTCTGGGGCTGTGTTGAAATAGCAGTTTAGCATCAAATGATGTTTATTTTTGCCTTTTATATGGTATGCTCATGCTTATCTGAGAATATTCAACAATAGAAATGTGTTCACATTGAAATACATGGAATAAAACAAGTCACAACTCCATTCTGTGACATAGAATCATATTAAGGAATTCTGAAAGGATACTGAAGGTGGAAGATAACTTGTGCTGTGTGTAAGAATACAGATATTATTTTATTTTCATAGTAACCACACCAGATCTTGAGAAATGCTAAAAATGAGAATCAGACATAAATGTGATTTTAATATCAGCTTTGTATGAAGTGTAGATTTTTTGATAGACCTTGTAACTTCAAGAAAACTGTAAAATGAAGGTGGCTGGGGATTTTCTGCAACTGGGGTAGGGAATAGCTTATGGTAGGAGAAATCTTCATTGTTCATTACACACAGATGAATAACTATAATAAAATAATTTTAGATTTATTTGCTAATTAAATTTCATCTTCATCCATGCTAGCTTCAGGATGTCACTTCATAAGTCAAAAGAAATATACTAGAAAAACCCAAATAATAATAATAAAAAATTGAAACTACCTGTGGTCTTGTTATAGTCCAATTCTCAGCAAGGATAGTTTTCTCCTGCTAAATCTTCCTCATACTCTGTTGAGATATGTGGAGAATTAAATGTAGCATTTTAATTCTATCCATTCTCTGTCACTGATTTATGGCACTCTATGGCAAAGTCCTTCAGTGCAGGAAAGGCAAGGAGGGGAGGTGGCCAGGACAAGTTCCAGTCTGGCAAGGCAAAACCTCTGTGGTTTCAAGCAGACCTTGAATGAGAGCAGTCAGAACCACAGAATCATGGAATGGTTTGGGCTGGAAGGGATGTTAAAGATCATCCAGTTCCAGCTCCCTGCCATGGGCAGGGACACCTTCCACTATCCCAGGTTGCTCCAAGCCCCATCCAGCCTGGCCTGGAACACTTCCAGGGATGGGGCAGCCACAGCTTCTCTGGGGAACCTGTGCCAGGGCCTCACCACCCTCACAGAGAAAAATTTGTTCCTAATATCCAATCTAAATCTATCCTCTTGCAGTTTAAAGCCATTATCCCTTGTGCTATCACTGCATGTCCTTGCAAAAAGTCCCCTTCCATCTCTCTTGGAGCACTTTAGGCAATGGAAGGTGTTCCAAGATCTCTTCTACACCTGCACTTACTCCAGGCTGAACAGCCTCAGCTTTCCCAGCCTGTCTCCACAGCAGAGGTGCTCCAGCCCTGTGATCAGCTTAGTGGCCTCCTCTGGACATTTCCCAGCAGGTCCATGTTCTTCTTGTGCTGGGAGGCCCAGAGCAGAATGCAGCTCTGCAGGTGGGGCCTCACCAGAGCAGAGCAGAGCAGAGCAGAGCAGAGCAGAGCAGAGGGGCAGAACCCCTCCCTCCCCTGCTGCCCACCCTGCCCTGGATGCAGCCCAGGACAGGCTTGGCTTTCTGGGCTGCCAGAGCACAACTGCTGGGTCACGTTGAGCTTCTCATGCACCAACACCCCCAAGTCCTTCTCCTCAGGGCTGCTCTCAATCCATTCTCTGCCCAGCCTGTTCTTGTGTTTGGGACTGCCCTGACACAGGTGCAGGAACTTGCACTTGGCCTTGCTGAGGTTAGAAACAGCTTCTGGTGGTGCCTTCTATGGGCACTTGGAAACAGAGACTAGACAGGAATAGAGGAATAAAGGAGGGATTGATTGGAAAGGCCTTCAGAGGCACACTCTGGGCTCCAGAGGCTCCTGCCTCAGTGCATCCCAACATGGACAATGACAGCTCACGAGTTCTTCCCACTTGGATCTCAGCATCAATTCCCCAAGCAGAAGCCAGGCAAGGATGGAATTTGCCCAAGCTTGCCCCCCCTGTCCCCAAGATTGTGGTTTGCAGTTGTTGGGCCTAGGAGGGTCTGGGTGTCCTTGGAGAGCTGGAGAGGCTTTGTTGTGTGTGTGTGAGCATGAGAGAACAGCACTGAACAAGCTCCAGGGAACTGCAGAGTTACACTGAGCAGAATTTGAAAAACACAAAAGTTAAAACCTAAGGCATCACTGGCACAACAGGCCTGTCCAGAGTGCAGGGTGGTCTCTCCTCTATTTGGCATTAGAATTTTTTACTGCTTTGAGGTCAAACAGAGAATCTTATCAATACTGAAAAAATGACAAAATGGAGGATCCATGGCTAATGTTCAACCACCATCACAATACATTTCTCTTAAGTTTAAATAAAAATTTCTTTATTTCAGCCTGTGCCCACAACCTCTTTACCTGTAATTTCCAATAAAATTTGAAGAATGAATTTTCAGATTAATCCCCTCATGCAAAATATGAGCAGCATTCTAAAGTAAAGAATGCAATGAATTTGTGGCAGTCTGGACTACCACTTCGATGAAGATTCTTTTATCACACTTTCTTACACTTTCTGAGGTTGCTTTTCTCCTTTTTTCTCTTTTTTTTTTATTCACAGATCAGAAAGTAAAAGTACAAGCTTAGCTCTGATCCCTGTCTTTATTTCCTCAAGTAAAAACCCTGAAAATATCTTGAGTTCTAAGGAACTAAATAGTCTTAAACACAAAGCATCCTACTGCTGCCAAGACAATTTTGACTACAGATAAAAGTTCTTTAACTGACAAGGCAAATATAGACTAAGGCAAGTAGAGTTCAATGGAAAGAGAATGAGATTGTAAAACATTACAGGGAGTGGTTCCAGCAAATTTTCCCTTTTTTGCCTGAATTCACCTTATTTCGCACTCCTGGATTTAGCTTTGCCCCAACAGCAAGTCTGTGGTTGTGTCTATACCCCTGTGAAATTCATGCTCCCTATCCAAGTTCAAAACCTCAAGCCTTGTATCCAGATTTCCAATAATGAAACAATTTTTATGACGCAAGAACTTCTTGTATTAATAATCTGTATCTTCCTCCTCTGTCTTTCTCCTCCCTCCTCATCCTATCTCCACTTCAAGCTGCTGCTGATTCTCCATTTCAATCTTTTAAAGGTCTGCTGATGAACTTCACACTGATAAACTGCGAATTTTTAAGGAGGAAAAGAGAAGTGAGGGGGTGGGGGGAGAAACCAGGAGAAACCCCCAGGATTACTGCTAAACATGGATTAAATTCTGTGAAATTCATATTTTAATCATATTTTGTGTCTATCTGTACTACAACAGGCATGTTAAGAAAGAGGGGAGAAAAAGGACAATGCCTTCACTGCCTTTAGTTCATAAAGTGGAAGTAGAAGGCAGGAATTTAGCTGCCTATTGAATCAATGGTTTCCCTAAATTTCCCCAAAAGAAAACACACAGCAGAAATTTTGGTTTGCAGTACTGCTGCAGAGCATATACTAAGCTCTCATGACACAGTGCTCTGTCCACACAATTTCATTCACTGGTTATTAGGAAAAAAGCAAACACAAATAAGCTGAAAAACTCTTGCAACACAAGAAAAGTTACTTGCCTGATTGTTTTTCAGCTGAATACAGACAGAAAATGAGAAATTCCTGCTTACACATTGTTATCTTTGCTGTTTTTAGCACTTCTTCAAGTGGCTCATGTCTGGTCTCAAATGCTGCCCCCAAATTCCTGGAGGGTGAGATCTCAGGTGTCAGGTTAAAGTTTAAGCAATCTGGAAACGTAATGTTAAGCACTTTTAAAAGTTCAAGAATGGGTTGAGTACCTGTGTAGTCATAATCCCAGAGAAAATCCTTCTGCTGGAAATGATCTCTATCACTGCTCCAGCTAAGGCACAAAGGTTTTGTCACAGCAAACTCTTATCAGCTTTGAGAGGAACTCAGCTCGTGTTCTTTGTGTACACTCAGCATCTTCCCAGAGGGATTCACAGTTAAAAAAATTACCACTGAGGTGGACTCTTTTACATTCCACGATAACACATTACATACCAGATGAAGACACCAGCGAGATGGAGGCATCCAAATCTCTGTTTTGAGGAGTAAATAACAATTCAGTGCTACAAGGAACAAAAGAGGTATGTGTGGGAAAACAATATTCAAAGAGCCAGCATAAAAATAATGAACCCAGGGAAAATGAAATTAGAAGATGAAGCAAAACCAGAGGGAAATATAGCAGGGAACTATAAAAGGGATGGGAGATTGCAGTTAAAATAAAATAGACAGCAATTTAAAAATAGTTTAAAGCTCCTAGAAAGTCGTGAGAGAAAAACATAATGATGTTAGAAAAAAATCAGACCTGATTGAAGAACGTGGGAATTGTGGGCATAAAATTAATGTATTAAAAGTAATGATATGCTTACCCTGTGCAGAGGAAAAAGGCCCATTTCACAAGTGATAACACACACTAAGAGAATCTTCCCCATCGCTGTCAAGGTCATGGACCAAAAACTGCATTCTACAAGTGGGATAATGAAGGTGCAAGGCATGGTTTAAAATTCCTTCTTCCCCCCTCTATGAAAGTGTCCTAGACCACATTATCTATCCCACTTCCCAGCAGAACAGTCAGTGGTTAATAATGATTGATTTAATGGAAATAAAAGGGAAGTGCAAATCTGAGCAAACATGTGGATGCAGAGCTCATCTGGTATGAGGAATTCCTGGCAGCGACCCTGAATCAACCAGCTGTGCATGAACATGTAAATGGTCACTGGGATAATTATCATGCACTTTGCCTCCAGCATTGTTATCATTATTTCTTCCATTGGACAAATTGTAAAAGTCAAGCCAGCCATGTTGCTGTGACACTGTTCGTGCCGTGGCAGTTCTCCTGGTAGCACTGAGTGACACAAATGAGTAGCAGAGAGGTGAAGAATTGAAAACACACATCTGTGCTTTGCTTTCCCTCTCTTCTATCTTCCTCCTAGCAGATGTTCCTTTTTGCATACCATGTTTGCATGTTTATCCAGGAGAGTTCGGATGGCTCCCACTGGATTTGCTCTTGGCAGAGCTGAGGAGCACTCCTTCCAGCTGGATGGAAAGTGCTTTGGCAAGAGGCTGCTCCTCAAGAGACAAATCTGGAAACTTTTTCTGTCCACTTAGTACTTATGAAGACTTAAATACTAAGTCCTTAGTGCTTATAAGTGTAAGACTCATCATTGAGTACCTCTGGAAGGCAGGAACTCAAGTGCTGAATTCAAGTTTCAAGAGAGCCTAACACGTTCCTGCATTTTGTCAATTTATTTTTGTGCACCTTTCTGAGCTCAGGAGGAGGTAAAATTTATGTGGTAACGACTATAGCAGATGTCTTGACATTTTTTGCACTTTTGGAAAGCTTCATTCAAAGTGGGATGGTAAAATATCATAAATTGATTTTGTAAGATATTTGACATGGAGTAACAAAGCTGTTGCTGTAAACAGCATGGAAGGAATCTGGGAAGATGACTGTGTCAATCAAGCACTTTTCCATTAGAAATGTTGCAGAGTCAAAAAATGATAAGGACTGGGGAATATATAATTTATGCCATGGATTAATGATGGCCTTTCTTATCATAAACAACCACCTAAATAAAGTTTATCATCATAGTCTTCCAAGTTCATTATCTTATTAGATATCACTGGCAATCAACAACCAAAAATGTAATGACTGAGAACTGGCTAGGGAAGAGGAGCATGTGGGAAATCTAATCTGCTTAAAAATAACAAGTCAGACTGATAAGAATGAATCAGTCTTGTCAAAGATATCAAAGCCAAATTCAACATATTAAAACTAATCTTTACCACAGTATTTTCTGTGACCATGACTCACTGGTTCAGGAGCCATGTTGCTTTCAACACTGTCTGTGTCTTCTTTGCATTTGTCATTTTGACAATGATTTAAATTAGATTAAATGTGAACTAATATACAAGAAGTTCAGGAAATCATTAGGTGTGAAGCATTTCTGGTGTACAGGAATAATTTAAAGAGCAGCAGTGTATGTGCCAACATAATTAACAAAGTAATGCCATAATGCCAGTTAGTGCTTTCCTCGAGTGAGAATTTTATGCTGCTGCATTTCAGTGTGGAAAAAACTAATTTACTGCATGTCTGCAACAAGCAACAATAAAGCTCTTGTTTGTTTACAAATAAATCTTCCAAGGAAATGAAATGCTTGGGAAATTACAGGTAATGCACTTCCATTTTTGACTGCACAATGAGGGCCGTGATTTCGAGATTTCCACAGCCTTACAAAAATAGCACTCGTAGGGGAGCAAGAGTTAATCAACTACAACAAAAACTGAGGCCTCTACTGCAGAATGGCTTGGGACAGCAGGAGATTGTTAGAGAATACAGAATGGCCAATGCTCTGTAGGAGTCGGAGGTGGTGACCATGACAGGGTTCAGGAGGTAATGCTGGAAATGTGAAGCATGATTGAATGCACTTCTGGGAAAATGTGTTATTTATCAACTAGAGAAACACACATTTCACTTGGCAAAAATCCTCCCTAAATAAGAGGATCATAAAGCCTCCCAAATACAGAACAGCAGAGGGAACCTGCTGTNGCTCTCAATTCCTTTAAATTTGCACTGTTAATCCACAGGATGTCTGGAGCTACCATGAGCTTAAAAAGCAATGCAGCTTTTTTAGACCACTTGAACATTTTTGGTGAGACAGTTTTATCACAATTTTCAAAGGCTATCTCACCCTCACTAAAGCAATACTTAAAATAAAGTTGTTTCGTTTTTGTTTTAATTAAAACCTGGATGGAAACATCTGCTTCCATTTGTTGCAGGCCTGCTAAAACTGTAATTAAAGTTTAAACAGGAGATCTTTACTGGAACTTGGATTGGTTTGACCAAGAGATATCTCAGGCCTCTGTCATCACAGTGTCTGATTGCTACAATATTTTTAAAGTCTTTAATCTCACAGCAGACATATGAAGGAGAAAATTTATATCCCTATTTGATCCTTAAAATATCACTTTCATGCCTGTGGGTATAACAACAAACTGTAATGAGGAGACCTACATAACAGGCATGGAATTGTTAAGGCTGGAAAAGATCTCTAAGCTCATTGAGTTCTACCATTAACCAGCACCACCATGTTCAGTAATCACATCCCCAGGAGCCACATCCACAGACCTTTTTGAACAATTCCAGGGATGGTGACTCCACCACTTCCCTGTTCCAATGCCTGGAAGTGAAAGTTTGAACTCTCCTGAATGACTTGCCCAAGGACATGGAATTTTGTGGTGCAGGAAAATCCCATTCTCTGGAGCACATATGTTTCGTTTTAACCACAGAGCCAGCCTTCCTACAGCCTTTAGAAGGATGTTGAATTAGCACATGGAATGATTCAATAAAATAATTGCTTTTTTTCAAGGAGACTCTTGTGGTCCTGACTTGGCAGAGGGTTTTTAAGAAATTTCAGAGAAAGGCTGAGAAATGCGAGTTCCTTTTAACTCGTCTTGAATGTAAATAGTTAGCTCAGTTTCAAGGGAAGTTCTGCAGCTTCCCAGGAGAAAACTTTGACGAAAGAATGTAAATATGCTTTCCTTGACCAATGAAATAGCTTTGTCTTTCCTTGTTTTCCTTCTCGGACTGTGTGTGCTGCGGAGACACCAACACAGACAGACAATCCCCCCAACCTAACCTGGCTGGAGGGAGAAAGATTTGTTCTCTTTTCTCAAAAATAATAAAGCCTTCTGAAAATCTGTGAACATGAGTGGTCTGTGGAAAGGCCCTGGGAAACTAGGGCTGCGTCCTTTCAAAAGACTCTGAACTCCCCCTTGCAGCAAGTCGGCATCCACTCAGTGTCACCTTTTTCCTGCTCTCCTGGGGCTCAAATGATTGTGCTATTCTTACAAATTATGTCTTCACAGGTTCATATCCTACAGAGTATCAAAGGCTCTTGTGGAGCAGCTCTCTTTATTATTGTTTGCATCAGTTCTAAGCATTTAGTAGAAAGATAGAAGACGTTTGTAGTATGTGTGTGATATCTGAGTCTTTGGTGACTTCCACTGTGGCTCAGGGAAGTTTCTTTACCTGTATATTGCATTTCATAGAGAAATCACCATTGTAGGAGCCTCATGGTTACAATGCCAGCATCTGTGGTGCTTTCTTAAGGGAGCATTAAAAAATTCCACTCGAGTCCTTTGAAAAACAGACAATCCTATTTAATATGCCCAAAGACAGCAGAGCTCTGCCTCCAGTTAAATCTAAGGCTGTGGCTACACTTGCTGGTTTTTCCTTTCCTTTTTATTTTTCCAAAACCCACTGCTAAATCCAGAGAGGAAAAGTCTCACAATGCTTCTATCTATGACCATGAGAAATAAGAATCCATTTATTATGGAAATATATCTGTTTTGATGCACTTGGAATTTCTTGCCAATGTTTCAAATAAGGTAGATTACAAAAAAAAAAAAAAGCAACAAGAGGAAGGAAAAGACAAGAAAGTCAAAGAAGAAAGGCTCTGGAAAGGAAATTACAGTGAACATTGTCTTTTAAACTTTGCTGGTTTTGCTGTAAAAAACTAAAATACATCCAACATACGCTACCTTCAGAACTCTTGCATCCCATCAACACATTTATCACTAGATCCCTCTGGCAGTGTCTGT
This sequence comes from Erpornis zantholeuca, assembly GCA_013400515.1. NCBI lineage: Eukaryota > Metazoa > Chordata > Aves > Passeriformes > Timaliidae > Erpornis > Erpornis zantholeuca. The sequence continues at coordinate 35,781 of VZTN01007967.1, read as the reverse complement.
GTTCCCTTTCTCTCCTTTCAGTAGTCTTCTCCCAAATCCCAGATAAAGGGAGGGGAAAAAATGTTATTTTCTGTCTCTTTCACAAAATCTGGGTAGGACTGTATTGTCTAGACTTGTTTAGGAGGCAGATGAAGAAGCAGCTGCAGGTCCAGGTTGCACACACTCCCTTCATTCCTGCCGGGTGAGGGGTGATTGCAGATCACCTCAGATTTGCTGTATCAAATCAACCACAAATCTCCTTTATTTGTACTAAAACACAGCCTGATTCACCTCAGACAGACTTCCTGCTTTTGTGAATGGCCTCCAAGACACCTACAGAGACAGAGTGTCCCAAAGAACATGGCTTATCCATGAACACCCTAAGGGCAAGAGTGATCCCCAGTTTTCTTCTACTGTTCCCAAAAGGATTTTACACTTGATAACCCCCTGTACTGGCCCAAGCTAGGGGCTGGCCAGCTGGAGAACAGCTCTGCAGAGAAGGACAAGGTGGTCCTGGTGACAGCAAACTGTCCCTGAGCCAGCAGTGCCCTTGTAGCCAAGGCCAATCAGACCTGGGATGCATCAGGAAGAACATGGCTAGCAGCTCAAGGCAGGTACATCTGAACTGCTGTGTCCTCAGGACAAGAGGGATATGGAGCTCCTGGAATCCACTGAGGGGTTATGAAGATGATTTGAGGGCTGGAGCATCTCTTTTATGAGGAAAGGCCGAGGGACTTGGGGCTGTTCAGCCTTGAGAAGAGATTGAGAGGAGACCTCACTCCTGTCAGTGTCTGCAGGAAAGGCTGAGAGCAGGGACCAGGCTCTGCTCTGTGGAGCCCAGCAAAGAAACAAGAGGAACAGGCAGAAACTGATGCCCAGGGAGTTCCACCTGGACATGAAGAAGAACTTCTTTAGTGTGCACTGAACAGATTGCCCAGAGCAGGTGTGGAGTCTCCCTCCCTGGAGATATTCTGGAGCTGTCTGAACACAATCCTGTGCCCTGTGCTCTGGGTTGGCTCTGCTGGAGCAGGGCTGTGGGACCAGCTGACCCATTGTGGTCCCTTCCAGTCTGACCTATTCTGTGATTCTGGGAGTCTGTGAGAAGAATTTTTGTTCACAGGATGGAAGCAAATCATTCTGAGGTTTCAGTTACAATTTAAAAGTAATGGATACAAAGGAAACTACCAAAAGCTGACCAAATTGCAGAAAAATTCAGACACAACCACTTTTGTTGTGGTCAAGTAAAATGTTCTTGTGCTGCATGTGAACAGATAAAGCTGAACACTTTCCTAACATGAGGCAAATATAACTGCAGAGCCCTTAGAGGAGTTGGACTGAAGTTTTAAAATTATTATAATATCTAAAGCAATCTTTTTAGAAGAGTAGATCTATATTTTTATGCCCATCAGTGCAAGAATGTCTTTTTTTGCCTAGCATGTACATAACTCTTCAATGTCGCCCTGTACAGTGGTCATTCTTTTTCTTGATGGTACAGACATAGGATATTTGAGGATGAGAACAGGATTTTAATCAGAAAAACATTCCTGCCCATCATGTTCTGGTCTTACATGTACATAATTGTCTTGGATAAGTTTCTGAAGTGAGTAAGGAACTGTTATTACCAGAAAATTGAATGTGAGTCCTTGCAGTTAGATCAATTACTTACAATTCTTAATTACTGTTATTACAACCTTTATTTCTTGTTATTGCACCACAGGTATTCACAGCACACACAAAAATGTGGTTTTAAGCTTTTTGTAAGATGTTGGTGCTGTAAAGCACTATGTTGTCTTCTCAGATGTTGGTCAGGTTAATTCTTGTTTTTCCTCACTACATTGCTGCAAAACCTGGCACTGCCTCTCTCCTTACGAATGCTGCCATGAAGAAAGGGAATTAAGGAGTCCTTAGGAATTAAGAATAGACTTTAGCATACACATGGAATCAATAGCACTCTATAAATTCACCCAAGGAAATAATTTCATGCTCTGCATTTATTACTATTGCAGAAACTGTGCACTGAGTACTGCTTCGAGCCTCTCTGTAATACTCAGAAGGCAAAGCTCACAAGTCTCTGGTCATGCTGAGTCTATATGAACAGAGGATGGTTGGTGAAATCATATGAGGTGTGCCTCAAATGGGCCAGCTCACAGAGCCATTTCTGCTTGCAGTGGATAAATTCTGCCTTTTACAGAAGATACCTGTAGGGAAATTCAGCAGTTCCTGCAAAAGGAGCTCATGAAACATCCCTGCTCCAACTCGTTCCTTGCAGGTAGTTCATCTCATGGCCTGAAACCCTTGGAGGCACCTTATTGCTTGCAGACTCCACTTCTTAATTTATCTTCAATACTTCCTAAATCGATACTAATGAGCTAAAGAAGTTGTCAGGGAAAGAAATAAGCAAACTCTGTGTCTGTGCATCAGTGCCAAGATAAAATGGTGAGGTGGATGTTAAGAAAAACAGATCTAGGTAGATATATAGAGGGAATTAAATACATAATTTAAGAGGAAACATTCTTGGAGGAAAAAAATCATTGAGACCTACTGCTCATTATTTCTAGTTCATTAAAAAGTAATTGCTACATTTTACTCTTCTTATGGCTAATGATTTTAAAGCACTTTACAAGCATTAGCAAAGCAACTTTTCCAGCATCCCAAGCAGAAAGTTGAGGCTTGCTTTTTGCACTATGTGCATGGAGAAGAGGACTCTAGACTCCTCCAGGAAGTTTTATTTGTATAAACAGCCCCATATACATCCATATACATCCATGAAAATAATTATATAAAGAATCATAGACCCTTTTAGGTTTGAAAAAACTCTGAAAATCATCAGGCCCAACCATTAACCCAACCCTTTAATGTGCCATGCCAAACCATGTCCCCCAGGCACCACATCCACACTTCCAGGGATGCTTACTCAACCACCAGCCTGAGCCAGGGCTTGACAACCCTTTCTCCAAGAACGTTTTTCCTAATAATCTAAATCTCCCCTGGTGCAACTTGAGGCCTTTTCCTCTTGTCCTGTTGCTTGTTACCTGTGAGAAGAGCTCCCACCTGGCTGCCCCTTTCTGTCAAGGAGCTGTAGAGAGTGAGAAGGTTCCCCCTGAGCCTCCTTTCCTCCAGGCTGAGCCCCCCAGTTCCCTCAGCCACTCATCATACTCCAGACCCTTCCCAGCTCCACTGCACTTCCCTGGACATGCTCCAACCCCTCAATGTCTGTCCTGTTATGAGGGGCCCAAAGCTGACCCCAGGATTTGAGGTGTGGCCTCACCAGTGCCCAGCACAGCAGAACAATCCTTGCCCTTGTCCTGCTGGCCACACTGTTGCTGATATTGTTCAGATGAATGATAATTATCTTTGTTAATCTACTAGATGCCATAGGAGTTGTTTTGTAATCTCCCACTACTAGGAAACAGTTTTTAAAATAAAGAGAACCAAAGCAGGTAAGGCTTTTTAACTTCTGCTTCTGTTTGTCTGAAGATTCAGCTATTCATCATTAGTGTTTGAAGATCATTCTCANTCAAGCCTCTCATTAGAGAATCTTTGATAGATATGCTAATTTGCAAGACCTATAATTGTGTGTATTTCAGTGTGTGGGAGGCAGTGTGTGCATTTTGGGCCATTCCACCTGGATAAAGTGCTGCACCCGAGGATTCTTAAATAACCACCAAGGTAAAAACTCCTCTTCCCCATAAACTGTGTTTTGGTTTTAATTTTAAGACCAGAAAAGGCAACACTGGGAGACAAACACATCTTTTAGCACTTATTCTACTTCCCTAGAAGTAGAATTTATATGTAGGATAATTCATTGCCAATTTTTTTTTTCTGGAAAATTTTGACTTAGATAAATAATTCAGAGCTATCAGCCACTCCTGCCAGAAATTGAAAAATAATTAAATAATTTTTTCCTTGGACATTTTCANTAAAGTGCTGCACCCGAGGATCCTTAAATAACCACCAAGGTAAAAACTCCTCTTCCCCATAAACTGTGTTTTGGTTTTAATTTTAAGACCAGAAAAGGCAACACTGGGAACCAAAAACATCTTTTAACACTTATTCTACTTCCCTAGAAGTAGAATTTATATGTAGGATAATTCATTGCCAATTTTTTTTTCTGGAAAATTTTGACTTAGATAAATAATTCAGAGCTATCAGCCACTCCTGCCAGAAATTGAAAAATAATTAAATAATTTTTTCCTTGGACATTTTCAGGCTTTGACAACAAGACATTGAAAACTTAGAAAAATTCAAATTGACATGCATCACTATTTTATTGAGAAATTTCTGTCTTCTAAGTTCAGGCATAAAATACTCAATTACTTCTGCAGAGGACCTAGGTCAGCCTTGGCACAGGTTGTGCACAAGCAGCAGCAATAAGTGAGTAGTGGTTACACTGCAGAGACCAGAACCTTCTTCACCCTTGTAATACTGTACTTTAAAACACAAAATCAAACTCCCCCATGTTGAAGCAAAGATAATCTGAAAAAAAAAAAAATTCCTTCTATCCTCCAGTTAAGAGCTCATCTTAACATCTTTTGCTCATCTTCAGCATCCCTTTAAGTACTAAAATAGAAAAGACATAAATAAAATACTCAATGAGGTTATCATAATTTTTTTTTATGATAGTTATTATTAACCAAACAAATCTGTGATTGGGGAAGATATTATCTATGAATAATTAAAGGTTTTCTTTTGTATTCAATTTCTAGATGCCTTGTGATTAAATGGATGTTGTTCATGAAATAATAATAAAAAAATGCTGACACTGTAAATCAACCAGAACAAATCTTCTACTTTCCCAGGCATTACTGTAAGAAAATTAATTCTCTGCACCCAGGAACAAGCCCTATATCTCAAAGTAAATTGATTAACTGTGTTTCAGCTTCTGTGTAATTAGGAATAATGGTTCCCATTCTTTTGGGTGAGTGGCAGAAGTAGGACTGATGAGTTTGCAATGTCTGTTGGAGAGATTGTTGAGGCTTTGTGCCCCATTGGCTTGTACTTCTTTGTCATGTGAAATCTCATAAAGTGAAGCTGCATCTCTTTGTCTGGGATTTTCTGGAAGTGCTTGGCCATCAGCCTCTGCAGTTCCCTTCCTGTGCACAGGAAGGACACGGAGCTGTTGGAGCAATTGCCAAGGAGATCAGAGGGAGGGAGCACCTCTGCTATGAGGAAAAGCTGAGAGAATTGGCATTGGTCAGCCTGGAGAAGGGAAGGCTTTGGGCTAACACAGTTGTGGCTTTCCAGTGCCTGAAGGGAGAAAGAAAAATGGAGAGAGACTATTTAAGGAGCCTACAGTTACAGGGCAAGTGGAAATAGCTTCAAACTGAAACAGAGTAGGTTTAGACTGGATATTAGGAAGAAATTCTTCTCTGTGAGGGTGGTGAAGCCCTGGCACAAATTTTACAGACAAGTTGTGGATGACTAATCCCTGGAAGTGTTCAAGCCCAGGATGGATGGGGCTTGGAGCAACTTGATCTAGTGGAAGGTGTCCCTGCCCATGGCAGGGCGGTTGGAACTGGATGATATATGAGGTCCTTCCAACCCAAACCATTCTATGATTCTGTGATCCTGTGGCATAGAAGAGATTTTCTGTGTTGGTCATCTAGACATGGTTAGAAGGTGTGACTCCAGAGAAACAGCATGGAGTTTCCTCCTCCTTCTGACTCACTGCCACACAACTCTCATACACTATGCAGAGGATGGGGAAATTCAAGCATCTGCTGACCTTATCCCTTCGTTCATGGGGCAGGAGCAGGAATATGACACCATGCTGACAATGCATAAATTCTGGCTGATCTAAGATGGAAAAGAAGTGCTCTGTCCTCTTTGGCAGTCTCAGAAATTTATGCTGATTTCTGGCACTTAGATGCCTGAATACAAGGCAGATGCTGAGGGATCATATTTACCTGGATTTTCCTTCTACCTTAATCTCCACCCCAATGTTTACACTTGATAGCATGTGGGACACTGACCAAACAAACTGGGCTGCTTCTTCAGGTGAAGTTTCACTAGCCCCTGTGGCGTGTGCTCGCTTCATGCTTTCCATCTTTTTATTTGGGAAAAGTAAACAAATTTTGCCCACCATAATTATTGTTTTACAAACGTGGGCAGCTTTCCCTCTCTACATCTGTTTTTGAGCAATCCAAAATTGAGGGCTTCCATCATTCTAGAAATGAAAGCGTAGCATCTGAGGAGCACAGAGGAACAAAATCTATGGGAAACCCATGAATTCTAGATAATATTGAGATCGTAAATCTTCACTAAACCACTCACTTAGCTAGTAAATTCCAGTGTGAGCACGGGGAGTTTGGACTGGGTCTTTACATTTTAGTTTCTTTGTAATGTGGTAAAGTACATTTATGGGATTTCTTAAATCCACAAAGGCCTTGTATGTAGTAGTGGAATTGCTGTATAACTTCAAAGCATATTTCCTATGCTGTTTGCACCATTTCTCAACCCATTTTGTTTTGAGGATCTTTGAACATTTTCCACTAGAGATTGTATGCTTCTGAGGATGTCTTAAATACAGATCATTGCATGGCAAAATACGAACTAAAACTCAAAATACTCTGTATTTTTTTACTCTTATCCCCAGTAGTCATCTATAGACATGGATTCTTAGAATCCATGAGCCAAAATCTGCAAAAAGAGCTTGAAAACCACAGCTAATTGATAGATTTTTCACTGAAAGCATCTTGATATTCAAGGTTTTACTCTTGTTTTTATAAGTGATTTTTTTTTAAAAAAGTAATTTTTTTGAGAGTTTACTAAAGGCTAGTTATCGTGGCAGCAATAAAAATAAAAAATAAAAAATTCAAAAATAACCAGAGAGGTGAACTCATGGTGTGTAGAACTTTCTTACAAGAGGCGGGAGGGGGAACAGTGCTGATCTCTTCAGTGACAGCATGTAAGGGAATGGGTAAAAGATGTGTCAGGGGAAGTTCAGATTTAATATTAGGATAAAGATCTTCAGTGAGAGCTCAGTCAAGCACTGGAGCAAGCTCCATAGGAATGTGGCCATGACTTCCAGCCTGTCAGTGTTTGGGCAACTGTCTTAGGTACAGCGTTTGACTTTCCAATTTTGTGGTGCCAGGAGTTGGACTCATTGATCCTTCTGAATCCCTTCCAATTCAGGATATTCTAAGAAAAATTGTAGGATCTCTTCATCCTGTGTGACTGGATGTGTTTCTGTTGAGAAACTATAATTCTATTACATCCTCTGAAACCTTTGGCATTTTGTCACTTATCAGTTGGACTGAGCTCTCCTGCAAATCAGCAATCAGCAGGTCTGCACAACAATTCGTTCCCAAAGCCTTCTCTTCACTCATGAAACTGCTGTAGGGTGGCAGCTGTAATTATGCCCAATGCTGTGCAAACAGGCAAAGCCAGCAGCAGGTCAGACATGAGAGATAACTGAGAGCAGATTTTTACATACATCTGTACTCTAATTTATCTCACTTTCCATCTGAAGTCAATTCAGCCCTGTCTGTGACCTGAGCACCTCTGTCTGGGAATTTAGATCACAGAGAGATGAAAAGCAGAGAGCTTGGGTTCTAACAACTTGAACAGAAAATGAGACTGAAATTAGACCTGGGAAAATGAGACTGGAATCAGACCTGGGTTTTATATAGAACACACCTCAAAACACAGCAACTGAGGCTGACAATCCAACAATTCTGCCAGGCTGGGAACCAAACAGTTCTGAAAAATGCCACTAACATTTGGGATGTCACTCTCACTTATAGTCCAAGAAGCAAAGATATTCAATAGTGGAATGAAACAAAATTCCTGAGATTTAATGGTTTGAGTTGAAAAAGTTTTCCATGAGGATTTCTTAGGCCGTGATGAATAAAAGCCCATTAGGTTTCTCGTGGTGTCTAGGAGAGATTGACTGATGTTGTGCAGCGTAGTGGAAAGCTGGCTAATCAATACTGGGTTATTTTTCAGTTTAACTATATTAATTGTGCATACTGTGTTCATTTGTGTCTGAAAGAGAAATAAACAGGTGTGAACATCGATTCCTGCTAAATAACAACATTATGAAAGAACATTATCTAGGCATGTTTCAGCTCCTCGCCATTGTTCTAGAGAGGCATAATTATGTAGAGGCATCTTCTGCTCATTACCCATGAAAATGAAGACTCACTAACCATGACATCCATCATCTTCTAATACCAAGGCAGCACTTCCATGTATCCATGATGTCTGAGTCATTGAGACAGGTAGCAGGGTGGAAAATTGGGCCATACCTCAGTGGGCAGTCACAGATTCTTGGCTGTAGGCACAGAGAAACAGCTCCCCTCTTCCAATCCATGGAAAATGAGCCTAGCACCTTAAAAGTGATGATCTGCGTATCTCCGGAGGGCAGAGTGATAGAGTGGAGAGAGCAGCATCTGCTCAGGGACACCTTCCAGCCCTTTCTTAGTGCTTGTTGAGAAATGTGTAGGAAGTCATTATCTGCAAACATCTCCCTCCTCTCCCCCTTCCCAAATCCATTATGTCCAAGCCAGAGACAAAAGCAGGTGCCACAACTCACACTGTGCCTCGAGTTACGGCCAGAGAAAACTCCTGAGAATAAGCTTTTGACCAGTGAGGTTTGGCAGGTGAAGCTCCATGCTTTCCATGAGGGATCTGTGCACCTGAACCCCACATCAGCCACTGATAGGAGCTTTTGCATCACTATAACCCCTCTGACAGTTGTTCCATCACATCTCCAGCCTGCTGCCTCCTCCCTGTGCACCAGATGGGTCCCGGTCATTATCCCTAGTCTGGCACTGCCTCTCTATCAGTCAAAGATACACAACAGATCCATTATATCACAGCTTTTTAGGATGTGAACTAATTATGTGTCTTGAAAATATCATCTAAGCTTCTTCATATTTCCATCTTGCTGCCTTAAGGATGTAATGTATGTGCAAATCCATTTATGTAAGGAGGATTCATAATGTCTGAGGAAACAAGCCTGATAATAAATAATAGTAATAACAGTAAATTGCAAACTGATAACAAAAAAATGGATACTAAATAATGTCTAATAAGGTAGATGTTTAGTTAATGTGCATCGCCTTTATTATCTTGACCTCAGTTGAGGTGCACTGTTTTTCGCTGCTGGGAATTCAGCCCACAGATCGTATAAAAGGTGGTAGAAATGCAAAATAACATTATTACCTGACAAGAACAAAGCAGAGATGCAAGACAGGGAGCACCTTTCGCAAAACAGAATCCTGCTGCCTTCAAAAGCTGTGGTGAGGATCCTTGACCTAGTGGTACATCAGACCTGCTTCAAACACTTACTCCATCATATGTTTTACTGCATAAATAAAAATAAAGCAGAATCCATTTGTGGATCCATCAGCTTCATGCAAACATCCTGTTGGGAGGAGGAAATGTAGATGCTGAACAAGAACAAGAAATTGTCATGGTCTCAACATGCCAAGAGACCAAAGCAGAGAAGGCAAAGGGATAAAGAGACAGACCAGGACATGAGGGTGGCTGAAGAGCCTTGTGTCCAGCAGGCAGCCCATGATGTTAAGCTGAGGGTTTTATGCACTCAGGGATTTAGCAGACTTGTGCCCGAGCCTTGGCGATGGCTGTGGCACTGCAGCAGGAGCCAGAGAAAGCCACAGACTGCACTGGAGGCATCAAAGACCTTAAACAATGCTCTGGGAGTGGGTTTGCTGACAGGCTTCCCAGAAACAGCTTTTAGGTTCCCTTCAGGCACTGAGCAACTTTTTCAGAAAGGAAAATCCTGAAATTTTCCCATATATTAGCATAATTCCCTTACATTTTGCCAGCTTTCCCTGCTGTGACATTAACACAAAGAGTCACATCCTGCACTTCTCTCACCTTTGATAAACTTATAATTTATGCACCACCTTGCTGTAGGACCAGGCGTTGCTGCAGGACCCTGGGATGTTTCAGGTTTGGGAAAGTTCGATATTTTGCTATCCCTGCCAGCAATTCTAAGTCCTGTTATTCAAAGCCTCTTGTGACTGACAGTATTCAGACCAACAGAAGAACTAATTAGTCTGAGGTAGCTTGGGAGTCTTTCTGCTGAATTCAGAAGTCTTTGGGATCAATCAGCTGGGCTCTGTGCTGCCAGGAATAAGAGACTCTTGCCCTGGGCTTCTGTGGCAGAATATTTCAGCTCCATGTATGAGTCACAGTATTGAATTTCCTCTCTTTTTAATGACATACTGGTTCATTTGACAGCCATTTCTCATTGTTTTTCTGCTAAAAATGCTTTGGCAGGCTCTTTTGAAAAGACAGGTGTCCAAAATACATATTTTAAGACCAAGCTCTATGAAATCCTCATATTAATTTCTGGCTACCACTTGAAAAATTAAGCTCTCATTTCCTGGGGCCTCTCAAACTGTATAGTCATGACCAGCACTCTTCTTTTTCCCTATCAGAGGGCAGTTTCAAGTCACATTCATTAATTAATTTCCTGGTTGCCCCAGGAGAGAAAGAAATCATATATTTTTGCTATCATCCCTAAATTTAAAATGTGTAAACCATGGCACTGCAACATCAAGTGAACTTCTTAGCAAGGTCAGGATAAAAAATTAATGGCTAGGCCACCATCTCTTCAAAGAAAAGAGGTAAAATCAATGATTGCAGGTAAAAATCTGTAATTCAACACTTCAGACCCTGTGCAGGATGAGATGGGAGCCCACTCAACAAATTGTTTACAAAAGTCTTTTGGCTGTTTTTTCCTAGAAGGAGAATATGAGAAGTCAGTTGTCCCAGGCACTGTATGATATCAATCTCCAGAGAAACTGTGATCAAAACTGAAAAGGGGAAATCATGGTAACTTGAGAAGAAAATGGGAGAATCCAGGAGCAATCCCAGGTATTTTTAACCTTCCCCTGAACATAAAGGATTGCCTGAAGCATTCAAGCTCTCTTTTTAAAATTAAGATAATAGTAATCTATAGTAGTAATTAAATTGTTATTTCTTCACTGGTGTCATCTTCAAGAGCAACACTATCTTGGGTGTGCTGGAGTCAAGGATAAGAGTAATTGTCTAAAAGTGATGTTTACCTTAATCCCAACTACTGAGTCTAAATTCTGCCACCTGTGGATTTGTGTTACAGCATGTCCAGTGAGCTTTTTCTCTTGGCCTCCAGGTCAGCTCATCTCTTATGCAGGTACGGGGGTTTCTAGACCACCTAAAGGAAGGTTTAGGTCAGATGGGACTGGTGGGCCCTGTTTCTAAACCCCACGGAACTGGGCTACAGCCAAAACACAGACACAGGAGCTTGGGAGCACTGCTAACCCAGTTCTGATGTTGAGTAGGGATCAGTGCACTGCCTTTGACGAGTTATGTTTAAAGCCTGAGGTGCTCTGAGAAACTCAGCTGGCTTCTTGCTAGTCAGCCTTTTCTTCATCCTTTCCTTTTCATTTTTTGCTGAAAGATGCAGGCAAGTGAGAGGAATTCTTTTTAAAGGACAGCCATCAACGAGTAAGAAACCAACAGAGCATGAACATGCAGAAAGAGAGACATCAAAATACAGTGAGAGCAAAGAAAAGAGAAATGTGGGGCACATCACTTCTATTATGAGTGTTAATACAGCAAACCCTCCTTTTTCAACACTCTTATTGTCTGCTTGAGATGTGTAGGCTGAGGGCAGGTTACATTTCTGTATGTACCAGACTTGTCACAAAGTGCATTTTCATGGTTGGCTGAGAAAGGGGAAAGAGGTTTCCCCAGTTTTCTTCTCCAGGCACATTTGGAAAATCCAGTGTGAACTACTTCTTAGTGTTGCCTTGCAAAGCTGTTACTGCAGCTGATTTTAGTTTAGTGCCACAGTCTCCATTGCTGAGGTACCTGATCCCTCATAATCAAGGATCACGTTTCTAAGTCACATGACTTGATATAATTTAGATTTTATTAAAAAGAAGCGACTGGCCAGAGATAGGCATAGATAAATCACTGATATACAAATAGAAATCTCGAGCTCTTGCACACTTTGAAAGACAACCTCCATTCCCACTTAAAGAGAAGTTCAAACCAAAACATTACTGAAAATTACTCAGGGATGCACTATAGAGTCATTGGAAGGTTTGAGTTGGAAGGGGCCTTAAAGACCATCCAGTTCCAATCCCCCACCATGGGCAGGGACAGTTCCCACTGGAGCAAGTTTCTCCAAGCCTCATCTACCCTTGATCTTGAACACTTCTAGAGATAGGAAGTCCACAATCTCTCTGGATAATCTGTTCCAGTGCCTCGCCATCCTCATAGTAAAGAATTTCTCCCAATAACTAATCTAATCTGCTGTCCTTCAACCTACCAACCTTCCTTATCCCTGAACTCTATTTAGGATTGCTAATCACCATTTCCCCTTTGATATACAGGCTATGGTGATTAGTTTGAAACTTGGCTCTTGGCTTTTGGATGATTAACATTAATGAAATCATTGATACTGCTGGTTGGATTGGGGTTCAGTTCCAATCTTTGCCATGTATTCTATGATGTCACAAAAAACCTACTTCTCTCAAGCCCTCTGCTTTAGGACAGGTATATTTTGTGTTGTCTGTTTACTGAGGCAATGTTTATTTCCTTTTTTGACTTTCAAAAATAACTTTTTATGTTAGAAATCCTGTGTCTCGTCATGGGCAATAGGCAGGTACATTAACATTAATGTTTAACAATTAACAGTTAAAAGATTAGCAAATGTCCTTAAAACACCATAACCAGAGGGATGACATTTTCCCTCCAGCCTCCCCTTTCCAACCACTACCTTAAAAACCTTCTTGGCATCTTTTCCTTTTGTCATTTCCATTTTCACAGAAAATTCTGAGGGTGAGAGAAAATGGGGCGTTTTTAGGCTAAAATAAATTAGCTTAGAAAGTGTTTGCTTCAGGTTTCTTAATGTTCATTCCCACAATATAAAGATTTATGGTTTGAATAAAATGAAATAAAATTTTTAAAAAAATAAAAAGAAAAGAAAAACCCTGAAGTTGCACTTTTGTGGATTTACATATTGTTTTTTCGGAGGAAGATTCACACTAGGCAACAAAACCTGAATAAATCATTAAGTAGAGACAGAGGAACGCTTTAAAAGAAATGATTTGCAACAGATCTACTGTAAAACATTACCCACGGCAAATTTTGGATCAGTATTATGTATAGAGCTGCCACTTAGGAATTTTATGGGCTTCTTGGGAGGTTGCTTGTGAAGAAAAGTGTGGTCTCTCCAGCACAGGGCTGTGAACCAGGAGGTCTGGACTCTATTTTCAGCAAAGTCAATGCCCTTACAATGTCAGCTAAATAAATTACTCCATTTCTCTGTTTGCCCTTGCAAAACTAAAGGTGAGCTATTCATACACATGAACTTGGAATCTTATTTAGGAATATGCTACAAGATCTTCAGGTGCTACAAAAATGGAAAATGCAGTCTGTATTATGGATTTTGGATTACTTGTGAGACAGAGAAATTTGGAAATCATTGAGGAATGTGTGTGCTACATGCTAAGATTAGTCCAGTTTTACTGGGCACAAAATTATAACCTTTTGTGGTGGAACAGTCTATCAGAGTGTATAAAAGTCCATGGTTTGGTTTATAAGAAGATTATATGGGTAACATTGATTGGATATTTCTTGGGTTGATCTTTATCTCTTAAGCTCTATGGAAACCAGCAGCAAGAAACTTACTCCAGACTGATATTTTTATTCCCCTTTCCATTTGTTTTTATTTTCAATGAGAGCTTCAAGAAGAAAAGTAAAAATCTGAGGTCATTTTAGCCATTGACTGCCCATAATTTCTCATCCACCTAGACTGGAATGATGAAGGAACCTGTGACACACCTATACTGAAGCACTAAGGGAGTTCTCTCAAGAAATCTAAGTAAATTGGACATTGGTTTTATGAGATTGGTTTTATTTTTGTAGCAGTCATCTCTGAGAGGTCTGTAGAAACACTAAAAGAGATTGGAGTCCGTTTTCACCTTGGGGGCACATTATTATTTAAAACCTTTCATCACTTAGGTATGTGAGTCAGGTGAGATATTTCCCTTAGCTTAAAAAAACCTGAGCCTAGCTCAGAAATCTGCTTCTGCCTCTGGCCAGGAACCATTATTAGATTATTTTCTTAATTACAGCATTTTTAACTAGATAATTTTATTTTACAAATGTGAGGCTGTTTTGCTCCTTAATTAACCTTTAACTTTATTGTCCATAGCTCTTAATCAAAGATTATAGGATCAAAGAGTGTCCAAGCCAATGCTCGACTGCTTTGTGCATTTAATAGCTTATACATTTTATGTGTTATGTTTTCCTAGCTCTGGTGAGTCAGGGGTGTAACATAGGTCCCTAAACACCTTCTGCTGTTACACAGATCAGCAAGACATTCTCTCAGAAGGGTTTATTGGCTTTATCTCATCAGCCTATAAACACTGACACTGGAGGGGACTAGAAAATTCCCTCCTTGCTGTCAAACAATTGGAGGTCAAACACAAGCACTTCTGGCATTTTCATAATAAAAAATGCCTCAGTGTTTTTTAACTAAAATATTTAAATACAAATGAGATAGGCAAGACCTCAGATGGTTCCCCTGCAATGCTATGAAGTCAGGAGAGGCTTCTGTAGGAGGGGGCATCTGAAAATTTCCTTCATGTCAGCTGCATGGCTGAGTGCTGTCACCGTGATACACAAGTCTCTTGTAGTTCCATATGTGCAAGTGTTAAAGCATGCCCATGCCCTTATGTTTTTATGTAGGTCAAATCTTTGCCTTACCATCATTGGCAACAGCTCTTTAAACCAAAGAGAAATGGCCCTTTTGTGATCAGTGTTATTACAATGAATTTCAGGAGAAATTATAATAATGGAGCACTTAAAAGTAAAGAGCTAGCACTTGAGCTAGCTAGCTATTAATTATAAATGCCAATCTCTATCAGGAATTCCTTTTTATGTAAAAGCAGTCTGTTCTGAGTGCTTATTTTAGTGTTAATTAGAGAGAAGTGAAGATGGAGTGCTATCCAGCGATGAGCATTCATTACAAGGTCTGCTGGCCCCTTGTGCTTTTCCCTGGGGTGCACTGCTGGTGTCCCTGGTATGACCAGATGTATTTAAGACATTGATTTTTCATCCTAAGTAACAGTAAAGATCTCTAAGGATGAGATCTACAGAAGATTCTTGTTCCAGTAAAGGTTCATTTGCAGCACAGAAAAGATTTACTTCTGAAATAACCACGCAGTGGAGGCCACAGAGGTGGTGGAGGCTCTGGAACATCTCCCTTATGAGGAGAGACTGTGGGAGCTGGGCCTGATTAGTCTAAAGAAGAGAAGAGTATATCACAAATCCATGTAAATATCTCCAAAGTGGGGGCCAAAACTCTTTCCAGTTGTCCCCAACAACAGGATAAGGAGCAATGGCCATAAACTAAAACACAACAAGTTCCACTCAGCTTGAGTAATGACTTCTTTCCATGGAGGTTGGCAGAACCCTGGAACCTCTGCCCAGGGAGGTGTGGAGTCTCCCTCTCTGGAGGCTTTCCAAAACCACCTGGACACGTTCCTGTGTGCTCTGCTCTATGTGACCCTGCTTTAACAGGGAGATTGGACTGGAGGATTTCCAGAGGTCCGTTCCAATCCTAACTGTGCTGTGATCCTGTGATAACAAGGTCCATGTTTTCAGTTAATATAGAAAAAAATTAAAATGTATTGAAAATCCTGAGAAGGAAAAAGCTGAAGACATTGACCAAAGTTTTAATGTATTTTGACAGTGCATCCATGAGCCAGGAAGGAGAGAGATAATTTGAACATATTTTTAAAAACCCCTCCTTGAGCTGTCTCTGTTGTCAGAGGAGCTGACAGTGGCACTGAAGGTCACAGCTGCCAACAGCCAGTCTGGTGCTGGTCCATGTCCATGGGGTCCCTGACCACTCCTTCCCCATACACTCATCAAGAGAACCCAGCCAGCAGAGACTGTGGGTCTCAAGATACAGCAGAAATTCAGTTTTCTTTCCAGGTCACTCCAGGGAAGGTTGTGTTTTTGGGTTTTTTTTTGTTCTGCAGGACATGAGATTTCCAAAGATCCCCTTCAACCCCAATAATTTCTGTCATTCTGTGAGTCAGTGAAGGGTGAGGTTTTACAATGTTTGTTTTACTGATGTCTTTACAACCTGGTGTAGGACTGCATTGTCTTCATCAGCTCCTGTACTCAGGATAAGGTAAGTTACATTGATTCATATGAAATGAGAAGGATGAACTTTAAAACCAGTTTTGTCTTATGTATAGGAATATACAATAACCTTTATTTGGGGGCAAACAGACACTAATAAAAACCATCAGGCCCATCAGAGTGAATCAGAGTGATCACTCATTTGGTACAGAGCCCTTTATGGAAACTTGGCCAGTTTCAAATTGGTCACTTGAAGGTGTAAAAAACATCTAAAAGTGCCTTAATTATGATAACCTACAATAGAGCCTTTTTCAGTTCCTATGACATGTAAATCCAAATATTTCCAAAAGTTTTCTTCTCTTCTTTATAAATGTAATCAGATACTCTTATTAACTAAAGGAAAGTGAGCTTTTACTCTAAAATGTTGTCTACATCCAGAGCCCTGAAGACTGGAATATGACCTTTCTTAGTTCCTGATTTTTCCTAGTATGCCTTTAATTGTTACCTGCATGAGAATGATCCTCCTTTCTTTGCCAACTGCTGCCCTTATGCCTTCTTTCCTGCCATTAGTGAACTAAAAGTTTGGAGAATATAATTGTAAAAATCACACTTTAATGTAAAAGGCTCTAGAGACAAATGTCAAATTTTATTTCCGCTAAAGCTGATAATGGTACTTGATAGAACCATTTATAATTTCTTAAGAGGGAGAAATAATTCTCTTTAACTGATTTATTCATATAAAGCCATTTACTCTTTCCCTGTATGTAGTGGATCAAACTGAGTTATGTTCCCTAATTGGCTATTGATACGTGTGGGGCAATTCTAACCATGCCCACCCACATCCTCTTTTATATCTGAGGATCATCAGAACAGGCCTGAGACCTTGGATAAACCAACTGGAGACCTGCTGATATCTACTCTCATTCCCCAGCCTCTTAAAATAAAGTCATTCCATACAAAGGATCTACAAAACATACAGAGGAGTTGAAGGCAGTATTCCCTCTTAATCCTACTGGGATATGTTCTGCTTTGGAGGGCTGAGGGTTTTCAAAACCCACTGGGTGCTGACCTCTTGATTGCTGGTTCACCCTCATTAATGAAACCATTGCCTTGAGTGGCCTGACTGTGGGGAGACCTTTGCCAGGCAAAATAACCCCTGGCTCTAGGTCTGAAAGGAGTGGAGAGGTACACTTTGACATCTTCCCTTTATAAATAGGCACAAAGCATGGCAGGGAGGCTTTAAAAATAACATTCCTCTAAGAGAAAGGAAGATGAATGCTGAAAATGAAATTTTGACCCCACTGAAGTCAATGGAAGTTTTCCCACTGATTTCAGCTGGGCCAAGGCTTCCTCCAAAGCATTGATCCATTTAATGGGTTTACAATAGCTACACAGAGGTGGAGAGGGCCTTTGAAATTGTATTCAGTGCTCCAAGGAGGCTGAGAAATCACTGGGTCTGGAAATCAGGGAAAATGCCACGATAAAGTAAATTATTTCAGTATCTGCAGAATTATTAAGGGAAATGCCCAAAATACATTCACTAATTCCTGCTTTAGTTTGTCATCCTAAACACCAACAAACACTTTGTGTAGGCTTGAAAATATGTCTACATCACGATAATGTTATGCTGCTCTTGTTTTTCTGGGTGCCCTCAGAGTTTTTCTGCTGCGTTTTACCAAGAAATCGATCGATAAAGATAATAGAGATTTTTCTTTGCCCCAAACTGGTTATAAAACATGTCACCACGTGCAAAAACTGTAAATATTGTGGATTTCTTGGAACAATGCACCCCGTGGTAAGCAGAATCTTTGCCTCCTGAAAAGGATGATCAGAGTAAATATGAAAACTAACTGTTTTGTGAAGGCCAGGCAGATATTCTACCAATAGTTAAAAATTTAGCTTAAATGGGTGTATGCTGATTTATAACAGCTGGGGATATTACTTTTGCAATGCATCTGTGTTTTTATAAATGTTAAAATGTTTTTATTCCTTCCTTTACTGTTTTACTTCATGCACAGAACTGACACAAATGTAATATACAATTATTCTCACCTGAGAAGACATTCCCACACATCCCTGTACTTCATACACACTTGTACCTTCAAACGACTCTTTCCCTGTGTTTTATGGGAAGTTATTGTCCTTCTCTGACTTCCTGTATAGCCCACTGGTTCTACCTTATTAAACTCAGTGATCCTCAGACAGGGTTTGAACCAGGACAATATTTAACTCTAATGGAAATTCAGCAACAAATTCCCAGAAGCTTCTTTGAAAATTAATCCTTTGGCATTATAATTACTTTCTGCTCTTCATTCTAGCCTGAGCCCTTTTGTTTAAAGTGGTTCCTGGAGTCCACAAGTAGTCAATCTCTGTGTGTGCTCCTAGCAAAAGCACACAGCTCCTCACTTGCACTTTGATTTGCCAGATATTTTTTTTCTAGCTTACCTCCAAAATGTTTGAAATCTGGAGGGGGGGAAGAAAAAACCTAATTTTTGATCTTTTGAAATTTGATTTTTTTTTTTTATAAGACAAGAATCAATTGAGAAAATAAGAAAAAAGAAATTGAATTGGTGTGAAAGATTTCAATTAAAAATTAAAGGTTTTTTTAATATAGTAATTTATTCCTGTGTGTGCAAATCTATATTCCTATCCTTATCTTCTATGCCAAACCCTCCTGATTTAATAACATTCGCTGCACACTACAACTCACACATGCTCTACATTTCAGATTAAGGGATTATGGATTTATTAATGATACAGACAAGGCTGGATATTTGTATATTTTACATGCCTGGCTTCCATTTGGAAGATTGTAATTAATTTTAGCAGCCAGTTACACACCCTCTATCCGTGGCAGTGGAAGATTAGAGATATAATTTGTACAGTATCACTGAATCTTTTGTAAGTAAATTTCAGCCTGGTCATCAGAACAATTTGGAACAGGTTTGCTGTCTGTGGTTTAGCCACAGAAGTTCTACCTGAAATCCAGTTAGCTCCCATAATGTAGAATGGGAACAAAAAATTATATTGTTTTATTCTTCTGTTGCCGTGTCCTAACTACAGGGATATGAACTTGCAGAAACAGTAGAAGTGGGGAAATGATACACCAGGCACATTCTCTCTGGAATACTTAAGACGAAATGCATGCCTGCATCCCTGGAAACAGAATCACTGAAGGGTTTGTGGTGGAAGGGACAATCAACATCATCGCATTCCAACCCCCCTGCCATGGGCAGGGACACCTCCCACTAGTTCCACTATTGCCTGATGTGATTTGGCCAATTCACTTGGTCTATTTTGTTCCTTGACTCAGTTTTACAGATAATGATTTATGTTTCTGTGGTGCAGAGAGTTGTTTGGTTCTTTGTGGGGTTTTTTGGCATGAATAAGAAGTCAGATGGGACAACCTCCACTGTGAGGAAACACTGAGAGCTGGGGTTGTCCAGCTGGGAGAAGAGAAGGCTCCAGAGAGACCTTAGAGCCCCTTCCAGTGTCTAAAGGGGCTCCAAGAAAGATTGGGAGGGATTCTTTATCAGGGAGTGTAGTATAGGATGAAGGGTTGTTGTTTTAAACTGAGTGCAGGTATATTTAGTTAAGATATTAGGAAGAAATTCTTCCCTGTGAAGGTGGTGAGGTACTGCCCAGAGAGGTTGTGGATGTCTCATCCCTGGAAGTGTTCAAGGCCAGGAAACAATCAAGACCCACGCTGCCTTTCCAGTTACCTAGAAAATCAGACAAGGCTGAATCTGGGTTGTTTTGAGCTGCACTTAGGAACTGCTTGCAAATATGTGTAGACTGCAATTGTGGAGGGTAGAAATAAGGCAATGCAGAATGGCATATAATGAAATTAATCCTATTAAAAATGTCAGCTGGTTATTAGGAAAGGTTGCATATGTAAATATTCCTTTTACACAAGATAGTAGAAGTTCTATGATTTACCTTGAGAAGCAAAGCACTAAAAATCAGTTTATTTAATGACTTATTAACTGTTGCTTTTCAAGACTATTTACTGTGAGCAACTGGAAACTGGCTGCAACTCAGACTGAGTTCTGTGGCTGAGAGAAATCTCTATTGAATAAAATAAAGAGAAATTAAATGAGAAATAATAGGCCTGTAAACATTGAAACATTTGAAATACTTCTGATAATTTCCCCAGATAAAAAAATCTAATATGTAAGGGATTAGGAGGTTCAAAAGATGGAATTAGTCTGTTAGTTATATCTGGAGAATGGGGAAGTGTTAAAAAATACTAAAGACTTCCATGTACAACCATTTCTTAAATGAACTCAGCAGAAACTTTTCTGAGCTCCTGGTAAGAACAGAAACACCAGCAAATAAGTAAGAACAATACTTTGAAATTCATGAATAGGCTATAACTTGTTATTGTGAAATACAAGGTCAAGTCAAGATTGGAAAAGGACATTTTATTGGTTCTAAAAATGAAGAGAGTTGAAAAGAACTCAGACCATGTGTGTTGCTGGAAGAAACAAAAAACATTAGCCCCATGCCATAAGTATCTCTGCAAATGAGAATCAAGAGCAAGCAATGAAAAAAGGCAGAAGCTTTCACAGTTAGAACAAATAGTTTTCAAGTATTTTGGGTCTCATGAATTTCATGATAGGGTACTTAGGCTGAAAACTGAACTGCAGATTTCTTCACAGGCATTTCCGAGAACTTATGAAATGCAAATGAATTCCTTGACAACTGGCAGAATAAAATGGGAATATTTGTCTCTAAAACTGAGAGAGAAGAGAAACCCCAAGAAAGTCTAGACCAGCTGATTTCAGTTCCTAGCACAACACAGTAACAAATATTCAAACTCTCTCTAAGCACTTAAAAGATAACAAAAGGATGAGTTAAAACCAAAACAGATTTGTCAATACAACATTGTGCCAAGCCCTCTAAAATCATCCTGTGAGAGTGTAAAAGCCTCACAGATATAGAAAAGCAATAGACATCCCCTGTATTAGATTTAGAGAGTGTTTGACACTACTTCTTCTGGTATTTTTATCGTGAACAGGATCTAAACAGAATGACTGTGATATAGATGCATAACTGGTAGAAATACCATGTTTGTAGTGTGATTATCAGGAGACTACTGTGACAGGAATCCCCTAAACTGGC
The DNA here is from genome assembly GCA_013400515.1 of Erpornis zantholeuca. Classification (NCBI taxonomy): domain Eukaryota; kingdom Metazoa; phylum Chordata; class Aves; order Passeriformes; family Timaliidae; genus Erpornis; species Erpornis zantholeuca. The sequence continues at coordinate 14,556 of VZTN01007967.1, read as the reverse complement.
AGGAACTTATCAGTCTTCAGAGCACAGTGAGTCAGAAGAGAAAGTAAAAGATATTCTTATCTGATTCATAGGTGTTGCTATGATGGGTGGAGCTACCAGGAGGACGTGGTGGATGACAAGATTGGCACTGACTCAACAAAAGTATCTTGACAAAGTGGAGAGAAGAAAGTATTACACTGCAATTCAGTAAGGACAAATGCATATTTTAATTTAAAGGTCTGAATGATCTTTTTTTGTGTAAATACAGATGAGAAATGTAGGCTAGACAGTCGCCTTGCAGAAGAAGATTTAGATTACTACTGGTTCACAAGAGGCTTAGAGGCACACAGTTAAACCAAGAGAACCCAGAATCCAGAGTTCTGCATCCAGTGCTGGGGTCCCCAGCACAGGAAGGAGATAAATCTGTTGAAGCAAGTCCAGAGGAGGCCCCCAGGATGATCAGAGGAATGGAGCATCTCTTCTGCAAGGACAGGCTGAGAAAATTGGGATTTTTTCATCCCAGAAAAGAGAAAGCTTTGGGGTAACATAATTGCAGCCTTCCAGAACCTGAATGGAGAGGACAAGAAACCTGGAGAGGGACTTTTCACAAGTGTATGGAGTGACAGGACAAGAGGGTATGGCTTTAAACTGAAAGAGAGTAGATTTACACTAGATATTAGGAAGAAAATCTTCCCTGTGAGGGTGCTGAGGCCCTGGCACAGGTTGCCCAGAGAAGCTGTGGCTGCCTCATCCCTGGAAGTGTCCAAGGCCAGGTTGGATGGGGCTTGGAGCAACCTGGTCTGGTGGAAGGCATCCCTGCCCATGGCAGAGGGGTGGAATGAGATGATCTTTAACATCCTTTCCAACCCAAACCATTCTGTGATTCTGTGATTCCATGAAAGGATGAGCTATGGAGAAATATTTGAAGGAGCATGAAATACTCTGTTAGACACATGAAATAATACTTCAGTCCCCATCTGGAGGAAAAACTCACTTTCTTGCCTGCTATTAAGCTGTTTAGATGCTATGCATAAAAGTTTTCATGTTCCCTTAGCTTCTGTTTCTATTCTATTCAAAAGACAGCTGAAAAACACAGATCAAATTCTATGATAGGAGAGATTTCTCCAATAAGGGATATCAAAGGCCATTATCAAATTCTATAAGGGAGATTTAGATTAGACATTAGAGTTCCAGCTCACTGAATTGTATGGCATTTATCACCCCTCACACAATCTGACACTTCTTAGAATGTTTTGTCTGACCTCACTCCCTTTCCAGAAGGGTGTGAGTCTTCTGTGGCTTCTCTGTCACATCTGTCAGCCAATGTGGACATTTGGACACCTCAGGATATCTCAAACGGTGATAAATGCCTGTACTCCAGTAACTGAGTTGACATCCCCTGACAGTTAAATTTCAGTAAGCCCTAAGGAGAAAAAAGAAAGTCTCCTGTGGAAGGTGAAGGTGCATGGAAGATTTCACAGAGCTGACACACGGATTTCGTGGCTGGGTGTTCCTAGAGAAGTGGTCAGGCAGACATTTGGTCAGATCCCTTTCTCACAGAGTTTTTGCTGCCTTGTGGCTGAAAGAAGGGCTCGTTGACAGGGTTTCTTCCAGCCTTGCTCTCAGTGTTGTTGCGGGCAGCACTAGAGGTTTGTGTTGCTCTCTCTCTTTGGGAATGAGCTACAGAATGTCAGATTGTTCACTTACCAGCTGAAATGTAGTGTAAGCTGACTGAGTGCAAAGTCTGTGCCATGCCATTCATGCTTGTTCTTTTTTGTTCTTCCCTCAGTACTGTCTNTTTGACACTACTTCTTCTGGTATTTTTATCGTGAACAGGATCTAAACAGAATGACTGTGATATAGATGCATAACTGGTAGAAATACCATGTTTGTAGTGTGATTATCAGGAGACTACTGTGACAGGAATCCCCTAAACTGGCAGGAACTTATCAGTCTTCAGAGCACAGTGAGTCAGAAGAGAAAGTAAAAGATATTCTTATCTGATTCATAGGTGTTGCTATGATGGGTGGAGCTACCAGGAGGACGTGGTGGATGACAAGATTGGCACTGACTCAACAAAAGTATCTTGACAAAGTGGAGAGAAGAAAGTATTACACTGCAATTCAGTAAGGACAAATGCATATTTTAATTTAAAGGTCTGAATGATCTTTTTTTGTGTAAATACAGATGAGAAATGTAGGCTAGACAGTCGCCTTGCAGAAGAAGATTTAGATTACTACTGGTTCACAAGAGGCTTAGAGGCACACAGTTAAACCAAGAGAACCCAGAATCCAGAGTTCTGCATCCAGTGCTGGGGTCCCCAGCACAGGAAGGAGATAAATCTGTTGAAGCAAGTCCAGAGGAGGCCCCCAGGATGATCAGAGGAATGGAGCATCTCTTCTGCAAGGACAGGCTGAGAAAATTGGGATTTTTTCATCCCAGAAAAGAGAAAGCTTTGGGGTAACATAATTGCAGCCTTCCAGAACCTGAATGGAGAGGACAAGAAACCTGGAGAGGGACTTTTCACAAGTGTATGGAGTGACAGGACAAGAGGGTATGGCTTTAAACTGAAAGAGAGTAGATTTACACTAGATATTAGGAAGAAAATCTTCCCTGTGAGGGTGCTGAGGCCCTGGCACAGGTTGCCCATAGAAGCTGTGGCTGCCTCATCCCTGGAAGTGTCCAAGGCCAGGTTGGATGGGGCTTGGAGCAACCTGGTCTGGTGGAAGGCATCCCTGCCCATGGCAGAGGGGTGGAATGAGATGATCTTTAACATCCTTTCCAACCCAAACCATTCTGTGATTCTGTGATTCCATGAAAGGATGAGCTATGGAGAAATATTTGAAGGAGCATGAAATACTCTGTTAGACACATGAAATAATACTTCAGTCCCCATCTGGAGGAAAAACTCACTTTCCTGCCTGCTATTAAGCTGTTTAGATGCTATGCATAAAAGTTTTCATGTTCCCTTAGCTTCTGTTTCTATTCTATTCAAAAGACAGTTGAAAAACAGAGATCAAATTCTATGATAGGAGAGATTTCTCCAATAAGGGATATCAAAGGGCATTATCAAATTCTATAAGGGAGATTTAGATTAGACATTAGAGTTCCAGCTCACTGAATTGTATGGCATTTATCACCCCTCACACAATCTGACACTTCTTAGAATGTTTTGTCTGACCTCACTCCCTTTCCAGAAGGGTGTGAGTCTTCTGTGGCTTCTCTGTCACATCTGTCAGCCAATGTGGACATTTGGACACCTCAGGATATCTCGAACGGTGATAAATGCCTGTACTCCAGTAACTGAGTTGACATCCCCTGACAGTTAAATTTCAGTAAGCCCTAAGGAGAAAAAAGAAAGTCTCCTGTGGAAGGTGAAGGTGCATGGAAGATTTCACAGAGCTGACACACGGATTTCATGGCTGGGTGTTCCTAGAGAAGTGGTCAGGCAGACATTTGGTCAGATCCCTTTCTAAGAGGGTTTTTGCTGCCTTGTGGCTGAAAGAAGGGCTCGTTGACAGGGTTTCTTCCAGCCTTGCTCTCAGTGTTGTTGCGGGCAGCACTAGAGGTTTGTGTTGCTCCCTCTCTTTGGGAATGAGCTACAGAATGTCAGATTGTTCACTTACCAGCTGAAATGTAGTGTAAGCTGACTGAGTGCAAAGTCTGTGCCATGCCATTCATGCTTGTTCTTTTTTGTTCTTCCCTCAGTACTGTCTCATTGTGCGAGTCTCTGTTTGGGTTGTCTGAGGATGTGTGAATTCTTCTTTAAAAAAAAAGGCAATGAATAGTTACGTGCACTTTGTCATCTGCACTCTTCCCTGAATATCTGCCTGTCACTTGCCAGCTCTGTGGCTCCTATTCTCTCTCCATCCCTGTACATAACTTTCTCATCTTCTTGCTCCACTTAGCTCAATCCACTTCTCATTTCTTACAATCATCATCCTTTGTTTTTCACATTTATCAAAATAACTTATAAAATCATCACCATTGAGGCATCCCTCCTTTCACAAAAATAAATTCTCAATGCCCAAGGCTAAGCGAGACACACCTGGAAACTCTGACTTCTTGAAATGAGTCCAGAAGAGGCCACCAAGCTGCTGACAGGGCTGGAGAGCCTCTGCCAGGCTGGGAGGGTTGGGGCTGTTAAGCCTGGAGAAGAGACAGATCCTGGGAGAACTTAGAGCCCCTTCCAGTGCCTAAAGGAGGCCTACAGGAAGCACGGAGATGGACTTTGGATAAGGGCATGGAATGACAGGACAAGGCAGGGGTGGCCTTAAGCTGAAGGAGGGTAGAGTTAGATTGGATATTAGGAACAAATTCTTCCCCATGAGGGCAGTGAGGGCACAGGTTACCCAGAGAGGTTGTGTATTCCCAATATCTGGAAGTGTTCAAGGCCAGGTTGGATGGGGGTTGGAGCAAGCTGGGGTAGTGGAAGGTGTCCCTGCCCATGGCAGGGGATTGGAACGGGATGATCCTTGAAGTCTCTTCCAACCCAAACAATTTCATGGTTGTAAGATGTGCACACCTGCTCTGTTTCCCTGTTACAGGTAACTTTTCCACCCCTTTGTGGTTTTACACACTCCTTTGACACACAGAATATGAGGGACTCTCTTCTTTGAGAAGACCCAAACTCTTCTCTCTTTGGTTATAGTCTGATCTTTCACCTGACATGATCTCCAACAACTCTACTTATATGTAAACACATCCTTACTCTAATAAACAAGAAACCTTTGGTTTGTACAATAGTTGCCTAATGAGGCAGTTTCTTTGCTGTGATTGACAAATTTTTGAGATTTCTGGGTTCAAAAATATTTTAAAACAACTTTTCTTAAGAGGTTTAATTACAAAGCAGGTTGACCATATGCCAAAACCACAATCTTTTAAAATCCTCTTTCTCATTTACATTCTTACCAGAGATTTTTGAGACACTGATAGCACATTGGAAAGATAAAGCCAACAAAAGAAAAAATCTGAACAAACTAAAGAGATGAGATAAATACATTGCAGATAATGTACAAATGCTTCAATTAGATGAGTGAAACGACCACTGAGTCATCAAAGCTTTTTCTGACACTGATGTCTAAGGAATATGTGTAGCATAATGGAAATGTTTGTGCTTCCTTTCTCTTTCTCTTTTTTATTTTTTCTTCTTTTCTCTTTTTTCTTTTCTTTCACACATTTAGTAACCCTAAAATATTTTGCCAGTGCACAGAGTCCTTCTCATTTAATTTTTAAAGCAAATTTGAGACAAAAAATTAGAGAGTCATAGAATATACTGAGTTGGAGGGGACCCACAAGGATCATCAAGTCCAAGTCCTGGCTCTAAACAGGACAATCTTACTAAATCGTAATATCTTTCTGACATGCTGCAAGTTTTGAAATTGTTCATTTTATTAATTAAATATTATACCATCTAAAAGTGACTTGGTAAAACCCCCATTTCATATCCCAAAGCAAAAGAATCAATAACTTATATTTACTGGAAATCCTAAAAATAGTTCATTTCAAACTTGAAGTTGTTTTCACTCCAGTTTTGAAATTCATTAGGCTGGCTGGGGTTCTGTCCTACCTGATCCAGTGGAAGGTGCACCTGCCCACAGCAGGGGATTGAAATGGGATGATCTCTAAAGTCTCTTCCAACCCAAACCACTCTGTGATTCTATGACATGGTAACTATCAGCCTATATATTAAAATTACTCCTGATATGACCACTAAGCCCAGGAGTTTAATTGACAAATACCTGGCTCCTCCTAAGAGCTGTGGTTAGGTTGGTGAAGGTTTTTATGTTGCAAAATCCTTGATATTTCTGCATCCTTGCAACACTCATCACATTCCTCTATGTCATATAAAAATGGTTCATATACTTAATCATATTTGCCCATCTAGGCAAGAGTTCAGGACAGGTGTGTGAGCAAAATTTGCCTTAATAGGTGAGCATTGACAAACAGGTAGAGTAGTTAAATTTGGAAGGCAAAGATCCTAAGATTTATCTATGAGTCATTGTTGGATTTTTCTGCTGACATTTTCCTCTTGACTCTACCCCCAGGTGACGTATCAGAAATTACATATATGAAACCTTGGTTGAATATTCAAGTAATTATAGCAGACAAGGTGAGTGTTGCTGGAAGCAGGTTACAATGAAGTCCCTAAATTCCTGATTTCATAGGTCAAAACATCAGTGTTTTAGAAAGCTGTGGCTGCTTTTCTGTCTGATGGGCTAAAAAGAGCTTTTGATTCAGTAGCCAAGCAACACACAAGATGTAAAAGTTTCTCAACAATCAGTCATTTCTTAATCCTCTGAAAGTAAAAAAATGCTAAAAGAATTATGTGGATTAAGAGTCTGGCGGGGGCCATCTCTCCAGCTGAGGTGCTGTTGTATAATTCCCCTGATGCACCCTCATGTTTCAGCAGTAAGTGAGAAGAGAGTTTTAGCTCACAAAAGTCATCTCTGGCATCTTTGTTTCCCTTGCATTAAATGCATTGCTCTTGAAAAATCCATGCATGCTGAAATCAAGGAGTTTGTGTTGTTTTCTCAGGACCTGGAGAGGTGGCAGCAGCATCAGTGCCACTCCTCCTTCCCCACAGTGGCCACCAGTCTGCCCAGTCTGTCAGCCCAGCTCCTTCACCACACTAAGCAGAGAATTCATGACCATGGTGACAAGGAGACCCCTAAAAGGAGACCAGGAAAAAAGCCAAGATCCACACCACACAAGGAGTAATAATTACACAAAGGGGATCAAACCTCAACCTTTAAAGATCCAACTCATTTGGCACTGACTTCCTCTGTCCTTTTACTGTGGCAATCCAGATCATTTGGAAATGGATCAGGTCCCACTGAAGCTGTAAGTCTGACACATGCCTGAAAGAACTGGCAAAAAAAGGAGAGAAACCTACAAAATATTAATCAACTGTCAGTCAAACTCTGCATCTCCTACACCTCCCTCAGTTCTCGGCTCAAGAAGCTTTACTGCTGGAATCATAAAATTAATTATTACTAAGGATTTTCAGTGTAATACTCCAATCCTAATGTTTGAACAAAAAGCCTTTAGTGTTTTGAAGGCATATTTAAACCAGCAAAGCATAAATTTTTTAAGTAATACCCACAGCAGATGACAAATGTGTCTTGTTATAATAACTTCAGATCTCTAAATTAAGGACTGGGGTTTGAAGGAATAATAATAACACTCCACATACAGAGAGGCTTTTGATCTACAAGGAAATGAAGTTGTCTTTCATGGCCCAAGCAGACACACGCAGGTGTAATTGCAAATACTGAGTTTGAATCAGTGGTCATTCAAGTAAATTGAGGTTATTGGTGCTTCTGCAATACTGGAAAATTGGAGCCTTCAGCCAGGAAACTGTGCTTGGAGCTGCATGAATGAATGAGTGCAAGCAGTAATCTGCAAGCGAGCTGGAAGAGGAAAGGGATGGAAGCAAACCATCCTCTAACACACATTGAGCTGTGGTATATAAGTGTTTTATGATAAGCTGGAATCACAGAGGTAATTTCATGTCTAATCTATTGATAGGACTTGGAAAAATTTTTAAGCCAGAAAATAGCAGGGGTGTGGCCCAACCACATCCTTGCTTGCTTTCAGGCTGGAATGTCTGAGAATTTCACCAAAATGTGGCCTCCTTCCTGTGCAGTGTCAGACTAAGCTGTGTTTTGGGACATCATCAGTGTTTGATGTCAGCAATTCCAGCTTAGATTAAAGGAATTCACTTTCCCACACTGCCATTCTTCTTTACTTGGGGCTTTTTCCATGGCAATAAACCCACCTGGAGACAGTGAAAACTGACCTGGATATGTTCCTGTACCACCAGCTCTAGGTGAACTTCCTTTGGCAGGGATGCTGGACTAGATGTCCCTTCCAGCCCTAACTGTTCTGTTATTCTGTAATTGCCCACTGGTTTGATATTTCAAGCACAATATTCAGCTGTTCTTCAAAAAACATCTTTCTCCTTTAATATCTTACTTTATTTGAGAAAAATCTGACATTAAATGTCAAGCAGACACTGTAGGATATTCTTCTTTAATACCACTTATATTTAACTTCTCATCATCCATAATCTCACTTACCTTCCCTGTTTTCCTGCAGTGTCAAACCAGCATTGACAAAGAGATACTGATTCACATCTAAACTAAAAAAAGAACTGTGGAAAATTTATTGAATGAGCATGATCTGAGATTTCCAATATGTGAAAGGTATGTAAAACTGTTACTTTTGTTCTATTGATTTACCAGAGTGATGCTTGGACATTTGAAAATGGGACATTTTTGTGGTGGGGTGGATTTTCACCAGGAACCCTTTCACACTAGTCCCTGATATGACAAGCTAAGTAGTGATAAAGTCATAATACAGTTTTGATGCATTTTTAGAGATACTTTTATGCTGAAGGTCTTGTTCTCTTAGACTGGAGCGAATACCATTTGAATGCAGACAATTCAAAAACAGCCAAACAGATCTTACAGTCTTTTGCTGTGTGAGTAAAGGAGGCATTGTGGCTCAACAAATCATGTGAAAATCCTCGGCAAAAACACAACTAACTGAGTGTAAATTCATAAAAAATTTTTGCCCTTTTAGCTCCATATAGCTACAGCAGAGTTTGAGGTGAAGAAAGACACAGAGGTCTTGAAACAGAGGCTGCCCTGGTTTGACAGTCACATTCTGTGAAGTGTTCAAAAACATGTGGCAATGGCACCTGGGGACATGGTTTAGTGCTGAACGTGGCAGGATTGCTGCACTGATGGTTGGACTTGAGAACCCCACAGGTCTTTTCCAACCTTTAGGATTCTATGATTCTCTGAGTACTAAAGAAATAAACATTGAACTGCCATGGTTCACGTGTGTTGAACAGCCTTTATTTTCTGTAATGAAAGGTAGTAATTTTTCTTAGTGTTCTTTAGTTACCCCAAATTTGAGCCAAACCTGCACACAGTGGCAGCGTTAGGAATCCTCAGACAAGAGACTTAAACACTGATGAATTCCTCTCACCTAACTCCAGATATCTACAGCAGGACGTCTGCTTCAGGGATTGTTCTTCAGGCTCTTAAAATAGTCAGTGAAAAGCTGGTCAATAGAATTTATATTGAACCAAGTGCAGGTGCCTATTTAAGGAGATGAATCACATCCTGAAGTCATTGCCTACACAAACGAGCTCTCTATTACCTTTGACAGGAACCCAGAGTGATTTCCTCAGATGTGCACTGTAGATACCAACTCCTGAAAATCCTAATTTAGTATATTTTACAGTCACACTGATTTCTCATTAGAGCTCTTTCTTCCAGTCTAAGCTGCTACAAAACCCATCCAGGCTTCAGATAGGAGCTCGCAGCTCCCCCATGCACAGGATATGAATGAGTAATTATTATTTCATAGACAGAGGAAGTTTGGTGTGTAAAATATATGTTGGAAAAGTCAATGCAGTTGCATCCATTTATGCCTGCACCCAAGTAAAATAACTCCATGTCCAACATTATTATTCAGTAAATGCATCCTGTGGCCAGGGCAGACATCAAGATTACCTCGTAAAGGCCTTAAAAAAGGCCTTTTTCTGACCAGTCATTAAGTCAGTACTAACTCCCCCTTCAGTCAATAGGGCATGACAGTGTAAAATTTATAGGGAGGTGGAAGCTACAAGAATAAACTTTTTCATGTTTTGTAAAGTCGAGGTCCTTTTTTTCTTGTGAAAAGGGAGTATAAACAGCCTGATAAGGGAGTGAATAAAAGGGATCTGATTTTATGTTGTCCTGCAGTCTATCAAGTCCTGGTAAAAGTGAACAAAATTGTATTTATATAGACTGTTTTAGTGGTATTGCATAACTTGGTCACAAGTGATGAATTGAACCCACGCACGTTTGCTCCATACTGCAAATTTACAGCTGTTGCAACAGAGTTTTTGGCAGCAACACTTTATGGTGATTTAGTTATTATTTATAGACACAAAATCTATTTTTGACATCTTCACCTCTGTTTGAAATTAATTTAATGTATCAATTTTTCAACTGAATGCCCGCAGTCATTAATTGTGCATCTTGCACATATGTTATTAAAATGTGCCTCTGAAGAATGTGAGATGCTAAATGGGAGTAGTAAAGGCCACGTATTCCATTTCTGTCCATGAACCCTTGTCCAAAAGTTGTCCTGCCTCACTTAGCTCTGTTCCAAAAAAGAAATATTAAGTTGCTTTTATGTACACTTGATCCATATTTTGGTTTTCTGATGAATATGTAGAAATTTCCTTTTGGCCTTTCCTTTTCGAATTAATGAAGAAGATACAATCTCCTTTTTTTCAGGCAGTAATTGATTATAAGCACATGTGACTTTACTCATTCTAGTAAAAGAGTTGTGAGGATTTAACAGGTAAATTAATTGTTCTGTGCAATGAGGTATGAGTGAGTACAGTAGCTTTGTTAGAAAGAAACCATTTATGAAGAAATTGTCTACTGTGAGGGTGTGGAAACAATGGAACAAGTTGCCCAGAGAAGCTGTGGATGGCCTATCCTTGGAAGACTGGACAGGTCTTGGAAAAAGCTGGTCTAGTGGAAGGTGTCCCTGCCCATGTCAGGAGGTGGAATAAGATGATTTTTAAGGTCCCCTCCACCCCAAACCATTCTATGATTTTATGATTCCATGGTTCTATGACTACACAGCAGGTGGAATATTAGGTCCTGGAAAAGACAGTGTTGAAAAGAAGGAAAAAATAATTGGAAACATGTTAAGTTGCATCTAAGCTTGAAATGATAGTTGGCTCACATCCTGGAGTCCCTCTGAATGTCTTGGCAAGATTTTTCAAGTGTACAATAGGCTCATAAGAGCTACGAGAAACAGGTAAAAAATGAGAATATGCCAAATAAGTAAAATCTTGCATAAAGCAAAAAATGAGGGAAGAGGAGTGATGGCTTGCTGCAGATATTGTGAAAACAACCGAAATTCTGATGAAAGAATGAAATACAAAAGATTCAAGTCTGTCAATTGGACAAAGTAAACAATGACTGTGTATCAGCACAAAATAATGTAAGGATGTAAGAAAAGCCAGAGCTGGGCAGAACAGGATTCACCTTGCTCAGGATTGCCCTGTTCTGACCTGGAACAGAGTCAATTCTCTTTGTAGTAGCAGGTTACAGTGCTGTGCTTTGGATTTAGGATGAGAATAACGTTGATAACACACTGGTGATTTAGTTGTTGTTTAGTGCTTACACACAGTCAAGGACTGCTCATTCATACTGCCCTGCCAGTGATGAGACTGGGGGTGGACAAAAACCTGGGAGGGGACAAAGCTAGGACATTTGATCCAAAGTGAAATTCCATACCTTTTGGCATCATGCTGAACAATAAAACTCAGAGGAGTTGAGCAGGGAGTGGCAGTTTCTGCCCAGGAACTGGCTGGGCCTCAGTCAGAAGGTGGAGAGCAATTGTGGATCACTTCTTTGCACATTTTTTAATTCTTATTGAAATTTTCCTTTCTTTTTCTGTCCTGTTAAACTCTTTTAACTCAATTTGCAAGTTTTAGCTTTTTCCTGATTCTCTCCCCCATCCCACTGAGGAGGGGAGGGGAGTGAGTGAACAGCTCTGCAGGGTTTTGCTGCCAGGTTGACCACAGCAATTGTCCTGTCTTCAACAGTACAAGCTTCCCAGAGAAAGAGGGTAAAACAAGGCATTTACCAAATGAACTTCCTGTGTGCCACTCCACAGGAATGTCTTGAGCAATTTAACTCACTCAGGATAGGATAAAGTGAAAGATTTAGATGTAAGTACCCATACGTGAGCATTCCATGGTAACCAAGAAAGATGAACTCCGTGTGATACACAAAAACTAGAAAGAATGTAGCTGCATCAGCCAGTCTTTTTAGGATGAGTTGTTTCAGTTTCTAGGCTCCTGTAAGTACATGGACCAGGTCTCTTCTGAGTGTCACAGGAGCTCTGACATCTCCTCCACCCATGGACAACTATAAGCAAAGTTCTAACTTTAGAATCATAGAAACAGAATGGATAGGGTTGGAAGAGACCTTGAAGATCTTCTAGTTCAAACTCCCTGCCATGAGCAAGGGACAGGCAAGGGATCTTCCACCAGACCAGATTGCTCAGAGCCACATCCAGCCTGGTCTTGAACACATCAGGGCTGGGGTGTCCACAGCCTCACAGCTGTCTTCACCTCTGGTTCACTCACACATTTAGTGGTTAATGACCATGGACAATATATATGTTCATTAATGAGAAAAAGGGTTCGTGGTTTTCTGTCAAGAAGGTTTAATTTTCATGGTGACTGTGACTCTCTGAATCACCACTGCTTGCCTGATTTCAGAGGTCTAGGTTCATCCTAGGGACAATAGCTGTACCCTGAAAATAACCCCCTGTGCATTATCTTTAGATTACATATTAGGAACAATTTCCTCATGGAAAGGGTTGTTGGGCATTGCATTGGCTGCCCTGGGCAGTGGTGGAATCACCACCCTTGGAAGTTTCAGAACATGTGTGGATGTGGCACTTGAGGATACAGTTCAGCAGTGAACAAGGAGATGTTGGGTTAACAGTAGGACTTGAAGATATGAGAGCTTTTTCCCAATCTTAATGATTCCGTAATTCTTCACATTTGTTTGGGGTTTTTTAGCAGGTAGTAATCAGGAAGCAACTGCTCATTAGTTTTTAATAAGGACCCAATAGTGGAAGGAATACTCCATAGGCTTGGCCATCTTCTTAGGGAATGAGATCATAGCTTTTCATGAGACATCAGTATTTTTTCCTCCTTCTCCCAGAAAACTTGCAACACCCCTGACCAGGAGAATAAGCTGCTGCTTGAAAGCAAGACAGCTTTCAGTCCATGATGCCAAGTCATGCCACTGAATCTGGGCTTTGTGAGCATTTGCTGTCTCGTCTAAAGTAATCATTGAGTTCCTTCAAGGGAAGGGGAGAAGTGACTGCAGTGTGAGATGCATCTCTGCTCTGGAGACCTATTTTGGGATGGGATATGGGAAGCAGGAGCTCACACATGCTTTGCTGTTAGCAACTCAGCCTGTTTATCCTAGGACTATCATTATGGTCTCTGCTTTATTACATTAACTCAGCAAAAGCACACACATGTGTCAAGTGCTTCAGTGAATAGACTTAAGCACATGATTAACTTTAAGAGTGTGCTTAAGTACTTTGCTAAATCAGGACTTCTATGTTTTTGCCTCTCAGTACATCTGGTCGTTTTGCATATATTTTCCATATAAAGAAGATCATTTTCAGAGCAAAATGAAACTACTTCCTTGCTTGCACATTTAGTCGTACTGCTGCTGTAGCTAACTTAGACAAATTTAGTCTCTCTTCCCTTCCCACAATTTTCCAGATGGTTGTTCCAACAACTGCAGGCATGACTCAATGGGCAACTCTTTGGTGAACTGGATTAAGGAAATATTTAAGCTGCCAAGTAATCATTCAATCATATAATCCATATGGTTTGGATTGGAAAGGACCTTAAAGATCATCACCTTCCACCAGACCAGGTTGCTCCAAGCCCCATCTAGCCTGGGCTTGAACACTTCCAGGGATGCAGCACCAAAAAATCCTCAGGACAATGTGTGCCGGTGCCTCCCCACTCTCACAGTAAAGTTTTTTCCTAATATATAATCTAACTCTACCTTTCTTCATCTAAAGGTCATTTCCCCTTTTCCTATCACTCCATGCCCTTGTGAAAAGTCCTTCTCCAGCTGTCTTGCATCCCCCTTTCAATAAACATATATTCATATACACTGTAAGTATAGTTTTGGTGAGTTGTTTTATTCTGGGTTAGCTTATGATATGCTGTACAGCCTGGCTGGACAGTCCATAAAATAGATACAGAAACATGTGATCAAATTTGGAAGG
>VZTN01007966.1:74209-94864 GCA_013400515.1 Erpornis zantholeuca | reverse complement strand
ATGATGCCTCTGACTTTAATTTTTCTGCCTGTGTTTCATTTTTCTTCTGCTCAGTGTGTTAGGGGTGCTTATGGCATCCTGCTGTTGTGGTTACTGTTTTGGCCTTTTTTTTTTTAATGTTAATTTTAAAGTTACTTTGGGAGAGCAACCATTGCACAGCTGCATCTTCTTGGCCTTTTTGTGGGCAGACACAAATAAACTCCTTCAGTAGCATTAGTCAGCCAAAGGCACCATATCTGCTATACACTTTTTCTTAGTGTGGTGTCTGAGGTTGAGCCTGGTATGGTACTGTGCTAGTTGCAATCACCTGTGTTTGCTTCAACTCATAGTATGGGCAGAGCAGGTTTATATCTGATTGCAGTTTATTTATAGTTATACCCCAGAACAACCAAAAGCTTGTTTCTGTACCCCTTGGCGCTTCTTTGCTCCTTGGGTTTTAACCGAGGTTCAGACTGATTCTCTGTTTTACTCATTGCAGTTGGCTGAAAAATATGTGGGTGGTGCAGATGGCTCAGCCAAGCTTCAGTGCAACTACATAAAACATGCAAAATCCTGTAGTACTTTTCATCTTTCCACCAGCTTGCTGCACACTGATAAAATGCTGTAGCTGCTGTTCCATTTTTATTTTTCCTTATGAGCTGAGTGGTAATGTATGAACTTGAAGAAACGGGGGAAATGTGTCAGCTCACAGATATTTCGTGTGTCCATATTTGTTCATATACATACAAACCTGGGAGTTATTCCAATAACATGTCTTATTTGCAGAAGTGCACTTAGTGGTTTTCTCATACATGGAAATAGAGTTGTTATACATTGTGTGTGAGCCTGTTACAGGCTGCTGGGATCACTGTATTTTAAGAATTTAGAAACTCTACTGAAAAGTTAATTCAAACACTGGCAGAATATTGGTGCTGTTTGGAGTTGAGGAATTTTTTCTTGGATTTGTTTTTTTTTTTGTTGGTGAGGGGTCTGGAAACTAGGGATGCAGTTCTTTCTAATCCATTGCAGGAGAATGGATGTAATTAATGTAATTTTTCATAGGAGCTTCTTGACAGACCTGTAGCAACATTTTGATGCTGTTAAAGAATTATCATATGCTTTATCAGGCAAGCAACATCAAGACTGATTAATTTTAGGACTTATACTGTGTGTGAAGTGTATTCCTGTATTCAAAAGGAAGACCCTTCAGAGGTATATTTCTAAAGCCTGTTTCTTCTTGTCTTTGTGGTATACTTCTGTTTTCTTCAAAAGACATGTTCCTTTTAGCAGTTCTTGGCACACTAGCTGGATTCGGCACAGAAGGACTCTTTTTGCCAACATGGGTTCTGATATTTTAGTCAAGTTATTCTAAGGTTGTCTGCTTTGCTTGCAGCAGTGGGTTGCTTTCAAGAATATGTCATTACCAGGGTCTAGTCTATATAGATTTCAGTGGCAGAGAAACAATTTCTGAGGTCTTCTGATACAGGAGAGTAAAGGTCAAGATGACTTGGAGAATTGGGCAATTCCCAGATGAATAAAGGGATCTCGTTCTGGAGTTTTTTCAGAGATGGATGTGAGATCCTCTTACACTTAACTAGCATACTAGAGGCTTCCTTGTGAGGTTCTTCTCTAGCATGTCAGTTGCCAAGTAATTGAACTGAGGTGTATGTGGTATTGTTTTAGCATCCATTATGGAAGAGGACATTAAAATACTCAAAAAATGTCAGCTGTGTTTGAATATGTATATTTAATAATCCTATTTACTTTTTCCCTTCTTGTTTTCCCCACAGATGACAGGTTGTCTCAGCTTTCTGCTCGCTCAGCAGCATCTAGCTCTCTAGCGTCTCAGATACTGGAACGAGCTCAGAAGAGGAAGGATTTCTGGAGCAAGACATAGTCTCTCCTACCTGTTGTCTAGGAACTATTCTGTAAAATGATGTATTTTGTATAGTTTGTAGTGTATGTATAAAAAAATGGTGATTGTAGGTTTCACACAGCATTGTGAACACACATAGGTGAACATACACCTACATCCTTTCACTTACCATTGATGTGGCCTAAGTTTTAGGGCTTGCCAACCCAATTGAAAATTAAATATTTAAACTGATGATGCTGAAAATCAATGTTCTTTATATCTGAGAGTTAGGTCTTAATTCACTATGTCACAACAGCCATGTGAGATTTGACTTTTTGTAATGGCACCTTTTGACACTGAGATAATTATTTTTTATGGAACCTGTATGTTACTTTTCAAGGTATTCTGCTGCAGTCATGCAGTATGACCTGGAACAGTATTCAGGGGCAACACCATTGTTCACCAAATACCTCAGTTGCTTTATTTTATCAAGTTATCTTAAGGGCAGCTGTGGTATATTGTGTTTATGTTACTGTATGAATTGTCAGCATAACACAGTGCTGTAACAAAAATTTACTGCTTTTAACCTCTTATCAAAAAATTCTTATTTCTTCATGACACTAACATAGAACATACAGGAGTTTGAGAAAAGGACATGAAGCACTAGGGTTTGTCCACAGGTGTTTGGTCAGGATGACTATCAGAGGTCAGTGTGTACAGTACTGACAGTTTGTCAGCTATACTGATATGAATGCTAGTCTTGTAGACTGAGATCCATGTTTAGTGTTAATTTCAGCTTCTTTAGAAAAAGCAAACTCAGCCAACTTAACCAGTGGTGTTTCCCAGCTCCACTTCAAACTCAGGTATTTAGGAGTAGTGGTCTCTTTAAGTAAACTCAAAAGGATGTTATTTTCTTTACTTTTATATTTTAATTACCTCTTAATATTAGTTTCCTGTTTCGGGGAGACTGATACCAGTATGACTGTCACAGTGAAAAGTGTTTGTGATTTATGCTGACAGCTCATTTTATCTTTCCAAGTGATGCAGTCAAGTTAAAATGAAGTGGAGGAAATAGATGGCTAGCAAGCAGTTTGGTTCTTTTTGTGTGGCTTCAGGTTTTAATGCTACTTCATTTGAAAATTTTATACAAGAACAATTTTAAATTTGTACCCACTTGATTACATTTTGATTTTGTATGCAGTTATGTATGCATATTACTGAAAATAAAAACGGTTGTTTGCTTTGTTTTTCTATACGTTATGCTGGATAATTTGGCAGAGCCTATTACATTGACACTTCACTCTTCAGTGTCTTTCACCTGTTCAGCTGGAATATCTGTGGACTTAAGAAAGACAAGATGTTACCTCAGAGCTGATCTTCAGAAAGAGTAATTTATTAAAGCTAGATATGTTGACACTAGAAATCATAACTGACTACAGATATTTTAAATGGTGACCGGAAGCAGATGGCTGCTACACAGGCTGGAAGGGTTGCCGTGCCCAAAGGGTCAGTCCCCAACAAATGATGCAATGGGTGAATTCATGCTATCCAGTACTGATGGTGTTAGAAAAGAGTGTTCCCTTCCAGAAATTGTATGTTACAGTTGCTTCCTACCTGTGGAGTTGTCTGAAACAAATCAAGGTATTTTGCTTTATCTCAAAGACTTCTGGGATTGTTCTGTAATGTGTAGGTTATGATTGTTCATAAAGTTTCTACTAAACGGGAAAATGTGTAACAGTGTTTATGAAAAATTCCATTTTTCCTCTAAAATGATAGTTTTGTAGTAGAAAACTTAATGGCTAATAGGGGAAATATTTTTCTTCAGGACAGTATGTTGCTGTGATGTGGGTGCTTTAATTTTGCTGTGTCTCTCCTCTACATTATTCATATTCAACATGTTCTTCTTGTTTTCCTGGCCAAGAGCTCTCATCATATTTCTCTGTGATACCTGTTAATTGACTTTTATGAACTGTGTCCTCTTTCTTTGTTTTTCTGTTTGTCTGGGTTTCTTGGCTATCTGACAGCTCTGTCAGAGTTTTTGTGCAGGTCTGATTTTAAGGCCTGTAGGTCATATCACCCTGTGTGCCAGTTTCGGTTATAGTATTGTCCTTACTGGCACAGATGAGTCTGGCACATCTTGGGTAGCTCTGAGGTTGTTAGATGTGTGCAGTATGGTACATGTATACTGATTTCTGCCAGGGAGAGAGTAGATATGGTAAAGGAGGGCGACATTTTTCTTGCATGTGGGTACACCAGTTTAGATATTCTAACGAAAGTTCCTCGTGTCCCACACATCACTGGACATTATTTCCCATCTGAACAACTTTTAGCATTTGCCTGAAATGTTCTAATTGAATTTACTTTTAGACAGAAGTATTTAAAGGGAAGTGTAGATGAAATACCTGGTTTTGACTTAGGCTAGTGCTGAAGTGTGTTCTGTAGTCTTCAAGGCAGATTTAAATTTTTTATGCCTGTTCTCTGCTATTGTTTATCTTGTTCAAGAGGGATTTTGATTTTCTGAATTATTTCAGACCAGCCTTCAAACATATTTCCTGTTGTGTTTTCAAGCAAGCTGAACGTGGAAAAAAATCTTCAAAAGTGCACCCTTTATTAATAATTACAAGTGTGCACTATGCAGTGAAGGTGTATTGCTTTCTGTCAAGGAAACCTTAGAAGCCTTGAGAGTGGAGAGACCAAGTAGACAAGTAATGAGGAAGGCAGTTGCCAATAGGAGATGTATCTCAGGAATAAACAACTTTGTGAGCTTGTCAACTTAAGGTCAAGATTTACAAAACGGGTGCATTAATAACTGACCCAGTCAGTAAGTGTTGAATTGAATGTCTTCAGCTGCTGTTCCCAACTCGTCGCCAGCTGTTTGGGGGAGGTGAGGGAAGACCACATTGCAGTCTGCAACTTCCTTGTGAGGGGAGAGGAGGGGCAGACACTGATGTCTTCAGTGTGGTGACCAGTCACAGGACTCAGAATGACCTGAAGTTGTGTCAAGGCAGGTTTAGGTTGGGCACCAGGAAAAGGTTCTTCACCCAGAGGGTGGTTGGGCCCTGGAACAGTGGCCACAGTACCAAACGTTTCAGAATTCAAGAAGCATTTGGACAATGCTCTCGGGCACATGGTGTGGCTCTTGGAAATGGTCCTGTGCAGGGCCAGAAGTTGAACTCGGTGATTCTTGGGTTGCCCTTCCAGCTCAACTTACTCTGTGATCCTCTGACTGATTTTGCATATACAGTCTGGATTAAGTCACAAAATCACTCAGTAAGTAGTCTTCTAGTGATAGTTAAGTCACCATGAGTGTGTTGTACAGGGGTTTTTCAACCTTTTTGGATTAATAGATCCACATCTACTGTATTGCCGATGCATTCCTATGTAGTGAGCAACAACCTTCTGAAAACAGGTTTGGCTTCACCAATGTCTTGCAGGTAGTTGGGGTTCCCTCTGCACCCAAGGGCCACAGCCCAAAATTCAGTATGTGTTGCAGTAAGGTGAAAGAAGTGAAATTATTTACCAGCCACCAGCTTTCTCCTTCACTCAAAAATTCTTGGAGACGAGGTACTAATATATTTCATCTGACTTCTGGTATCATTGCTTTCTGGCAGATAACAGAGGAAGAAAAAGGGATTTGCAAATCCATAATACGCTATGAGCGAATCTGTAGTATTTGAAGGTGGGGTAGGAAGCACAGCTTGTTTGAACAATCCAGTGTGTGCTTATTTCTGTGACACCATATTGATTCATTCCATCTTCTGGTTCTGCAAGGCTGAGCTGACACCTAACCCTAGTGTCACAGGAATTCTAAACCATCTGGTAAAATTTGTCAGCAAAGACCCCCGTCACTATTTGATGCAAGTGGGAATTTTGCTGTGACCTTGCTGACCAATTTTTACTGCAGCCTGAAGTAGAACTGTTTCATTATCTACATGCACACACATGTGTGATAAAGAAAACCTAGCCAAACAGTAATTTTAATTGTAAGTGGCCTAAAATTAATATCCTGATTCTAGCAGTTTATCAGACCTTTGCGGACTGAAGCCTAGGCAAGAGAGAGTAGCGTGGTAGAGCTGTTGTTAACTTTTAGGTGTGCAGTCATTTCTTTGGTTTTCTGTGCACTGGAAGCCAGTGGGAAAGCATTAATCACAATAGCAGTGATCACACAAAAAGCAAAACCTGAAGAGCGGTCAGTGGATGGTAGGTAACAAGAAAACTGGTCTTATGGAAATCTGAGTTTTGGTTTGCTTTTTGATTCAATTTTTCTATTGTGTCAAAGAAGGACATCTGGAGCTCCTTGTAAAAATGTGAATGAACTTCCTAAATGTACAAGTATTTCCTACAGTTCATCTGTGTCGGATGTGAGCTGACTCTGTGAGGTTTCTCTTTCACAGGCTGTGTCCTAGAGAAGCCTGTGGAGTGACTGAGGAAGCCTGAATTTGGCATGTCAAATGTGCTGTGCCTGGGAAGCTGAAGGATGGTCCTTGGTGGTCCTGTGTGTGAATGGAGGATTGAGAACTGCATGAGATTGGGAAGTCCTTTGGGAAAGCAAGCAAGGCCTAATTTGCATACAGCTTTCACACCTTCTGTTGGATTGCTCGTTCCAGTCATGGGGCTCGATTAAAAGTGTAAGAGCAAGAGCAGTCATTTGCAAAGAGCTTGCTCTTTGCAGGGAGAGTTGGGTGGTACAGTCGGGGCAGCAGATCCTGCTTAGTGTAGATGGTTCTTCAATGGGGGAGGAAAAGGACAGCTCAAGCTTCTTATTCCCCACTTTCTTCTGAGGTTGTGATAAAGTCATCTAGTAAAGTGTGACAGCTTTGTAAATGTGACTGACTGACATTTATGCCAGGTAAACTTATGCCAAGGTAACTAAGGTAAACCTGTTAAGGATTCAGGTGGACCTCAGTGTTTTTCCTTTTAACTGTGTTTAAATCTGATCTACACATATATTGCCTGTGTCTCTGTGTATGTATGTGTGTGTGTGTGTGCTGGAACAGAGTTATTTTTTTTTTCCATAATAGCTAGTATGGGGCTCTGTTTTGAAATTGTGCTGAAGATAATGTTGATAATACAGAGGTGTTTTCTTTATTGCTTGGCACAGGGTCAAGACCTTTTCTGCTCCTTGCCCTACTCCATTAACATGTAGGCTAGGGGTGCACAAGGAGTTGGGAGGGGACACAGCCAGGGCAGCTGACACCAACTGACTCAGGGGGTATCCCACACCATGTGGTGTCATGCTCAGCATAAAAAGCTGGGGAAGAGGAAATGGGAGGACATTCTGAGTGATGGTGTTTCTCTTCCCAAGTAACTGTTACGCGTGATGGAGCCCTGCTTTCCTGGGGCTGAACACCTGCCTGCCCATGGGAACTGGTGAATGAATTCCTCGTTTTGCTTTGCTTGTGTGTGGCTTTTGCTTTACCTATTAAACTGTCTTTATCTCAACCCAAAGGTTTTCTTACTTTTACCCTTCTGATTCTCTTCCCCATCCCATTCCAGTGGAAGGTTAGTGAGTGTCGAAGTGGGGCTTATTTCTGTCTGTGATTAAATCACAACTGTGTGTGTGTGTGTGTGTGTGTGTATACATGCATCATTTTTTTTAAAGTTCTGTCTAATACTGTCATGTGCTGGGATGTGTCCAAAGCACCTACTTTAGGATGTGAATTAGAATAGGAATGGGTAGCAGGATCCATAAAGCATGTACTTTTGTATTTCTCTCTTTCACGGTCCCTTTCTGGTTACTGGGTTGTTGTGACACATACACTTACCTGCAGATGCACCCTGTTCTGGAGAATTGGGTTGCCTGGGTCTTGCTGCAAGGTTGTCCTTGTGGACTGGGGAAACCTGCTGAGGTTATGTGCTTCCCCAGCTAGTGTGGGTCTGTGAGTTCCCAGAATAGTGTTCTTGTGAGGAGTGCATATTTGTGTTTCCAGTGGGAAGCTGGCTCCAACTTTTGTGTATTTTAGCTTACACAACACTTGGCTAAAAACAGATAACCCAGGAAAACAGTATCATAATTCCTATGCTATAGCTATTTTTTCTGGCCCCATAAATCTCACATGCTTGACAACAGCTCCACTCCAAGAGGAAACTTGTTGACTCACGGAACTCTCGTGGGAGATTGGCAGTAGCATAAGCCAGGGCTGGGGCAGGGGCTGTTGGCTTCCTAGGGAAGGACACACGTTAGAAGACTGCTGTTGCAACAAGAGAACTGTCACCTGCTGTAATGGCTCTGTTATACTGAATAACTGAGCTGCCAGGGGCTCACTCTCAGGAGATGCTGAGCTTTGAGTCTCAGTGGAAGTGTTGGTATATGGGCAGGGTCTGGGCACAAGTACTTCACCTTAAATAATGTCACTTCCCTTCAAAATGGCTTAAATTACTCAGTTACATGATAAAACTGCTGGTACTTGGTCAACCAAGGTGCTGGGGCTATTTCTTAACATAAGTAACTGTTTATTACTGGATTTTGGATTATCCTGTTCCCAATTAGAGTGGTTTTCTTTGAGATACGCTATGTCATTAATTCCACTTCATCATGTTACTGAGTCACGGCTGTGCAACCGCACCATACATTAACAGGAAGCTCAGAAGTTTCAGTTCACCTGATTTGACTGTTCAAAAGACATGGTTGGATACATGTAGGTCACTATATAAAGAGACAGAGTCTTATAATATGTGACTTTACATGCTGAATTGAGAGTTGCCGTCTGGTGGAAGGGTTAATGGTGGTGCCTTTGGTGCTGTGAGGCTGTGTGCATTGACATGGTCTCAATTCTCTTTTCTCCCATCTATGTGAACTGAGTGTTGGTTGCTATTGATAAGTCTTAATCAGACTTCTGTTTATGTTTTACTGATGTTGGCAGGAGTTTTCTGAAGAGGCAAGACTGCTGGACTAACATCTATTGCAGTCCATTGACATGGGTTTTTGGTTTTTTTGTTTTTCTATTAATGAATCCTTTTGGGACTCAGTAGAAGTTACTACATCAGTGGTCTTGGTAATAACATGGTATTAACACATTAAGTACATTAGTAGCAGCAATATGATGTGTGGACACTAACAGCTTGGTCAGAGGAGAATTCTCAGCTTTTGCTCATCATCTGTGAGAATCAGGTACCTTCTCACAGATCTGACAACCATGAGAAAAGAGAATTGTTTCCCACAGCTAGAAGCTGAGAAACCTCGAGAAAGTTTTGTAAACCATCTGGGATGTTTTGAGAATATTTATATCAATGGTTTTTGTTGCTTATGTTATCCTAACAGATTTCTCTGTAACCAACCAATTGTAGCTACTCTTGTCGCTCTCTGCTCCTGACCATAGCTGAAGAAGCAACCAGGTCAGAGAGCAGCTGGATCTCTTTGGAGATCTCTTTGGCCTGTCTGCTTTACATGAAATATGCATGAAATAAAGAAGATACTTTGCCTTCTGATGGAGTCATTCTTATGCTGCACTGGCCAGGACATGGCCTGAGTTGCAACAATAGTGTTGTCTCAACATACCTGGGTTGCTTGGTTGCTTCCTCTTGCATCTCCACTATATGAATATTTATGAGGTGAGAATAAAGTTATTTAAAACAAGAAGGTTTGGGGTTTTTTTGTTTTGTATGTGTGTGGCTGCAATTGCTGGTTTTTTTGTTTGTTTTGTTTTGTTTTGTTTGTCCCAGAATGTAATTTAAAATTGAGCATCCTCCTCTTGGATGTTTTATGATATGAAATACCAGTTTTATGATATAGCATCTTATAGTTAGGAGACCTAAAACTTATGTAAGAAAACCAAGTCAAGGTCAGAGACAAAGATCTTTGATGAAATATCAGATATAAAAGCTGAAGTGTTACTGTCAGAGGAAATGTGTTACTCTGTGTTACAAAAACGTTACAACCAGGGAAGGTAGGAAATTGCACATCTTCTGCAAAAACCCTGAATCAGCAGTGCCTGTACTGAGAGCTGACTCCAGAGTCATTTTCAGTCACCTAATATTCCAAGGCTAAGCAATTTAATTAAAGCTATTCATTCTTCTCCAAAAGGACTCACAATTTCTTAGATAACATTAAATGTGGCAGAAAAAAAAAGAAAAAAAAACAAGCAAAAATGTAACAGTCAAATGCTACATGTCCTCTCCCAGTGTCTGCCATTGCTACCATTTCCTCTGTAGAAATTGAATCCCTTCTGCCATTCCTAATGATCACTCCCAGAAGTCACTTTTCTATGTACTAGGGTGTTTCTATAGGGAATGGCTGGATTACAGAAAAGCTTATTTTCACGTTTTGTAGAGAAGAATCACTTTCCATTACTCATGTGTTCATTGCTGGGCAGAGAGCAGACTAAAAAAAGGACTTTACTGGAGCTTGAGCTGAAACAATTTTATAGTCTACTTTAATGTTTGGAGTTTGAAAGTCTGGGCAAAAGCAGAGAAGAACTAAGATAAAATGTAGCTGTCAGCTGACTGCTTCACAAATGAGCTGGACAGAAATAAAGGGATGATTGTGACCTGAAACCTGAGATTGAAATTCAGTTTTAGTTGTTACATGACCTATGGCCCGTTCGTATAAATGTCTAATGGGGGAGAATTTCATTTCCAAATAAAAGATCCAAGAGGATGATACAAAGGCTCACTTTTTCTCATGCCTACTCTTGATGGTATTTCTAGCCCAGTGGCCAGTCCTGACATTTCCAATAATGCAGTATAATCCTGGCTGACTGAAAATGTACTAAAGCCCAAGAAAATTCCTCCATGCTAGTATGGTGCTGCTGATACACAGGAGCTGAACATCAAAGTACAGTATTGACTGTTCACCTGTGACCTCATTCAAAGTCAGAAGGAAGTGTCTGTGGCTTTAGAGGCAGATGTGATATAGAGTTCCAGTCCTCCTCAAAAATCCTTTGTCTTCAATATGGGTCAAGAAGTCATTGTCGAGAATATTTACCACTATGGTTTCTTAATGAATGAGGGAAGTTCCACGTAATTAGACTTTAAAAGTTTATAGGAGAGTTCAGTGATGGGAAAGACACTTAACTCTTGGGACAGTACCAGGGAGGAAAAGTGACCTGTGAATAATTTCAAAATCATTTCCTTAATTAATTATACTTGAGAAAAATACAGAGAGTACTTTACAGAAAATTAAAGGTCTTTGGTAGATTTTAATTAAAATGAAAGCAGAGCAGATATATATTCGTGTAAGAATTTTATATTTTAAACAGTACTACTTTCCTTAAACATTAAAAATATCATGAAAGCTATTTAAAAAATATCATGAAATAAGAATGGGAAATTACTTCCCCCCATTCTTCAGATTTATTTTGTCCAGTTTACTCTTTCTCCACAAAGAAAGACCCTCCAGTGATGGTTTCGTTCAGAGCACCACATTTTAAATGAAAGGCAGCTTTCCTTCCACAGATCTCTCCTGCTGTGCAGTTCAGGGTAGCCCATTTGGGAAGGGGAATCTAACCAAGAAATTTCCATGAGGTTCACCTTCAGTGCTGGTTCAAGACCTTGTTTTGCAGAGGTCTGTTGTATTTCCTCTTCAAACAAGAATAAACCCTTCCACAAGTGTAGCAGAAAATACAGAGCTGAAGTCTCTCTCTGGATTTCGACTGGGGACTGGAGTAAGATGCAGTGCTAGTGCAGATTTTTAGCTCCATCTTTCCATGGAGGTATTGCTGGATGTGTATCTCCCAACTGGGGTGTTGGGAAGAGCTAGTGAAAAGAGGTGGTAGCTGTGACAAATCTTTGTTCAATGCAATCTCGTAACAGAAATACAAGACCCTGGGAATGGGAGGCATGTCCGCTTCCAAAGAAATTCTCCTGATATATTACAGGGAATAACTGTAGCCATGACTGTGGCTACACCATAGCTCTGTGGTACATCCAGGAAGTCCTAGGAAGAGGCCAGGAATGAGCTGACGAGCATGGGGACCACACAGTCTGGTTATGATAGTGTCTGGTAACATCTTAGCTGTTTGCTTTTGGGCTGGACCATACTCAGAGTAAGCTAGAGGGTTGAAAGAGAGTTATAACTCACAGCTCCTAACAAAAAGGTAAATAATGCAAAAGCTTTAGGAATGTCATAAAAAGGGAATTTGCAAAACACGAATTAATGAATTTGAAAAATGCATTTCAGTATCTCAGTGTTTGGAAGATAGCAAGGTACACTAAACAACCAAAATGGTTGTTGGCAGAATGAACTGATGGCACGACCAAAAAGTATCATGGCTGAGAAAGATGGCTAAAAATACAGATGGGAAGCTAACTGAAGGCTTTCTATGAAAATTGGTATGTCCCAGTGTATGGTTTCAAATAAAAGAGCAGGAAGACAGAAGAGATCCTATAATGACTGCATAAAAAAGGGAAGAAGAAAGATTCATCACCTCATTCCTCATTCATCTGCCTGATGTTTAAATATCAGGATGTGTGGGATGTTAGGGATGAGGTATGCTCCTCACAGTGGTTTGAACTGATGAGCGTGGCACAGCAACTTCTCACTGGGGTCATGCACCCTTTCCATGGGACTGGAGCCACAAAAAGAGGTCAGGCAAGCTGGATCTGTGTCTGATGAGTAAGTGACCAAAGGGATGGAGAGGTAACATCTGCCAGAAGGACAGGAGGACAGGGGTCTGAACCAGGGTCTGAATGCCTGTCCACAGCTCCTGTTCTGGGTATGGATAAGCTGATGGAGAAACTTTAGTTAGAAGCAGACTTTGGTTATCAGACTGTGTTTAGCACCTGGGAAAGTGGAAAGTAATTTCAGGGAAAGTCAATCCTTCAAAGCAGCCTATCTGTCAAGATTCTTCCACTTTTGTCTTTAATGTCCGTCTTTTGGTCAAGTGAAACTCAGACTTTCAGCTTCTCAGTAACCTGTACCCCTACTGGGACTATTAGCTTGGCAAATGAAACATGTGGAAAAGATTCTAGAAATGCATTCTTGAGTAGCTTTGTGGTACATTTGGGTGTGAACTAGACTGTTGACATCCTGGCTCCACACTGGCTTTCTGCTGCCTGCTGCAGTCAAGATGTTGTTGGAGGCTGGTCAGGGGAATGGGTACCTGAGTGGGGCACAGAAAAGGAGGTGCTGATGGCAGCTCTGGGGCACAGCTTCAAGGGCACAGATCCATGCAGAGCTGATGTGGCACGTGTCTAAGGGCAACTGAGGCATGGAGAGAGAAATTCATGCTGCAGATGCACCAGAGGAGGCTAAAGAATAAACCTTGTGCCACTCAGCATTTAACTGCTTCCTTTCAAGTGTAAGAAAACAACCTGGGCATTCCAGACCATGGGGTAAGTTCGATAATGGCTCTTGTCCTGAGAACCTGAGCCACAAGGGATGGAGCTCAGTCACACAGATGCCCACTCTCAGAGTTCTCAGATGTTCACTCTCAGAGGCAGAGCTGAAGCATTGGTTTTCCAAATCTGATTTCTCCTCTTTGCCACCTGTGTACCTTGTGGGTATTAGACAACCAGGAGTTTACACTTGTACCAGTTCTGTGTTCTCATGCATTACTGTCTACAGATGGGTTGCAAATTACCATCTAAATAATGTGGTTTCCCTTTGGCACAATGCATGGTATTTCAGACTGGAGGTGCAGCACTGCCTTCATGTTAGCAGAAGAGCCTTAGGAAAATGGAAATCACCTGGAGAAGTAGGTACACCACCACAGCTCTGGTCATTATACCTGATTACAACCTTAAATATGGATAATATTTATGGAAAACGGAATCTGGAAATCAGGCATGTAATAAACGCAATGTTGGTCCTACAGTTTCTGATCTCTCAGAGAGGATTGCACAGTGATGTGCAGATGGCCAGTGACTCCAGTGGACCACAGTGTGGGAAAGGGTATTTCCAGGATAGGGCCCACAGGTGGTCAGTGCTTAGGTTCTGATACTGTTTGCTCATGTGTACCAGTCAGCAGCAGTGAAAACAATCTTGCACCACAGAAGATGAAAAAAATTTAGACAAGTTATGTTTTCTGCCATCAAATTGTCGATCAAGTAAGGTAATTACAGTTGGGACAAACTGTAATTTTGTACAGGAGGCACAAACTCATAAAATTCTCAAATATTTTTATGCAAAAACAATTCGGGATTCCTACCCTGGTAAAAGCCCCTGCTTTGCCCCACATTAATATTTGGGTTTTTTTTATAGGAAACTAAACATTATGAAGGCCTTGAAGTTGTATTTGTGGGTTTTGAAGTGGTTAGGTAGTTCTCAGAAGAGGATACTGGAAAGTAAGAGACTTGCTGATGTCATTTTTATTTCACCACCAGTACCCAAAAAAAAAAAAAGCTGAGAGAGATGTTGGTGGCCCTATATAAGGTGCAGCTCACCTCCTGCAGAGCACATAAAGAATCACAGCAAAGGTAAGGCTTGCAGCCTTGTGCTGCTCTCACTTTGCTTCACCCGCTCTCCTTGGTGCTAACTCTGCCTTCTCTCACATCAGAGCTCGGTGCTGTATCTGCAGCCTGCTGGGACGGACGATTTCACATCGTGAGCCATGGCCTCCCTGCAGACCTTGTCCAAGAGCTTCTCAGGATGGGTTTTCTTCTGCTGCTGTTGCTGTCTCCCTTTTCTTCTCACCAGCTCTCTGCCTCTGAAAGGGGCTTCCCCTGCCCATCATGACTGCAGGCTCAGGAAGATCAACTTCCAGCAGCCCTACATCAGGAACCGCACCTACACCTTGGCTAAAACGGTACAGTCATCCATGTGTTCTTCATGGAGGGATCAGAGAACCTACTTCTCTGTTGGTGCCCTGGCTTCTAGCCTTTGGCATTCTTCTCTTTTTCCCATGCCTTTCTTCAGAAAAAAAATGTGCTTTTGCAGTTAAGGTTGAGTTTGGGTGTGTGGAGCGGTCTATTGCTTGTTGGCTGTGTAGCTAGGGGAAACTGTTGCCTCTTCTCCTCCTACTTCCCAGGAGAAAGGCAGTCCCTGGAACAGAACAGCTTCTTCTCTTCAAGCAGCTGTTGCCAAAGTGGGCAAATTTTGAAATATGAGAGTAAATTTTTCAGTTTGTCCAGTCCATTTGGAGCTGGGCCGTGACTGTAGTCACAGCCAAGCAGATGCTCAGGAATCTGAGCTCTGCTAGGGCAGGTTTCTTGGCTGCTCTTGGTGTGGGTAGGTCTCCCTGGGTGTACACCATCAAGGGCTGCAGCACGTCCCAGCAGTGCTGTGGGCTACCATGAGGTTGGCCACCTGCAGCATCTGGTTTAGTTGTCATAACCACGATGACTTCTGATGTTTAAGTGGAGGACATGAATTCAGACTTGGTCTTATTTATTTTCCTGCGATACTGACCTTGAATCTCACCCAGCTGAGGGGAGAAACAGACACAATATCCAAGCTTATCTACCTGTAACAGACTTTGGTGTCCATTCCCTCATTTCACCTGCACTTTCATTACTGATGAAAATTTTAGGGTTTATTATTCATTTTTAGGTAAGTTTCCATCACCAAATGACACTTCCTTCTTTTCCTCTCAGGCCAGTGCCTCAGACAAGGACACGGACAACAGATTGATTGGGCAGCAGCTCTTTGTTAACATCAGGGTAAGCCTCACATGAGGAGTTTGCTCTTTGCATCCCTCTGCAGCACTCAGTGATCTCTTGCCTGGATTCACCATGACCTCTTACTTTCATACATAGGAAAACAATCGTTGCTACCTTATGAAGAGGGTTGTGGAGTTCATAGTAAAAGATGTTCTCCTCACTGAAGTCAAGAACCAGTACCCTTATGTTGAGGAAGTGGCACAGTTCTTGGCATCCCTGACCTCGGAGCTGAGCAGTTGTGTAAGTAACACTGGACTTCTTTCCCTCTGACTCTTATTGCTGCTCCTGAATCTTAGAATGCCACAAGCAGTGGCAAAAGGCAGTGGTACAAGAGGAAACCTCAGATCAAAGATATGAAAGTCAGAGTTAATAGAAAGGTGTGAAAAAGAAAAAAAAGTACCTCGTTGCACATAGCTGTCAGTCTTATGTCTGGATGTTTTCTTTCTTTTAGAAATTTTCAGGAAAGAAAGAGCACATTGAAAAGAACCTGGAACAAATGAAGAACAAAATGGAAGAGGTACACTTTTTCTAAACATTTAAAAAGAGCAGTTTCAAACCCCAGTCATTTAGTTGGATTAAGGCTGACCTAGTTATGAAAGAAACTCTAGAGATTATTTAGGAGGTGAAGCCTAAAAGGGCATTAAATAGGTGATCAGTGGTATTTCCCCTTCCAGCCCTCCCTCACCTGTCCTGTTATCTTTCTGTACCTGTTGTAGTAATTAAACCTTCAAAAGCTAGGTTGCAGGAAACTTACATGCTAGTCTAGGTTTGAATGAGCTAGTTCATATCTTAAGATATAATGACAAATGTTTGATTCCATTTCTGTGACGATCCTAATTTCAATTTTCTGAAAAATAGCTAGTTGCTAAGATTTGCATTCTGCTCTTTTCTAGTTGGGAGAAAATGGAAAGACTAAAGCCATTGGAGAGCTGGATTTACTGTTTGATTACATGGAAAATGCCTGTACTGACGCCCCAAAAAAGGGAGGTAGCAAGAAGAAAAACTGAAAAAATTTTGGGTCAGGCTTGAAGACATGTCTCTGCAGATCTCTTGTAATAACTAAAATTGATTAGCTGCAACTATGTCCATTCCCCCCAGAGGCAGTATATTTTTCACTTGTGTCAAAACTAGCAAACTAAGTGGGCAGAGACAGGATGCATATTGCTACCTTCTTTGAAAATGAAAACTCCAGGACACTGCCTCTCCATTGCAACACAGGGCATTAGTTATTTACAAAAGCACCGTTCTGTCCTCCTCATCTCCATAGGAATGAGGCAACCACTTCTGTCTTTTATATACTGCAATCTGATACCATTGAATCAGCTTTGATCAAGGCAGTGATAAGTAGCCAGGATGTTTTGAGCCTCCTAGTTGGAAATCTCTCTTGCAAATGTTGCCTCATTCTGACATTTTCCTGAAAAGTTGATGTTTCATACTGGTTCAGAAATAATTTTTGTCATTTTTATTTAATGGTAACTTATTTTAAGGTAATAATTATACAATACTTTTATTTATATAGATTAATTGAAAAATATCCAAGGAAATGTATTTATGAAGCTTTACCAGAAATTAACACTGCTGTGTGATATTTATATGCAGATGGAATGTTTTATAAATGCTTGCACTTTAATTTATTATAATAAATATTTTGGTCCTCAAATATTGCCATTTGCAGAGCTTTTGTCTTTTCTTCAAACACAAGGGAGATGATTTGCATTGCAGTTGTGGTGCTGCTGAGCTAGTGGCTGCATTCTTGTATTCAGAAAGGATGCAAGCTCTGTCTGGGGCTGTGCTTCTTCACCATAAGCCTGCAATTTCAACTTCTCACAGGGCAGGGCTTAGTGGGGAGCATGTCAGTCAGCCTTTTTTGTAGGGGGTGGTGGGAAAGATATCATCACTCCTGAAAGTCCTTGGTTTGGCTCCCCAGCTCTGCCTTGGTAGGTTCAGAGACAGGGTCTCCCCTTGAATAGCTGCTGGTGAAAAGTACCAGACTATCCCCATGGGTCTGATGATGTGGAGACAAACAGGCAGCAGCTGCTGATGAAAACTCAGAGCTCTGCATTCCCACTGCCCATCCATAGCACACAGAGCACAAATGGTGTTCTGCAGCATCAGAGATCTGAGAGTCCTTCAGAAGAGAATGTTTGGTGCCTATTCTCAACACAAACTCCAAGATAGAAAAAAAACCCAAGTCCCTGAAACGTAGTTCAGGGACTTCAGCAGTGTCTCCTGGGCAGAGACAGAAAGAGTTGCTCTGGTGCAGACAGAGTAATTGGTGACTGGACCAAGGTTAAAGGAGTGAAAGCATCCAAATAATCAGAAAGCCAGAAGAAATATGTGATAGCAGATTTCAGCAACTGCTGAGGCCTTCTTGAGCAAGGCCTTACCATTTATTCATCAGGGCAACAAGTATCCTGTCCACATTTCAAAAGTGTTTCTCCTGAACAAGAGAAATTTAAAGATGCATTTAAAAGCATCCATCCATACTTATTTTGAACATGGTTTGTGAGAACTGAAATCATAACACTTTTTTGTGGGAAATCACATATTAGACTGGCATGTGATCCATTTGGGTGATGGATGCCTGCTACCTGTCAATCTAGATGTATTCAACATGGTTTACTTCTCTCCACACTTTCATTTGCATATCACAACATATAATTTACATGCCTGTTCCCAGTCAAGGCAGATGTCTAATTATGAACTTCAACCCTAAAAACCACCAGCTGAAAGACTCTACCACAGAAACCTCATAAGCTGGAGCCCTGGAAATGCCACACAGCAAACTTTGCAGAATTTCCTTCTCAGGTTTTCTTGCAGGGTATGTGTGTCTTGTGGTGTATGAAGGATAGAGGTGGTGGTCAGTTTTGAACAGACAAAGGAAGCAGAAGTTGGAGATTTCCCTTACAACAGGAGGAAATGTCTGGGACAAACCATTACTGACCAAAAGAAAATGAAAATGTAGTTTCAGTTAGGAAAGCTGGGGTTTTATTCAGTTAATAGTTCTAGCTCAAGAAAGGAGAATCTTGCTGAAATATTTAGTTCTGGCATTTTCTAAATAATTAGTGTTTTGGTTTCATGTGCATGTCTTTCAAAGGTTGAAAAGAGATTTGAAAACAGAATGAGCTGTTTCATTTTGAGTTGGACAAGTGCTTTGGCCCTAGCCACAATGAATTATTTTGGTTTTATTTTTCGGTTGGGTCATCAAAGAGAAACTCCATTATTCATGCAATTCTAATTTCCGTTGCCCTATTTTCCTCTCTATTTTCTGCCTCCAAGTAATGGACTATTTGTAATTCCCAGAGGTCCTCAACTAGTAACCTTAGGGAAAGCACATGCTCCACATCCTTCACTGAGGATGCCTCCACTGTAGGGGCTGCAGGACCTCTTCCTGAGCAAAAATTCACAGACCACATTACTGTCAAATTTGTGTTTCATTGATTCATCCTTCCCTTCTCTTACATTAGGTGATCAGAACAGGTTCCTTTTTTCCCCACACAGATAATTATAATGTATTTATCAAACTGCCTCTGAAATGTCATACTGGCAGAGAGAGGAACCCAAAGCATGAAGAGAAGTTTCCACATCCTGCTGAGTAAGTATTGGTGACAGTTTAAAAAACATGCCTTAAATACATTGCTTGGAGTTAAGAGACTTACATATTCAATGTATGAATATATACTCCCCAAGTGACCCAGAATAATAGATGGTTGGTATTTCCCACTTGCTGCTGGAAGTATATTCTAGGCAATTAAAATATTGAAGCTGTCTTGTTAATAAATAGGTGGCATGTGATTATGTCAGCTTGTGCTTTAAAACACCGTTAGCTGAGCAATTAGCTGCTCTGAAGAAGGTATGGACTGCACTGAACAGCAGTAAATGCCTGGCAAATTTTCAGTCACAGTCATCATCAGTAAGGATGTTTGTAATGCCAGTGTAACTGGGAGCTGGACCAGCCTGCTAACGTGAAGCAAGATAGGCAGAAATATTAGAGTCAATCTCAGGCTTATGTATGGTACTGCCAGGAACAGGGTAATGATCATGGAAAGAAGGAAAAACCTACAGTGCAGTTCTGTGGGACACAGAATATCTTTGGCAGGCCATTACCCAAAAATATGTTACATAAAATAACATATTTAGGATGGAAAGTAATGTAACCTCCCAGGGGATCTAGACCAGGATTCTGTACCTTTCATGAATTTGTTAGAAAGCCTAATTTGGGTGAGGTAAACTACAAAATACAGACTATGCTAAGGCTGATGGCACTTCTTATTCATAGCACATGTCCATTTTCCATCGTGACACCTTTTTCATGGTTAACACAAAGCTGCAGACATTATCAGACTGACTGTATGAACATCACCACTAACAAAAGTGCTAAACAACAACGTAAGTGAAAAGATTTCTTTTCAAGTCTAGGAAATCACTTTCTCTGTTAACCTTTCAATTACAAATCCCTGGCCAAATTCACATATGTCAGTTTCTGTAATTTAACTTTGAATTCAATGATGAATGGTTTGAAAAGAAAAGATTCTTACATCTTTTCTTCCCTAAGGAGAAATTAAAATAAAAATTTTATTGAGAAGAAACATTTATCCTCAGCAAACTTACTCTTGGGACCTAAATGTAAATATTTTTTCAGTATTTAATATTTAATATTTAATTATTTAATATTTCCAGGATCTGGCCACTTTTCTTATCCATGCTTGAATTTAAAAAAAAAAAAAAAAGGGCAGATCTTCTAAATGAAAAACATTTTCTCTTCAGCTCAGGGCAGCATGGATAAAAATATTTTGATAAAAAGAAGACTGATAAATATGTCTTTAACTAGCTTGGTTGAAACTGTTGTATGGTGGTTTGTTCAAGAACCAGTAAGGCTCTCCCTGTGGAAGTTGTAGACCTAGTTTCAAATGACTGAATGCAAAGCGAGGTTGTTTTCCAAAAACTTCAATATTGCACCAATTTAAAGTTCATTTTGTTCTACAGTCTTTTCCAAAAGAAAGATTTCTGACTCTTACTGCACATTTAAAGAATAGTGGTGATGCTCCTTAAGATGTGAAAAGAATGGGGCAATCATGGATCTGTGGTAAAAGATGTGCAATCATGAAAATTGACTTTCTGATTAGGCCTTGTGATGTAAGAGCTCCCCAATGGATTCATCCTGTATCTGGTCCTGCTCCACAGAAGGTAGAAAGAAAACTCCTATTGACTTCAAAGTATGTAAGATTAGGTTTGTAGTTTATGTATTTATCAGGTTAATTATATTACCAAAAAAAAAAAAAAAA
>VZTN01007966.1:48003-74185 GCA_013400515.1 Erpornis zantholeuca | reverse complement strand
AAAAAAAAAAAACCAGAAAAAAAGAAATGTTTCAACACAGATGCTAAAATGGAAGTGATGAATTTGACTGTTTTATTAAAGGCTTGTCTGCAAAAATCTAGTGTATTAACACTTATTTGGGAAGCAGAGGTTCCAAACTAAAGTTTAGATGCTGCTTGTCTTTGCAGTGACCTTGTATTTATTGTTGGTCTAAAATTATCCAGGTCTTGTCTTAGGTTAATACTCCTTACCAAACATGTCTGTAAAGTTTCTGGCTTGACCAGCTTGCCTCCTTTAGTAGTTATCCTTTATAATGTGACTCTTGAAATAGGGGAAGAAATTTCAGATTCTCTCTTTTCCCTATTTTTTTTATCAAATAAACACATTGTGTGACTGTGATTTTAG
The DNA here is from genome assembly GCA_013400515.1 of Erpornis zantholeuca. Taxonomy (NCBI): domain Eukaryota; kingdom Metazoa; phylum Chordata; class Aves; order Passeriformes; family Timaliidae; genus Erpornis; species Erpornis zantholeuca. The sequence goes on along the minus strand of VZTN01007966.1, from coordinate 73,801 downwards.
GTAGATATTACCAGATTTAGGGATTACCAACTCTGAGGCTTATTTTTACCTTAGTAGCTCAAAAATAGAGAGTGCTTGTTTGTCAAGGACAGCATTTGGCAAAAAAAAATGTTTATTTTGTAGTCATTAACATGAACGTCAACACTGTGTTCATTTCTCCTGTAGGTAATAGAGGTTTGATTATGTTTAGGAAAGCATCATGGCTTGATGGGAATCATGTGTGGCTCAGAAAATGCAAGCCAGTTACTTGCACTTGAGATATCTGGTTTAACTTGACATGTGAGCTTGAAGCCTCCAAAACAGTGAGCTTCTCAGTGTTGTCATTGTGCTCTAATTTTAATATCTGCCAATGATTCAGTTCTTACATGACATAGATTTCTGGGCAACGACTGGGAACTCAAATCAGTGACCAAGACTCTGATCCTGCAAATTGCTGAAACATCACATATTCTCCTCATTTTGATAGTAGCCTTGTGTGAGTCATCTAGCTTTGGTGCCAGAAAACCAGCTAGCAGAAGCTGAGGTGCTGTCTCCAGCCCTGCCAGCAGCAAGGGCAGGCAGATGAGAGCCCTGTCCCTCTGCCAGCCCCACGATGAGCACAGGCTGGGACATCCAGCCTCGGGTGGCCTGTGGCTGGACCTTACTGATTCCAGCCATGGACCTCAGGGGGTTATGCTGCTCATGGATCAAGCCAAGGGCAAGTGAAAGAACCAGAATCAAGCAGCTTTTTCTGTGCCATTTTGCCTTGGAAACCTTTTGGCAGTAAGAATGTAACTGCATTAGCTTTTCATTTCCATTTGCTAACTGATTTCCACTGGTACTTGCAGTTACAGACTTCACTTTCTGTTGGTAATCCAGTGACACTGGAAATGAATAAATAATGGAGAATGATTTTTAGGGGAAGTAAATATGTGAGGTTTCTCTGAAAATAGGAAGACAGGAGAAACTAATTTTTTCTACACTGCTGAAGAGTAAACCAGAGAATTTCTTAGCCCTGCTGTATGAAGTTTTGCCTTAAAACCTAGGGTTAGGCTTATACCATAACCTCATTACCAGAACCAAGATAAGAGATTGATAGATTATCTCCTGTTCCTTGCTGTGTGGTTACAGGAGTATATGATAAATAAAATGTTTCCTTTTCCAAAGTGACAGATTAGTAAAACAAAACTTCTACGTATTCAGAGTTTAGGCAAAAATTTCAGACCTGGAATACTTTGCAGGGTTTACCTGAGAGTTTTGAATCATGTTGGCTGAAGATCAAGGCAATAAATGTGATTTTTATGGAGCTGCTGAGCTGAATAAACTGAAATCTGGTACAAAAATGCCTTTTCTCAAGAAAAAGAATTTTCATGTGTAAAAATTTGCTTTCAAATAATCTAACCCAAACCTGGAAATGCGAGGAAACCTTTTAGAAACTGTGAAGAATGTATTTGGAACTGATAAACGTTTCTTAACAAATGGGTACAAGGGCTGAAAACTTTTAGAGATGGGGAAAGAAGTAATTAAAATCAAGGCTGTTATGTGGTTTTCCCAACCCACGCAGTAAGCTATAGAATTAACCTCTTTCTGGTGATCTAAGTAATACAAATAATCTGAAAAAATATGGCAAAGGATTTATTTTGTTTTTTCTTTGTTTTAAATGGTAGCTCTGAAGATTTAGTTAAGTTTGAAAGGTCTTTTTAATTGGATTTTTTAAATGTTTTTCTGCTTTTCTATGTAAGAGTGATTTTCTCCTGGAAACTCAAAAATTGGTAAGCCCAGCACTGATATTAAATTGTAAAAAAACCCAAAAAAATGTGTCAATTTGTTGTTCTTTGGAAACAATATTTTAGAAAATTAAAAGTAGCTGTTTTCATATGGAGAACACTGAGAACTTACTAATTAGTTTTGCTTCACTCCTTCAAGCATATTTGATTATTTAAACTTCTGTCACAGTTACAGTATTAATTGGATGTATAAGAGTTTGCAAAGTCGGTGCTCAGATCTCTAACTGTAATTTTACACATAAGGATCCTCTGAAAGCTCCACTAAATCTACAAATATTAAGAGATGGAATATTTCTGTTTTGTTCAAGAAACTCTTAAAGAAGATATCTGTTAAAACATTTCTGTAATTTAAAGTGTTGTGCATGTGTTTACACATTGTGCTACATACTAAGTAAAAAGTAGACCCTGAAAATAGGCTAAAGAGTGAAATTCCAAATAAGCAAGTTATCTGAAGTTAGATATAACCAATATTCTACTTTTTTCTTAGGTTTCAAAAATAAATTTCCTAAGATTCTAAAACAAAGTTTTTCTGTTGTTTTAGTTGGAAAAATCATCAAAAGTTTCCTGATCTAAAGTGAAAATCTCAGTGCATATGTTGACATCTGTGGCGTCTCTCTTTCTAGATATATTTTGTGATATTTTATTTTTCTATAACTTTTAGGAGTCTTTACAATACAATCTCTGTTTTACAGATCCTGCCAACAAGAAACTCAGATTTCATAGCACCACAGGGTACTTCTCTAGTGGCATGTGCCATAGGATTTTACATGCTTTGGAACCTCTCCTAAGTAAATCGTTATTTGGCTCCTATATCTTTTCTAGCTAAAAAGTGCCAGATGTGACCATATCAGACAATTGGAAAGTCTGTAGCCATGAAGGTGCTGTTGAATGGAAGTTGGGGAGATGGTTCTCTGGCAGCAACCTCTGAATGAAGGGGTTGAGGATGCTTCTGAGGGAAAGAAAACAGAGGGAAACACATTTATTGCCAGTAGGTTTAAGTTGACTGGAGAGAGAACTGAACTTCCAAATGGAAAACCAGTCTGGGAAATTGTTTTGTTCCCTGCTGCACTGTTGCTTCACTTGCTTTTGTTCTCTGGTCCATCACTGGAGAGTCAAGGTGACAGATGTCCTATGGAAGAGTCCAACAGAGTCTAGCCCCAGCTAGGATTTTGAAACAAACCTCACTTGTGAGAGAGTTGACCTGAGAGATGACTTGGCAAGTTTTTCACATTTTCCTGTGCAGGAAGTTTTGTTGCTGTTCAAAACTGTCAGGCTAAAGTTAAGATTCAGCTTTCAGTGAACAGAAAAACGTTAGCTCCAAACTAAATATATGACTTCAGTTCTTTACTGAAACTAAGGAAATACACTGCAAGCAAATATTTCCTACATAGTTTTTGGTTTGACTTTTTTTTTGTGTGTGTGTGTGTGTGTTTTTGATGAAAGTCTATTCTTGCCAACAGAAATAAAAATAATGATTTTTCTTATTGTGGTTTAATTTATTGCCTTCCACTAGTATGGGCATATCAGCTGAGAGATTCAATGCCCGTCTTTCATCCCAGCTCCCAGGTGGTGTTACTCATAGAGCTGTATGGGGAGCCTGTGCTGGCATTGCCAAGATGCTCAGCAATGTCCTGGGTTAAGAGAATAGAGAGGAAAAAGAACCTTTAAAAAATTTTGGAAAAACAAGCAAGTTTAAACAGATCATGGGTAGAGAGAAAACTGAGAAAATTGTGCACAAAGGTAGGATGACAAACTTTCCAGGACAGGAGTTGTGCCATGCAAACAGACACACTTCTACCAGCCTAGCAGCTGTGGACATCCTCCTCCCCCAGAACCAGATTCGGGTTTCCATTAGATTGGCTTTTTCCTTTAGCAATTTTAGTACAACCTTTCCATAAACCCATGATGACATTACGAGAGAAAGCAGGTTACAGACTTTTGAACACTCCTGTATGTCGCAAGGAGTTTGGAATAGACACCTGCTCATGTGGGCAGGCTGAGCTGTTATTGCTGAGCACATCTGTACACTCTGCAGAAATACCACTGTGCAGGGATTTCCTATTGTGAGTTTGGTGGTGGCAAACAAATGTTTTCTAAAGAGTTTGGGGACTGAATCACAGTTGTTAAGTGAGATCTCTCGACTGGTTGATGGGAATGATATGAACATGCTCAAACATTTTTTAAATTCTTTCATAGTCTCTATTCTCAAATGCAAGACTACATGAATATGATTAGTAAAGGCTATATACATGAAGATTTTATGTCAAATTCAGCTCCTTGTCTAGCCAGGAAGTGATTACTAATTTTTAACTACATGGTGGGACATTTGAGACGTATTTGAGTTACTCTGATAGCACTGAGCATTCTTTTGAAACAGTTAATAATTGTCCATAAAAGCTGCTACTGCTTAGAAAACTATTTGTTTTTTTTGTTATTTCTGTGCACTAATGCAACAGTTTAGTTCTAATACCCTTATGGTTTCAAAATGGGTGCTGAGTATACTTGGTAATCTGTCTCTGAAAAAACTGAATGTACTGAACCTTCCTATCAGATTTCTGAAGTAAAACTGGCTTGACAGACAGTTATCAGGCATCTGTCACCAAGCTGTAACACCAAAGCAGGCCAGGAGCACAGGGAGATCCACCACTTGAACCTGACCTGAGGATGACAGAGGATTGACAGCATGTTTTACAGCAATTCACATTAGAAGCTTACTTGAAAGTTGTTACACATAAAGTGAGAAGAGGTGCAAATGCCCACAGAAAATGTAATTGTGTTTGGGGGTTTTTTGTTTTGTTTTGGGTTCTTCATCTGCATTTGAGTCTGATTTCTGCTTTACTTAATACCTTAAAATTTTTATGAGGTTTGTATAAGGCATGGAGTGAAAAATGTCTGAGGGAATAGGATTTATGGACCTGGTGGTGAAGTCCCACAGAGATAATTAAGGGACTGGAGTGTCTTTCGTCTGAGGAGAGGCAGTGAGAGTTGGCACTGGTCAGGTTGGGGAAGAGCCAAGGAGATCTCACCAATGTGTGCAAATGCCCAAGAAGAGGAAGAAAAGGAGAGAGCCAGGCTCCTCTCAGCAATGCCCAGTGACAGGACAAGAAGCAATAGCCATGAATTAAAATCCCTGAAATTCCACCTGAACATAAGACAGTTTTCTACTGTGACCAAAAATTCACACAGGTTGACCAGAGAGGTTGTGAAGTGTCATCTTCAGAGATATTCAAAACCTGACTAGACAGGCACTCAGACAGGTACTATGAAATGCAGGTGAACAAATGTAGGGATTCTGTGTGTAAGGATGGGAGATGCACCAGTCTGACATCCAGTTTTAGTTTTCTTTCCACTGTCCTTATTTCATTTATGAAGGTTTATTTTTCCTAGCCAGAGCAGTGTGTGTATAATATGTAAGCTGGAGCTGCTAATATTACCTGTTTGTGCTATTCTGTTCTTTCCCTGACATTTATGACTACTGAGGCTACTGGTAGTGGATTGCTGGGTGCTTATGCGCTGAGTTTGCATGGGTAACTCAGGTAACGTTGTCTGAAAAATTGGCTCATAACAGTTCTGTATTTGTACAAAATCTATGGCAGCTCCAGGGGTTTCTCTTATAGTAATAGAAAGTCATAAGAAACAGAGTTTAAATACTGGTGGGTATTTAGGGCTTACCTATATGTTCATTACAACCATTTTTAGAAAATTGCAGTCTCCGTTTCAAATGCTAGGAGATTCCCTTCTCCAAACCTCTCTCTCCAAGAGAGGTACTAAGGTATCTCATTTTTTTATGCCCTAACAGTAGTGTTGTCACCCTCAGTTTCTGTAAAATATCTCTAAACTTCTTTGTTGTTTATCAAATCATGTTTCTGAGGACAAGTACTGCACCTCTTCATGTAGACCTCTTATTTTTCAGAAGACTAAAGTGAATAAAACAGGATAAGGAAAGAAAAGAAATAGTAGAGAATAGTCTTAAAAGAAAACATAATATTAGCAGCAGTTAAGCAAATATGAGTAATGTTCATAGGAAGTACATGACATTTAATTCTAGTTATACTAACAGGAAATGAAATAAACAGAAATTGTGAAAAGTGACAAGATTCATAAGTAAGAAACTAGGCAAGACTTATTGTGGATGGAGATCAAAAACCATTTAAGCTGCAAAACAACCAGTACATATGGTTGTTCCCTTAAGTGGACTAACAGAACTTTGCAGCAGTGGTAGATGTATGTGTTTGTTCTCCAAAGATCAAGAGAACTTGATGTTAATTATATCTACTAAGCTCATTCCATGGCTCACAATAAGGCAAGGAAGAAAGGATCTTCCTCAGGCTGCTGATCTCATCCACTCACATGGAGCATAGGTCATACACAGCCTTCTTTGAAACATAGTCCTACACAGGGTAAACCAGGCAAGATTTTCTTATCTAATAAGCTGACTACTCTGCTGGTTTTTCTTACACTTTTTTCTTAGTTATTTTCTTTCTTGTTTATTCTCATAATCTTTGCACATTTTGTATAGATGTAACACACAAGCTTTGCTTGTGTTATCAGAATTGCATTGTTCCTGAAGAATTTGGTACATCCTGATAGTGTACATCTAATATTTTCCATTAGAGACAGAGCCCATTTCCTCTGGGGCAGGCTCCTTGAACTCCTCTGGTTTCCAGCCTACGCATGGAAGCCAGCATGTTTCGTGGTGTGCTTTGCTGTTGTCCTCAGGCTATCTCTTGACACATCAGTTCCACTGCCCATACAAAGATTTGCAGATCTTTTCTGTCCTCATTGCTAAAAGGGCTGGTCCCTGAATCTGTATTTCTTCTGCTTCTTATAACTTTAAAATACTGAGTAATACTCAGGCATTCTATATTATTTATACCATAGTTGTGTCTGAGTGCCAAAGTGGCTCTGAAATACAGTGTACAAAATGCTACATAAGACCCAGAAAGCAAAGACCATCTTTCTTCTGAGGAAGTAACAAATGAAAAATTTGAAGAATATTAGCTATATTTTAACCAGAAATTAAATCATCATATCAAAAATGTGTAATTTATTTTATAGGATTGGTTATTAAATGGTCATTCCAGCCATTCTGGATTCTTTGGTGAAAGGAGTGATAGGAAAGCCCTATTTTTTTTTTGTTTATTTTTTAAAGTATTACTATCTTGCACTTGCATTAATCTGTAGCCTTTTACACCACCCAGTTGAAAAGTTAGCCAATTCAGTAAGACATTTACTGATTCATGTCCAGAGGTGTCTAGAACTCAATGAAAAGGTGTCAGTCCTACAGCTCTGTAAGCATGCTGATAGGAGTTCACAGAAGAGACAAAATGAAACTTGTGGGCTCAAAGGTTTTCCAGCAACATTAGAAGTTTCAGAGATGTTGAATATTATTGATTTTCATATGAAAAGCTATTACAGACTGGCTACATGACCCATTTATTTCATTTAGAGGAAAACTGTTGAACAAGGAGTACCACACCTTTGGGGACCCAAGGCAGTTTTGCATTCTGACTGTGTTGTTTTCTACCAAGAGCCTCTTCTAGGAACAAGCTAGCAGTAAGAGGCTAATCTGCTGTCCACATGCCATGTGTGCTGAGGTTCCGTGCACCTCATCCAGCAAGCCTGACCAGAGTTTAGAGTGTTTAAACACGGACCACCGTTCAAATGAGCACTAAAATTCATGTAAGACCTCAGGTCACCATCACCTCCACTTACCAAAAGTCTAAGATAGCCTTCCCTTGTTGGTTCTTTTTGTCTCTGGGCCCCATCAACACTTCAGTGCTGGTGAAGCTACGGTGATGTGTAGATGGTTCTGTGGAAAAATGCATTTCCCAGAGCAGGACAGGTGGGATCCTTGAAGCTGGATGTGAACTCAGTTTGACCTGGAGGTTGCATGCGTGCTTGTCTGTGTAAATGGTCAGTGGGATCAAGGTTGGAGTGAGTTCTTTACCCAGCTTGTCTCACCTTTCTTCCTCCCTGAGCTGACACATGTCCAGGCACAGGCACGCTGGTAGCGCCGTGGAGGGATGAACAGCTCTGCCACTGGATCTGACAGATCATGGACACTTTGGGCCATTGCAGTTTAAATCACTTTCTCTGATCTGTTTAAAGAGATCTTCTCTGATCTTCTGTGTTTCTTTTGAAACATTAAAGGAGCAAAAACATCTGTCCTTTGAGAATATTTCAAGAGCTTGCTTTTACTTCCAGAAAAATGGTATCAAGGAAATATTTTGCTTATCCAAAACCTGCTTCCTTCATCCTCTTGCACACACCTCAGCCAGTTCCAGGATCTTGACATTTAACTTAAACGATCCTTGGCTTAACAGCCTCACATATTTGGTGTTACTTCATGATTTCCAAGTCTATCCTTGGAGTGATATTCTTGCATGTCTGCAGTGGTACCTGAGAAACCCTCAGCATTTGGCTGTCTAGGAAACAGGCCAGAGACACAGATTGCCCGATCTCTGATCGACCACCTTTGCAGAAGAGTGATCATCTGATTCCACTCAGTTTTACTTTTACCACCTCTGTGATGGGTATGCTGGGGTCTTGCACATTATTTCCCAGTGCCTGTAGCTCTCAGTGGGTTTTAAAGTGACTTGATAGCCAAGGATGCCCTGGTTCTTCCACAGAGCCCTCCCTGGAGTGCTCCCTTTCACATAAACAACCTACTGCTCCTACTGGGGCAAAGTGCCCTGGAAAAAGACCACAGAATTTAAAATAGGCAGCAAACACCTTTGCTATTAAATGCTATACCCTGGAAAAAATACTCTTCTCAAAAACCGAACAGGGAAGTTTTAAATGCCGTGCCGCCCAGCTTCCTTATAGATAAAAGATTTTCTAGTCTTTTCAGGGTAAATTAGGAAATATTTTTTTTTCCTCTCTGAGCCATTACCTTTCAGAAAAGTGCTGCCATAAGGTTTTGTGGAAAAGTAAAAAAAAACCCCCAAATACGCATTTGGCATACTTTGTTATGAAAATAAACTAACGCTCAACTACCTTTTCCTCACTTGACCACCACTTAAATGAAAGAAGACTTCTCACATGATAGGGAAGTTCTTCTTTCTTGGAAACCTTGACCCTGTTGCCAGTAAATATGGAGATATCGTTTAGAAAAACGTCACAGATGACTGTGGTCAAATTTGTTGAAAGTGGAGCAAGATGTATAAAAAAGCACAGCAAAAATACCAATCAGCCACCACATGAGCAATAGGTTATCTACGTGAGCATCTCGGGGAAGAAGCTACATTGAGGGTTAACAAAATTAGGTTAACCTCTGTCATCTAACCAGTCTGGCTGCTGTGACTGTAGAGGCTCGAAGATTTGGGAGCGAAGATGAAAGTATGTTCTATTTTCAGACCTGGGCATTTTTTATTTCTGCTTTGTCTTTTTGCTGTGGAAGGCAAAAAGTCACCTACAGGAAAACATACCTGCCGAAAAGGACTCCTCTCCCAGGTGACAGAGAACCTGTATATCAAGGCAACTAGTTTAAAATCATCTGTTCCAGTAAGTTGATCCCACTAGTTGAAAAAGTTTATTTTATTTATAGATGCTTCTTTATTAGTTTAACTACTGAGCTTCTGGAAACTCTAGTAAGTTGAATGTTCTCTGCAGTCCTTAGAGACAGGGTAATGCAGATACTTCTTTTGTAAAGGTGGGAAATAATGATGCATAGAAGATGCATAGAGAAGCTCGATGAGTTTGCCATGAAAGAAATTTGTTGTTAGGCTATGATCGGAGTACAGATTTATTGAGTCCTCATCCTACATCTGAAGAAGATGAAGATTGATATTATTGTTACTAAGTTTTGTACAGACTTGATATTGTCTGCCTTACTCTGCTTGGGTTAGTTAATACTAGCACATTATATTTTACAGAAGGATCTCATCAAGTCCACGAGACTGCTTAAAAAGACTACAAAAATGCTGTTTATGGTAAGATTTATACTGGTGGTTTTCCACTTTCTTTGATTTTCCTTTGGTCAACAGAAACAAGAATATGTGATCAAAAGCAATGACAGCCGATGTAAAAATCACTTGTGTTTAATTGGGAAAGACATTTATGAAAGACACATGCTTAACAAAGTCTTCTGCTTAGAGGAAGAGTGTTATTTCTGTCACATAGAAAGGGGTATTCCCCTGGGACATGAAGGGACAGTTGATGATGGTATGGGGAGACATAGGTGGATTCAGAAAGCCTGCCTGGAGGCACTTCTTTCTAGGCAGCTGTAGTCGTGCTGTGCCACGGAAGTTGGGGCAAGGGTGTTTGTTGGTCAGGGAGGAGTGTGCTTGTGGCAGCACTCACTCCTCCTGCTAGCCCTGGCTGCGTGTGAGCCTCCCAGCAATGCCCCCAGGCAGCAGCCCTCCCAGGAGGGCCAGAGCCACTGCCACATCCCACAGCTGAGGCTCCTTCTGCCCAGGGTGTGCAGCAACATGGATAGCCTGAGCATGATGCAGAGAGCTGAGACACCCAAGGAGCTGCTTTGAGCTTAGACCTCTGCAGGTGCACTGGAAGAGGGACATCAGAATTCCCAGTGCAATTCAGCATTGGAGCCAGAAACAAAGATAGGGATGTCTAATTGTGACTGTAAGTGTGTGAGATATTTTAGTTTTCTTCATGCAGGGGTCTAGTCAGCAGGGCCAACTGAGTTGCTTTATCCTTAAGCTAAAGTATAGTATATACTTTAAGTATAGAACTATTGGCCTTTGATGCCCCTCGGATTTCACGGATTACCTTGAGAATGAAGGTTCCTCACTTGGCTGTGAGACCCACACACAGACATGCACATTTGGGGGATGTAATCTGCAGCTGCCATTACCCTCCCGACAGAAATCTCACACCTGATACTTCATTCCACTGCCTAAAAATAGGCATATAGTCATTTGAAATACCTTTAGGTGTCCAAGAGAACCCACAGGTCAGGCAGATATGACACAAAATTGACAGGATGACTGGATTTCCTGGAGCAGCCGTTGGGGACGGGCAGGATGCCCTACAGCATATAAAATACTGTGGGACACTGATGTGGAGGAATGGAAAAATGACACACACAGTGACCAAGATCATCTGACTTAACTCCCCAATTTATCTTCCATTTATTTTTTGTGTGTTAAGTATATTTGTTGCTGTCACTTCTACTCATGGTTGGTCTTACCTATACTCCTGTGCCTGCCAGCACAGCACGCTCCTGCTTTTCATTCAGAAAGCACAGACTTAGATTGAATTGTGTAAAATAAAAGGAAGCAGGTCAATGGGATACCAAAATTAATAAAAATGGTTTCATTGATTGCACATTTTCTAAACATGAATGTTTTTATGAGGATAAAATTTTCAGCCAAAGTTGACTTGTGAGGTTTTAATTTGTCAAATCATTACTTGAATTATTTTCAGACAAACTGCAGTGTTCGAGATCAGCTCCTCTCCTTCTATGTGAAAAATGTCTTCAGTCGTCTTGAGGTAGGAAGTGACAAGTTGTACTTTATTAGTGCCTTCCAGGTTCTGCAAGCAAACATGGATGCCTGTGTGAGTATTCCTAAGAGCTAAACTAGCTTTGTCCATCTGAAAAATTAGGGAAGGCCTCATCTGAGTTTTTCAGCAGAAGCAGAGGGAGAGGGTAATTCAGAGTCCCATAATGGTGTGTCCCATGCTACAGGGGATCCAACTTGACGAGGGCTTCCCCCTGGGCCCAGGGAAGTTTAACACCATTCATTCCCTCCCAGAGTGATCTTGTGGGGAGTGTGCAAGGTGGTACATGGGAGATCCCATGGAGATAAGCCACTTCCCTCCTGATGATGTCACCTTTTGCTGCCCTTTTGGTGACCTGTGCTGTCACCAAAGCTGCAAAGAGACAGGGTGATCACAGGGAGAAATGTGGCTCCTCAGGTTTCTGTAATGTAACAGTGGTAATGCCTTCCTTCTTCAACAGCATACCCTCTGCATGTATGTAATTTTTACACACATCATCTCTGCTCCTCCATACTGAATTTTGAAAGAACTGGTGGTGTCTCATGAGTAAGCAAGGACCACAATTATGAAGTGCATGGGAGCAGTTCCCATGTATCAGCTGTGCTCACAGTCAGAGCAGATTGTCAGAGAGTGGTGCTGACCTCTGGCAAAATGTCTCCAGGTGCCCCAGAGAAGAGGCACTTTTACCAACTCTGTCTAAGTAACAGCAGGGCAGCAGTTAGAGCACAGTTTTGCCTTTGCAAATATACTTACTAATATACCAGGTAGGATGCTAAGGTGACACCATCATTGTTGGTCGTTCCTAATTTAATTTTTAAGGGTGTGTCTTAAACACAGGGTGTTTAAAACAGCAACAGGGTGTGTCTTAAAACTAAATAGCCTGTGGAGATTTTTTTCTCCCCTAAACCTGCAGCCCTCACAAATCACAGAGTCCCAAAAAGTGGAGCCTGATTTAGGGTGAAATACAGCCATGGATATCTAGGCAAACATCTACAGTGATTTGAAAAAGTGAGAGCAGAATGGCAAGTCAATGAATTAATAAATTAAATTAATTGAAACTTTGTCCAATCTGAACTGCATAGTAGCAGAAAAGAGAAGGGTTCTATTTGCACAAAAATATTTGCAAAGAAAAACAGTTTCCGAGATCTCTTTGCTGAGTTATAGGTCAGAACTCAACTGGGATATTTACATAATGTAAAAAGATTCAAATCTCAGTGGGAGAAAACTCCACCAGCTTTCATGTTCTGTACTTAAAACCATGTTAAACAGTTGCAATTTACAGCCATTATTCACAGCAGTCTGCTGTGATCATACTGCTGTGTTTATTTGTGTCTGTCAAAATTCCAGATAATGCTATAATTCCAGAATGCGATAATATAATGTCAGATGGTATAATGTGCTTTATAGAGATTTCATTCTTGTCTGGAAAAGCAATCACATTCTACACAAGTGCCAGTACACACTGAGGAGTTTAGACTGTCAACTGTGACTGAATTCAGAATATCCAGTGACTGTAACTTGCTAGATAGCTTAGTAATGCATTTGTTTCTATGCTATGTGGAGACAAGACGCTCCAAATTTCCCAGAACTCCTGCATTCTTTTTCATAATTAGTGCCAGTGTTTTACCCAAAAGAAGTCTAAACATAACAACTTACATTTTTGGGTCTTAAAAAGTGCTGGTAAGAGAGATAAGACTTTCCCTGCTAGCAGAAAAACAACGGCTCTTTGAGAAATGGTAGCTTGACATGATTTTCTAAGAGACACCTCATTTCTGGAAACTAACATTTTTTGAAATGTTAGTATTAATTCAAACCCAGCAATACAAAACTCTGTGAAAGAATAATAAAAATTGTGAATAGAGTGAAATTAATGGATTCTTTGCTAATACCAAACTCGAGATTTCTTCATCACATTATCCCTCAATAAATTAGCACTCATTCATCCACGTACATAAGGCCCTTAGTTCTTATCTAGTTGAGTTGTAAGATGTTTACCAGAAGGGATTTCCACCATGACAATGTACTTACATAATTCATTTGTTACTTTTCAAGAAAGAAGTTCTCTATACAACTAAGGGAAACAATGATACCTTTATATACATATTCACCTTGTATTCTTTCACAAGCTTCTTTCAACCAGATAGAAGCATGTGTGCTACCTAAATATCCTAACAATATTTGCCTGCCAACAACTTCCAAATATTTTATAAAACAATATTACCATTCTCACCCTGCCAGTTCTTGGTTTTGTCCAAACAAGGAAACATTAATATTTTCTGATGATACAGGGACCCAAGTTCAGTTTTTTAGAAATATGTAAGTTTGAAAATCTCTAAACTGATTTTCTGCAGTAAAGTCAGACTTTTTCATTTAGACTATGACTGCAAGGTAAAGGGAACAGACATTTTTCTTGGATATTTGGAGCATCTTCCTGCAGCACCACTGACCTCATTGCTTGCTTGAGTGCCCTGGTCAGCATTGCTGAGAACAGTGTGAATTTGCTTCTGAGGTTGGACTTAGGTTCCTGCCTCAGTAGCAGATTGGGGAAATGTGTTCTCCTATTTGAATGGAGTGCAGAAGGACAATATATTCCCTGCAGAGCCTTTAATATTTCTTTATCTTTTTAGGCAGAGTTTGTAGACCTCAAGCTGAGTTTGAGTATTGTTTGCAATACTCAAACTTGCTGTCTAGCTCATTTAGTTACTTGCAGTATATGCAGGAAGATAAGGGTTCGTACTGTGTATCACCATTAAAGCCAACATACTCATTTAAGGTCAGTTCTGCTACCAAATGATATTTTGTGAAAATCTGCATCATACAGAAGTGCCCTGGTTAGAAGATTTTAAAACATTTACTTTTATTTACCCTCTCTTTTAAAGACTTGCTTTTTTTCCCCCACTTTCATCGTGTGAGGTGACTTTGGGAAGCACAAAACGTAACCTGAAAATGTTTGTACTCCTTTTAAAAGTTCTGTGTGTGAGATACAAAAGGACTAGCCATTAATTTCAGTGGAATCATTTCCTTCCATGAATTGAGGTGAGGACCTTTACCTTTTTCCTTTTCAAACATGGTAGCCCTTTTTTGTAGATCGGAAAATATCAGATTTTTCCATTTTTTTTTCTCTGAAAGAACGTATCTTTCCCTTTGAAAAGGGTAGATCAGGTAGATGAGGAGCAGCAAGCCACGTTGTTTAGAAAGCTTAGTCTGGCATCTCTAAAAATAACTGGATGGAACAGCTTTGGATGGCCAGTGCTGAGTGGCCAGGGATAGATGGTGAGGAGAAAACTAAGCCCTCCAGCCTGTAGTTAGTCAGACAGTAAAGAGAAATGAGCAGAGAAACAGAGAAAAACATAAATCAACCTTATAAACCTGTTTGAAGGTCTTGCAGAAATGTGCAGAATTGCTCCCTGTACTTTGCAATGGTCTTTCGTCCTTAGCTTTGCCTTCTCTCTGGTTCAGAGGTTCTGAAGGTTTAGAGTTAAAGGGCCTTGGCTCTCAGAGTTAGGTTACAAAGTGCAAAAGGTGTAATGGTAGCTTAAGTAAAGATTCCTGAAATAAATAGGAGAAGACATAGAGGTACTCATAGTACCAATTTTGTGTGCTGTGAACTCAACTTGACAGGAAGCACACAGGTAAAAGAACACATTTTAAATATTGGGAGATGCTGAAATGATGCTGAAGTGATGCTGAGATCACACATTTTACTGGTAGCCCTACAGTGCCACACTGTGGGCTGGACACTTCCTCATCTCTATGTCTTTATATCAGCATCTTTGGGGTTTTTTCATCCTTCAGCTTCCATGTGCTCCATCCACAAGGTTATGTTCTGCAGTCAAAAAGTTAAAGAGAGAGCTTCTCAAGGTAAGAACAGGAGGTGCTGGCTCCCCACTGCCCTGTTCAAGGTCTGTAGCTAGTTTATTTCCTAATGCCTTTATCTTCTCAACAGCTTGGAGATGAGGGAATCTACAAGGCCATCCATGAGCTGGACATTCTCCTTCCCTGGATTCAGGCCTACGTACAAACCATCATATGAAGAATGAGGAGGTGACAGAAAATGTGCTGCTTCTGCGCTAAGATCAGTACCCCAAAGGCCTGAAAACGAACAGAGCTGGATGTACAATGTGTCTGGCAGTAACTCTGTCCCATGGAAGGACACCCTCTGTAGCACAGTGGCATAAAGAGGGGTTTTCATAAGCTTTCACGGTTAGCCTGGCACAGCAGCTTTCCTGCTCTGCCTTTGGAGCAGTTACAGCCGCCTGCTGTGCTTCCCATCCTGCCTGCCTGCCTGCCTGCCTGCTGTCTTGCAGGCAGCCCCAAACATGCCTCACCAGCAGAATGTGGAATCTGCTACCCTGCGGATCAGACACAATGTCCCACGTGCTGTGGGCATGAGCTAGCCATGGCTTGTGCCACCCTCTGTGAGTACAGTTCAAAGCAACAAGGATCACTTTGGAAAATCCCACCCCTAAGCTATATTATTTTTGGGGTTTGTGGTTGTAGATATATAAATGTATGCACAAGCCAATCTACATGTAAATAGGAAAAATAATTATATACTGATTATCTTTATTATTAATTTAAGGTAATAATTGATTCCTAATTAAAATACACAATTAATGTAAAAACTTTGTTTTAGGACCCATGCATGATGTTTAGATGTCACAGGATCTACACGAGATCAGACATTCAAAAAACACAGTAAATGGATTGCTTTGGCTAGGATTGTAAAATGATTTGTGAGAGGTTTATGGACGTTGATGGTGGTGGTTTCCAAAATGTCTTTCAACTACATCACAGTCCCACCATCCTATGGAGTCAATATTCAACATCAGCTTGCAGTGGCTTGACAAATGTTTAACTAATTCAAGGGGGTTGCTATGAAAAATACATTTTTTTTTGGTTGAAGATAAAATGATTAATTAGAGGGACAGTGGAAAATTTGATGTCATGGTCTTTTTTGAGCATGTAATTTAATTTTCCATTAACACAATGTCTCTTTTCATTGATTTTTTTCACACAGCTCACCCATTTGTTTTTGAAATTCAGGTTTGCTTTCAGTTTTAGTATTTTTTTGTCCAAACTCTGGTGTGTGGAATGGAAAATTGACAATGAACATGGCATCTCCAGACTTCATCAGACATAACTGTCCAGTGCTTGCTGCTGGCAGGGAACAGTAGCTGGGATCTGGGAGCCCTGTGTCTGTGGGAGTTGGAGGGATTGCTGCTTCTCAGCCTCAGAAGGGAGACAGGGACACCTGCAAACAGAAAAACTGCCACGTTGGATTGGGAAGATCTGTGGGCAATAGTTTCAGGTGATTCAGGTTGCCAAAGACTTTTCTTCTGGAAGAACTTTTGTACATCCAGTCAGTGGGTGACACATGAAGGGATGAAGAGCCTTGGAAAGGAGAAGTAACACCTTCTCTGCCATGCTGCATTCCTGGGGTCAGCCCTGCAGTGGGGCTGGGCAGCCAGCACACCTCCGGCAGCAGGATTTGAGGTCAGGCTGTAACAAGGCTCAGCCTCCATTCATCTGACAAGGAAACCAAGTTATTTTATGGCATAAAAGCTTAGGATTTGCACATTTCAGTCCTCATTTTCCCTACGGCTTGGGACACTTATCAGATTCTTAGTTGCCTTGTTTATAAAACAAGAGTACCTCTGGGCATGATGCATCCCTTCATATGGTAATGAAAATCACATTTGCAAACCTATTAAACACTCCTGAATGAAAGGCAAAATAGAGCATCTGCAAAATAAAGGATTTTACTTAATGCAAAAGGTTTGTGGTAAGTGATACATGCCATAGGCAGGCTACCTAACAACAAATAATGCTTTGAATCTTCACAAAAACATAGCAAAATAATTGGTATTAAAAAATATTCAACTGTCAATTCAAAGTAATAAGTATGGACAAAAGCTTGCTGCCTTTTAAAACTGGACAAGTGAAGGAGTGCATTTTAATTTTACAGATGAGACTCTAGGTGTCACTCTTAGAAAACAAGACTTGGGTTAGTCCTAGTTAACTGCTGACTTCAGTTGATGGAGAAACTGTTATTTCATGAGTAGTTTCCTTGGATGGAAACTGAAATAGATATGCAGTTGGGTTAGAAAGACTGAATCATTTAAATTCAATTCCCACAAATGCAGAATTGAAATAAAAAATACAGGGCAAGAACAATGGACATATAGCCAAAAACTGATTGAATATTAATTCAGAATCTAGTTTTACTACAGAATTCTTATGTGACTATAGACATGTTCTCTTATTAAGGTACTGTTCTCCTTTGACAAGTGGAAAAACTGTCTACCAATTATTTGTTCAAGTTAATTTGTTATTGCTTGATGTATAGAAATCCTCAGAAGGAAATTATTTCCCACATAGTTAATTGTTGTCAGTGTTGCTTAGTGTGGCTTGTCTTATCACAGTGTTTTGATCTTCTTGAAGCAGTGACTCTTATTGCATGGAAAAAAAGATATTTTAGGACAGTTACTGCAAAAGCAAGAATGAAAAATATGTGGCTGCACATTAAAATTGTCACTAGATCACAACTTCTTGAAAAACACTGATCTAGTGGAAAGTAGCAGCTGCACATGCAGTTTTGATGTTAGGTAAATAGTACAGCAACAGTGAGTGAAGACAATTTCCATCACAGACAAGATAATGTGTAATTTTCTGGTTTCCCTGAAGTGTTTTTTTTTCTCTGAAGTGCAAAATCTTCGGAGCAGAGGTTATCACTTAATAAATAATTTCTGCTGTAGGTTTAACCATACACCAGATTCCCGATCTCATCTGCAACCCTGGTGTTAAAATGTAGTCGCTGAATCATGGAATCATAACATCGTAGAATGGTGCAGGTTGGAAAAGGCCTTTCAGACCATCAACTCCAGCCATTAACTCCAGCACTGCCAAGTCCAACATAAAACCATGTCCCCAGGGGCAAAACCCACAGGTCTTTTACCTACCTCCAGGGGTGGTGACTCAACCACTTCCCTGAACACTCTGTTCTGGTGCTTGACCCTTTCAGAGAAGAATATTTCCTAATCTCCAGTCTAAACAAATCCTGGCAAATGCTGGGATAATTTCCCTCAGAGTGCATTACAAGGATTAGAAGATTAGAAGACTGTTTCCTGAAACATGGAAACAAGAATGGGATTTGGACAATGGTACAATTTGTGTTGGCTTTGGCTGTTTGGTCACTGTTTCTGTGTGCCCACAACATACACCGATTTCTAGAGACTGCAATAGCAGACTCTTCACTGCAAAGATGTGTGGCCAAAGGTGAAACGCTTAGACTTTTGGTCTAGTGATTAATGAGATGTTCCCCAAATAGCCCCCAGTAGCCAGTGAGCCCAGATACTCAAGTCAAGTTATCTTCTCCTCAGGAACTGCAGGGCTGCCAAGGGAAGGGGTGCCTGGGCAGGCTGTTACAGGAATGGGAGGGATACAGCAGCCCCTGTACAGCTGTTGCAGTGGTCACCTTACAGCTTCTCTCATCTTTAGCCAGCCTTCTTAATACTGAAAAAAATGAGTGCCCTGGAGCTACCTCTGCCTAAATACTACCAGGAACTGCTGTGCTGTGGAATACTCACTTTCCAAGAACATGTGTGGGGAGTGGTCTCACCTCAAATCTGTTTTCATTGAAAAATCAGCATTTAGATTGACATTCCTAATCTGTTGGCTTCAGTGGAAGAGTGATTTGGAAATGTAAATGCAGTCAGTAGGTCTATTGCTCCAAAGGAGCATTGACAGAGGGAAAATGGAGGCAATGGAATGCCACCAATCGAGGGTGCAGATTATTGTGGAATAAAGATACTGGTGACATATGTCAGGAGTAGGTTTGAATTGCAAAATGTTATGAATAATGGTATTTTTCAGTCCTTTGGATGGAGTGGGTTGATGAAAGTTATCGATGATCATAAAGCTGCAGGGTCCACAGGATAAATGAGTCTGTCAAGGGACTCCAGAGACTTCTGGCCTGACCTCCTGCTCAGAGCATGGCACACAAACCAGGCTGCTTAGGGCTTTACCCAGTTGGATCTTGAAAAAATCTCTGATAGGAGCCATGGAAGGGTGACTTTGAAGGGCCATTGCATCATTTCTAGTTGTGTAAAGTATTACAGAGCTGAATGGAGCCACAGCTGAAGAATAAGGGTCTTCGTTTCTGTAGCTGAAAGGAAACATGTGAGAACTGCTTGGTCACAAAGTGTTTGTGTGAGATGAATGACAAACTGCAGACAAGAATCAAGTCCTGTGAGAGGAAAGAGTTGAATGAGTTTTGAAACAATTAAGGCAGATGACAAGTGACGGATGTTTCACTTCTGGTAAATTATTTCTGAAGTTTGCAGGCTCCTCACAATTTATACTGAGGTTTTTGGTCCAAAGCCCTGCAGATGGAAACCAGCCCATTCCAGACCTGGCTCCTAGCTCCTCTCCTTGCAGCATGGGCATTGCCAGAGAGGTTTTTCATATGTAGCCCATTAAAGGGTCATGCAGATCTCCCTGCTCCTTAGCCATTGACTCTGGGTGCCCCACCTTCTCATCCCAGATTATGATGCCCTTTTTAGAGTTTTGTTGGCTTCTGGTAGGTTTTCTGCCTCAGCAAACTGGTGAAAGAGCAGAAGGACATGTTACGCTAGGATACTAAAACAGTATCAACTATCTGATTACCATTCCCCCATTTTTAAATTGTCAGAGATAGAAACCCGAGAAAATACAAATTTAATTCTGTTTAGTGAAAGAGGTTGTATAGAGGTAGAGGCAACCTGAGGAAGAAGACTGTAGAAGAGGAGTGATCATGGATGAGTAGAGGAGCCTGGGGTGTTTGGGTCTTATCTGTATGCTTCAGAATGTTGCTGTATTTTGCACATTAAAAAAATCTCGTTAAAGAAAGCTGGATGCAAAGTTTCTAGCAGCAAGAGTTGCAGAGAAAAGAATGAAACTTAAACAGAAATTATGAATGAGGTTATATATAGATATTAAGGTGCATGTAGATGTTGTAGATACTACAGATACTAAGATACCTAGGTGTTAACAGGTTTGTTTTTCCTTTTTAAACAGCCCTTTAATAAATTATTTTTCTTCATATATAATAATATCTTTTCTTTCTTCTATTTAAGACCTCAAAAAGACTTTCACACTCTTGATATAATATAAGAGTTGGGGGTTAATATATACATCCTTGTTAATACTAACCAATGGATCCTTTTCCTTCTACTTACTCCCAGTGCCGCTTATTTAAGTTGCTTTGGCCATGCTTTCAGACGAGCTGATGAGAAGGAAGTAACTTCCTTGAAGTAGCCATGGTGCAGGGTGGGGTTTTTGTTTGCTTGTTTCTTCTAAAGATTCAACGAGCAGTAGTTAACAGCAGAATATACCCTGGTGTTTTTATTGCTGTAGGTGAAACTTGTAGCCCATGTCCATCATTAATGAAGCATCATCAATAAATTTCTGATTTTTGCCTCCCTGCATGAAAGACGAAGTGGTTTATGCCAGCCCAGCTCATTGTCCCTAACCACGCGTGAAGAACCCGCTGACGTCTCCTAGGCAGATTTTGTCATGTCGGTCTAAATGTTTTCTCTGTTCCTGTGTAGTAACTAAGGAATAACCAGTAGCAATTTCCAAGAGATGAAGAAAGCTCACAGAGATTACCCACAAGTGCCTTAAATTAGTCACTTGACAAAGCTATTTACAAGCGAGCCTCTCAGATGTGAGGAAAAAATTTTTTTTGTGAATGAGAAACCACAGGCTGTCAGTGGAAAAGACAACCTGTTTTTCTACCCGCAGCAGGGGAAAGAGTGTTTCACACACAGCGATGCCCGCCAGGGCCACAGATGCGAATCCCAAGACGGAGAACAACTGCAGGGCAGAAGGAGCAGTTAAAAGTTTGGAGAAAATTGCAGGTTTGCAGAAGGATTCAAAAAGGGTTTGCAGCATCAGGTGCAGAGCGGCAATTTGAGTCAGTGGATTGGCTTCTTTGTGACCAGCAAACTGAGCTTGCATGCCCCATACCCCTAAAAAACCTGCTGACACCAAAGGGTGATTGTGGCAAGTACCTGGCTGATATGATCTGCACTCAGCTGATAGATAAATTCAGCACAATCTGATTTCAGAACATCTGAAGCAAGATCCTCTTGCTTATTCCTCTGTACAGAGAAAAGACAAGTGAATCTTTGGGGAGGATTTATAGAAGGAAGGGAAGAGGCCATACTAATCTAGTGGCAATCTATTAAAGAGTACATCCCCCGCCTAAACACTAGACTGAGAATTTCACTGAGAGTAGAAAGATTTAAGAATTTCTACAAACTTCATGTGTTGTAGTAAGGCAAAAAGAGTGAATATACATGCTCAGCTTGTCCGTGAGGGAGGACTACTGAGAGGAAGCAGAAGGATGTAATTTTTCTGTGTGATTTCACTATTGGTATTCTGAGTCTGCTCCAGATTTTCCTTTCATTGAAATGTTGGAATATTGCAAAGGATAATTAAAGAAGATTTACAAGAAAATTTGCCCTCTGGTACAAGATATTAAAGATATCAGTTCAATCCCACCCACGAGAGGGAAGATAAAAAATTCACCCAACTGCAGTTGGTCTACAGAAATGACTTTGTAGAGAAACTCCATGTTTCCTCAGTTAGATGGAAGAAAGCACAGCCAAGTTGTATTCTTCAGTACTAAATCCAGGAAATTCTGTTAGGCTGGAACTAGAAGTAAGACAGATACTGACCAGGCCAACTGTAAGACAGTAAATGGAATCTCTAAGTATTCTATAAGTTACGTCCTCCAGATACCGAGCACAGGAGTGGAATGAGTGCCTCTGAAATGTTTAACCTATGAACCTGTCTGTTTCTTTTTTAGGAAGACTGTTGCAGAGTTTCACATTCTGATTGCCAAAAGTCTTTCATTTTCTGGCCTGGGTTTACTCACGGACGGTTTAAAGACATTTTGTCTAGCGTAGCTTTATTCTGTTAGCCTAAATGACTAACTGAATTTGCTGTTTTCCCACTGTAATGTAGTTCAGATAACAACCTGATCTTGTCTCAACTTTAATTTTTCTAAAGTTGAACAATCCCAACTCTTCTAGTCTTCTTTCATGAAACAGGAGCTCTCCATTTGTTTTCTGGGCCATTTATAGTTTGAACTAATCTCTGTAGCAAAGGGTTAACCCACAAATGTACACTGGCATTGCTTCCCTCATTCTTCTGTAAACACATCTCCCAGTTAACCTTCACAGTGTCCATTTCCATTGCAGCACTGCCTTGATGGTTCCTGTGATGAGCAATGGCACCATGGATTCATCTTCCTCCCTCAAAGGGTGTCCTCCCACCTTCTCACTGTAAGCCGCACACCCAGAGTGATATTTATACAATCACATTTCTCCCTATTTTGATCATTCCATCTTCATGTAAACCAAATGCTTCTCACTTTGTTCTGCCTTTGATTGAATCAAGGTTGCATTTTATTCTTTAGCTTCCTTGTCTTTAATGGCTCTTTATTTCATAATTTGTTCCAAAGCCTTGAGCACCACTCTTGTCAGATGACATATCTCTTTCTGCCTTGCTGGTTATTTCTTCCTTTCTTAGTGGCAGCTACTACGTGTGATGTTCCTCCATCTGAAGGTGCTACTACTCATCTGACAGATGGAGTAAAATGTCTCACTACTGCAACCGCAATTTTATGTCCCCATTTGTTCCATTTGTGTACTTGATGGAAGAACTTTACCTTCCTGCTTGTGCTTTTGCCTTAGAGGTCGATGCCATTCCTGTTATGGTTGGTCATCTTGAATTTACTTCTGTGTTTTGTGTCAACAGCTCTCAAAATGATCTTGTTCACCTACTACGTTCAATGATTCTTAATGTACCCAGCCACATAAAAAATTTAGATGAACTGACTATTTAATTTTGGGGCTAGAGTATAGATAAACATCCAGCCCCATCTTAACCTCCACCAACCCTCTTCTTCCCTTATGCTCTTTTTACATTGCCCCGACATGATTTGCTACTTCTGTTTTTACGTGGTCTGATTTGGTGTGAATTTTGCAAGTTCCTTCACACCCCTTTTTCACATCTGAGATGCAGTTATCCCTGCAGATCAGGTCTTCTTTCTGACACTCATGATCCTGCTATTTTCCTGCTGTTCTTGAAGAAGTGGGTGGGTTGGCTGCTCTCAGTAGAATAGAATCACAGAAAAGCCCAGGTTGAAAGGGCTTCTTTCTGTGAGTGTGACACTGGGTTAGTTATTTAAGATCCTGTCAAGCTCTGTGTTGAATAATTGACGGTAGGTCCTACCACTTTGGGCAACTCACTCTGACATTTAATGTTTCTCATGCTGAAGCAATTTGAGCCATGTGCACCCCATCCATCCACTATGCCCTTTGTGAAAAGAGTACTTCCACTTTCCTTGTAACTACCTTTTGGCTAGTGGAAAAGTGCAGTTAGATACCCTTGAGCCTTCTTGTCTTGTGGCTGAACAAATCAAATTTCTTCAGTCTTTCTTCATAAGTAGAGATCTTCAACCCTCTCATCACATTGGAGGCTATTGACAGAACATTCTCCCAGTTTTCAGTGTCTCTCTTGAGCTGGGGGCCTGAGCTGGTTGCACTGCAGTGGGTGTGGACTGAGAAGTCCAGAATGGGAGAGAGAACATCCTGTGGCCTGCTGGCTGCAGTTCTTCTGATGCAGCCCAGGATAGCATTTGCCTTTACAGACACAGAGATGAAATCCACTTCCATTCAGCCATCCACTAGCACTTCCAGGTCCTCAACAGCAGACTTACAGTCCTGTCTGTCATATTTTTCTTGTTCACTTTTGAGGCAAATTCTAAGTAATTTTGCACTTATGACTTGTAGAAGCCCCAGTCTTTCCTTATGTTTATCTTTACCTTCTGGCCCACTGATTAGTTCCTTTAACTAATGTTTCTTTTGCAAATATTAGTTTGAAACAAAATGTTTCTTTTTGAAATGAAAATATAACCATTTAATTGAAAAGTTACAACTCACATGACAACATCCAGTCTGATTCAGGGAATGAGCATCTACTGTAATAATACCTTTTGCAGTGGTACTAACCTTCTGTAGAAAAGACCCACACACATCCTAAATCTGTGAATATCAACAAAGCATAACCTTCTCATTTGGGGTGACTTGAAAAACAAAATGAATCCATTCCTTCTTCAACTAAGCAGCACTTCATTATCCCTGACTCCTAGATACACACAAAGACTTCCTTGGAAGCAGAGGAGGAACTGATGCATCTCACCACAGGCTCCTTTAAATGCAATTCAAGCTGTAATGCCATAAATTAGAGGGATTTTTAATGTATTTCCATGTCTACCTATGTATGAGATGATCCATGACTTTTTTCCAGTATCTGATTGCTTCTTCCACAAATATTTATTGCTGTACACTTATCTGTCTACTTGTATCTGATTATTCTGGTTCAGAGCCTAGTACAAGGAAAATTTTAATTTCACGCTTCCCATTGTTTAGACCACTTATCTTCGGTGCTTAAACCTTTCAGGTAAGAAGAGAAATTGTTGCAAGATAACTTACGTCTTCATTAACAAAAGAAGCAATACTATAGGAGCAGATTGGTAGGTTACAAAAATTGGTGTTGAGGACCCAACTTCTACACTGTGTTTGTTTTGAGTTAATTTTGAACTAGCTCTAGCCTGGTCCTTTTGCCTGAGTTCCTATTAACAACTGGATAACATCAAGAGAGTTTCTGAAAACACTTTCCAGTTTTATTTTATTTGAAATGAACAAATTTTTGCTGGCCCCCTGAGTGCTCCCAAATGCAAGCCAAAGTAAAGAGAGTGATGATCAGGAGATGGGTTTTAAGTTCCCATGTGTAGAACAACAGGCACACAAACACAGAGGACCTCACCAATATGCCATTTTGCCTTATATGGGCAGAAAAAAATTAGAAGTCAGTCTAAAATGTCTTTGGGATTTTTTTTTGGCAACTATTGTACTAGAATTGATGGTTTTCCAGAAAAAAATTCTCTTATGGAAAGGGCAGAGCAGTTTAAGTGTTCTGATGGAAACCGGAGTTGGTGTGCCTGAATTCCGAGCTCTTTGCAATTAATACTCAACTTGTCTGTGTACTTTTGCAAAGCAGTGAAAGGACTGTTGTACTTTGCTTGTGCATGTGGAGGCAGAGGTAGAACACCACAGTTAAAGCCTGGAGTATCATGCCTGCTCTGCTACTCATATCCACACTATCTATATAAAAATAAACCCACCCTAGCCATTGTGGCAGCATGCTACAGAATAGGCTGGTGTGGCAAACCAGAGGTACTGAAAAAGGATAAAGTGAGAGTCTAGAGCTCTGCACACATTATTACAAAACATAATGATCAATTAAAGTGGCAGGGGAAGGTTCCTATCACTACTCTTTTTCATAAGTTTTGGAAGTTTTTCATAATTGCCCTATGGCCTTCCCTAGATATTAACAGGGATATTGATAAAATTAATAATTTCCTAAATTATTAATAGCTTTTGAATAATTGGTGAAATTAATACCCTTTCACAACTAAATAGCAGTGCTAGGAAATGTATTCCCCTCATTATGGT
>VZTN01007966.1:0-43349 GCA_013400515.1 Erpornis zantholeuca | reverse complement strand
GAGGTGAAGTGTGATATAAGGTCAAAATGACAACTCAGAGAGGGTTTTCCAACCATGGGCTGCTTTCCTTGGGCAGTGATAATGGAGAAAGCCACTGTGTTTTAGAGAAATGAAAGTCAGGCAGAGATCTGCTGAACTGGCACTGGGAATTGCTTACTCAACCACTCAGCACTCTGAGGAGTATGCATAAAACAAAAAATGAAAGGGTAAAAGCTGTAATCAGTGGTCATGGTGAAATCTTACATGACTTTGCAAGGACATCTTCGGGTATTTGGTGTAAGGTGTCATATGAACAGAAGGGTGTGAAACCTCTGATTTGCGTGAAGAGTCAGATGACTTCCAGGCAGCCTTGGTTTCACTTCCTTCTGTGTTTGGACCAGATGATAATCCAGCTGTGACTATGGAGTCTCACAGAAGCACCACTTCAATTCTGTGCAGCATAAGATTTTCATGCCTGTTCTAACATGTCTTTTGGCTAGATTAGGACAGTGTCCAGACGGCGAGCTTGTGTAAGTGTTGAGTGTTCTGCTCTCTCCAGCATGCACTCCAAAGATATCTGCTAAACAACACAGGGAAAACCTTGGATAGATAGACCCTTGGCAAGTGCAGATATTTTCAGGATACCTCCTGCATTTTTTGTAAATATGTGGATTTTCAGTAGAGGCAGTGTGGGGGAGCCATCTGAGCCTGGGTGTCTTCCTCACAACCTGACTGTTCACAGTTCATGGGCAACAAGACATACACTGGACCATGGTGATCTAGTTCATCACTTTTGGTTGGAATGGGGAGCAAAACCAGTATGGAAGAGACAAAAGACCCTTGTTCTAATCATCTGCTGTAGGTGGTTGCCTAATTTCAAAATGATTTGGAGACATGATACTGTTTCAACAGAAGAGAATATTATGAGACAAGTATGTCAATGTTAATGTGGCACCATTTATTAAAATGTAAGGGATTTGGAAAAGGGATACTTTATTTCTGTATTAAAATACATTTCAGTGCAGCTGATGATTTGCCACAGAACATTCAATGCTTCGTGTGATAATTTGAATGTGGAGGTAAGTAAGATGTTTGAATCTAGTGTCTCCAGGCAGGAGGGTATACCTCAAATTCAGACCTGCACTTGGAAGATAGCATGACAGAGACAGATATCTTGGCTTTGTTCTTTGCTTTTTGCTTAATTTCTTGCCTCAGTTTATGATAAAATACTTGTAGCAAAGTATTTGCTACACTGTGGGCAAAGCACTACAATGGGACTAGGAGACCCTGTTTGTGTTCCTAGATTTGCCTTCCGCAGAGGCTGAATGATCATGAATCATCTCCTAGCTCTGTGCTTCTGTTTTCTTACCTGCAAAACTGGATACTTGGCAAGCAGCCTTCTCTGAAGTATGAGGAGATTTAGTGATCAAATTAGCCAAAACTATAAGCAGTATTGACCAAAGGTGAGTTGGCAAAATCCTTTTTCCCAATAATTCATCCTCCTGTTATTCTTAGAAGTTCTGTTGCAATGTGAGACCGAAGGGAGGTCATCTAGGATGCGCAGCTTGCTGTGGATGAGATGTGTGTCTGACAAGTGTAACAAGGCAGCCTAGCCCAGTACAGTCATGATGGGTGAATAGTTCTCTGTAGAAGGCAGTATTCCTGATTTAATATTTCAGCTCCTGGAATTACATCTTCTTCTTGGCTGGAAAATTACAGCAATTAGTTGTGTTAAATTGTGTTGTGATTTGTTCTTAATATGTTGGGAAGACTGAGCTGTTTGAATAAAGACTCTTTTCCAAACTCCCTTCTTTCAGCTCTTCTATTCACTCTCTCTAGTAATTCAGCACAAAAACACCGTTCAAATTAGAATGTGTAATGGCAAAAATTTGGCTTCACGACTCAGTCAGTCTTCCAATTGTATGTGTCTGACTGCATAAAGAGTGCCATATGTAGCAGGAATAATTTTCACTCTCCTACTTGACACGTCCTTTCCAACGCTTTGCCAAAGAATTGTTCCTTTGACTCAAGGCCAGTCAATGAACCTCTGTAGGTGTCCCCATCTTGTAAAATATGCTTGATTGTCCTGTGTCAAGACTACTTTTAGTTGACCCATAACATGTCTTTGTGCTTGCCTTGCACAGCAATGTTTCAATCAATAGGTTGTTCAGTGGGCTGACATTTGTGAGTTCACTTTGAACTGTGAGTCCACTTTAAATTGTGAGTCAACTTTGAATTTTGGTGGGACCTCCATTTTGTCACCCTCTCTGGAGGTAATTAAAAGGCATGTGAATGAGGTGCTTAGAACATGGCTTAGTGGTGGACTCAATAGTGCTAGGTTAGTGGTTGCACTTGATGACATTAAGGGTCTTTTCCAAAGGGCAAAATTCTATGATTCTAATTTCTAGCACAGAATAAAAATGGTTTGAGTTGGAAGGGACTTTTGAAGGTCATCTAGTCCAACCTCTCTGCCACAGGTGGGCACGTTAGCTTTGCATTTGTTCATAGTGCTTTGAAGCATCCTTCTATAGCACTATTACCTTACCTTCATGTCAACACTTACAGCAATTAAGTTATTTCTTCACCAGTTTCAACTTCTTAAACTAAAACCAAGATATGCATTGCATAGTGTTACTACTTGAGCAGATTACAGCACTAATTGTTGTTCAGTACCACGTCTGTTGTAAGATGTGTCTCATCTATCTGTGCTGCCGTTCCCAGGGAGTTCTAACATGGAGGTTTTGGGCCTGCCATTGTTGGCAAAATTTGTTTCTTTTCCCTGAAAACTGACTATTTCCCTGGTAGTAGTAGTCTAGGTCTATTCCACAGGTGGAGGTCCTCTTTCAAGCAGCAAATGAAAAAGATTTGTTGGCATTAGAGGTCATCAGCTGAGCTGGAAGGAGCTGTTGGGGAAAGGGAGAGTTTCTTCCAAGGAATATCTGAAGAGTCATGTGGGGCTGAGATGGAGAGATCTAATCTTACCTGTTGGGAACCATTTTAATTTTCATCTGTTTCTGATGAGCTACAGACATCTTCCAGTGAAGCCTGTGTGAACTGAGCCCGTGAGTCCCCTCTTCCTCATTCTCTCTCTTTTCTTTTCCCTATAGGCCCCTTCTTTCTTTCTTTCCCCTGTAGGCTCCTACCTACCCTCTATTAATGTACTGCAGCTTAAAATTATCTGATTTCTTCATAAGACTCTTCTTAAGACTCTTTCCCCATTATATCCATCAAAGCAGAGTATAGTTCCTATACAAAAACCTTTTCCCCATCTATCCTTAATATAGATGTTTCAGGGTTTTTGTATGCACTTGGAGACCACCCTGTCTATCTTCTTCAACGGGGCTTGTTTCTATCCATGTCCTTCTGTTTTCATATTCTACACACTTTACTGCAAGTGAAATGGCACTGGGGACTTTTAATCATTGCCAAGCAGAAATGAGTGTCTTCAGCACTAAATACTCTGCTCCCACTAATGGTAGAAAACCATAGAGAAATTTAATATGATACATCATTGCATTTGTGCTGGAACCTTGTTTGTTCTATTCTGAATACGGAGGTGAAGAATGCAAAAGCAGTAGAAGTGCACTTTAAACCATGGACAGGATGCAAACAGTGTTTTACAAAAGGACAGCAGTAGAAAGAATGTTTAAATCTCTAAGTGTCTGTATAGAACACCATGGCAAACTCAGTGGTTACTTTAAAAGAATACCAGAAATGAGTTGACTGTTGCACTGACCCTTTAACCACAGGATAAGATTTTTTTCAGATGGTGTGTAAGAATAGGTTTGCGCCACGATGCATACTCCTCAACCAGCATCGTAATTTACCCCTTTTCCCCGACCACGTGTTAAAGAAACTTCAGAATCTGCCACGTAAACATTACCCATTGATGAACCACTGAAGATTTTTCCAGGACCATGCTTTAACAAAGACGCTTTCGAGGGATTCCCTTTATTAGCCAAAAGATGAAGGGTTCTTATCTGACACTATCTTGTCTAAATATACACAGCCTGTGATGACGAAATAAAAAAATTTCAAGACCAAGTATAAA
Source organism: Erpornis zantholeuca (assembly GCA_013400515.1). NCBI lineage: Eukaryota > Metazoa > Chordata > Aves > Passeriformes > Timaliidae > Erpornis > Erpornis zantholeuca. The sequence goes on along the minus strand of VZTN01007966.1, from coordinate 39,319 downwards.
TACCACTGACAGGCTGATGAAGTTCAGTCGTCTACTTGCTTCTAATAGAAGATTTAACTATTAGAAGCTGAAGCTCTCTGCTCTTAGACCTATTCTTCCAGAACTAATCTGAGCAGTTTAACTGAACCATCACCAAGAAAATGGCTTTCCAAACCTACAGCTTGTTTGTTCTGTCTATCATCATGATTTCTTTTGGACATGTTGAAAATAGATTGAATCTTCTTCAACTTCAAAATGATATAGACAAACTGAAAGCTGATTTTGTAAGTATAGTCTTCTGCTGCATTTCTCTTCTCCTGCTGCTTGTGCTTTACATATGGTTCAAACTTGAGCACTGCTTGACATACTCAATATGTACCAATACAGGGTAATCATGGAACTAATTTTTTGATCATACCTTTTTTTAAACAAGAATATGGATAATTTTTTTGGTTTTACTAAGTTCTTTCATTAACCTGATTCAGTTTTTCCATAGTCATTGTAGTAATTTGCATTTATTTCAGGGATGTTCTTCTTTCACAACAGCTTCTCCTAGCTCAATTCAGCTTTAATTACATGGAATATTTTATAACAAGAAATCTTAATGCAATTTATGGCGAATATACGAATCTTTATTCAATTCTGACTAGATGCAATTTACTGAATTTTTGAATTTTATGTTAGGGATGTTAATGGGAGATTTAGTGCTAGTTAGCAATTTAAACCAATTGGAAATGAACATTTGTTTTAACATATGCATTTTTCAAAACGTCTTTTAAGTTGTAGTAGTGTGTTGCTCAAAGGCTATTTCTACTTCTTATGCTTTTGCATCCTCCAGTTATTTTACTTCCACATGTGTGACTATGCTCTGGCAAGAAATGTAATCTGTCATGATATTCTTTCTTGTCAAATAAAATTTTGGTAACTTGATACCTGTAATGTTAATTCACCAATCTTCATCTGGGAGATATTAAAGCAGTACACAGCTGAATTCAGCAGGGATTAGTCACAGAGACAGCAGATCTACAATGGAGTCACTTTTAATTAACAGCTTTTATTTTCAATATATTTTTGGGGTTTTTTTTCCTCTCTAAATGCATGGAAAAAAAAGCAACAGTTTGCTCCTATTTTCAGCTCTGATTTTTCCATGATTTTGTCATAATTTTGTGCAAATAAGAGTTGAAATTCAGTAGTCAGAGAACCACCCTGAAGTGGTAAAGACTTGTGTAATACTTCAGTGTTTGCAGGAAACTGGCTGTAAAATTGGCATTATATCTTACATTTATTGTTAGCATAGACCAGAGAGAGTTTTACTAGTATATATATAACTCTGTCAAGCAGATCTTGAGCCATGGTGAGCTTTTTGTACTGACGTTAAAACTTTGCTCCACAGCAGGTGCTCCCCACCATTCACAAGTAGATAAAATGAGTTTGGTACTGTGCTCAGCATGGGGAGCCAATCAGCATAGAAGGTTTCTGTCAGACTGCAAGTTTTCCCTTTGCACTCACTATATTTAAATTACTGAGCAGGCAAAAGAAGGAAATAGTCACTGTGGTATACAAAAAGGAAAAAAAAACACGTAGAAGAAGAAATGATTCAGTTTGCCTTTCCTTGGTAGGAGAGGTGTATTGCTGTTTCCTAGAACTAGTTGCCAGCATCTGATGGTTAAACTCCGTCCCTGTGAGCCTCTCAGATTAGCCCACTAACCTTGCATATCCCCATGCCTGACTGTGGGCTACTGGCATATTCTTCAGTTGTGCAAAGTATAGTCCTATAGTAAAAGCAGTTCATTCTTGTTCCATATGAGATTTTATTGAGACTGTATGAATTTAAGGTCACAGATTACAAACTTCTGGACTTTGACTTACCAGAAAACATGCCAAGATCAGGCCTAATGATTTTCTGGACAATTGTACTTATGAGCTTGTATTTTCACCTTTCAACAGCAAAACTTACAGGGAGCATTTGGGAAAATAGATGTCTATTCAGATGAGTTATAGCAGGAGAAGACATTGAAAAGTGAACTACTAACACTTCTGATACCAGGCAGCTAAGCAGTGGGATTTGGTGGTTAGAGAACTGAAAGCATTGTGATAGCTATAGGCCAGATGTGTAATAATCTGAATTTTTCTGCTCATTTGAATAAAGAACACAAATTTGTCATGTGATAAATATTGTTTGTGTAATAGATATGTTTGTTCTATTTTGCAGAACTCGAGTCATTCCGATGTAGCTGATGGTGGACCTATTTTTACAGAGAAGCTGTTAAGTTGGACAGAGGTGAGTCAAAACCAGACATGATGAAGCATCTCAGGCGCTTTGTAGAGCACTTTTGGTACAAAGCAGCTCCCAGAACCAGCATAATTAGCTGCAGTAGAATGAACACGAACAGAGTTCTCTTCAGTAGCTTGGAAATGAGACAAAAATCCCCACAAAAATCTCTATACTGCGCCATGAGCTGACCCCAAGATACAGCCAGGCCTGGGAGATGGGTTGCAACACCATCTTTATTGTCTTGTTTCAAGCGGCAGAGAGCCCCTGTGTGCTGTGTTTCATGTTCCTTCCTTTGCCTGCTGATTGGCATTCACAGACCTTTCTTTTTGATTGTATTTTTCAACAGAGAAATGAAAAAAGGATCATCCTGAGTCAGATTATTTCCATGTACTTGAAAATGCTTGAAAACACTGACAGGTCAAAGGCTCATGTAAGGAACATATCTGAGGAGCTCCATACTCTGAAAGAAAGTCTTTCTGATGGCTCAAAGAAGATAGAAGATCTCAAGGACTTGACAAAACTTCAGGTAAGGCTCTTCCTTTGCCTCCAAAGCTCATGATTTTATATTTTCCACTTGTGATTTGAGTGTAATTCAAGCCAGTAACACTTCAGTAACCTCTATGCTAATCCCTGTCTAGCTCAGTTCGTGCTGGAAAACCAAACATTTCCAGCTGCAGGGCTGCTGCAGGTCTAAGTGTGGGGTAGTGCTGAGTCTTGCTGCAATCTGGCACAGGGGTTCTGGCAGCAGTGTTGCACAGTCTGTACTCCAGAGGTGCCAGCGACACAGTGGTTTGTGGCACAGGAATTGGTTGGGGGAGTTGTGCCCGGCTATGGGATGCTCTGTGGCTCGTGGTGCTCGTGCCAATGGCACAAACCACCAGCCTCCACAGAGGTCAGCAGACAGTGCCCCGGTGGAATCACCTGCTTTTATCTACAGGGTAGCTGTGTTTCACAGAACATGACTGGTCTGTGGCAGGTCTCAAAGTAGCGCAGAAAGTGGAAAGAAAAACCTGTGACAGAGCAGCTCTTTTCTGGGATTAGGGAATTAGGTGGCAGGGAATTGAGAATTGCAGATGTCCTTCTGTTTCACCCTCCTGGCAGCGTATCCTGCAGGTTGTGATCAGTAAACAATTACAGCTCTTGCATGACTTTGATTCCATTTGTTTCTTACTTATTGCAGATGAGTGACTTGAAAATTCAGCGCAAGGCTGTGAATGAGCTGTTCAGTGTCTTACAAAAACTTGGGGATACCTCAAGTTCCCCCAAAAGAAAAAGAAGCCAGTTTCAGAGGCTGTGCAAGTGCTAATATCATCCTATCTTTTCTACTGAGCTACTGTGCAAATCTTGTTGTGACAAGAATTTTTTTATTTCAATCTTTCTATTGATTTTTATACATCTATTTATTAATATTTAAGTGTCTTAAATAATTATTTATAAAGAAATATTAATCAAAGTATTTATAGTCCTTAATACTATATAAGAGATGACTTTGTCTTAAAATCCTGTCTATTTGTTGTATGTTTGTTGACCTGAAAATACAGAACGAGGCAATGTTTACCCAGTTTCCATATGGAAACCTTCAAATGGCATGGTATGGTACCCAGCTTTTTGTCTGGTGCTGTCTTGAGAGAGGCATGTTATGAGTCTCATCTATTTAGCATGGAGATACAAGCACCAGTACAGGGAAGTTACTCTATTCAGGAAAACATATTTATGTCTGCTTACTACTAAACATATCTAAATCCAAATAAAGCAAGTAGACATGCTTAAAGATAAGCAAATGTTGAAGCACATTTCTGAACTAGAGGATTGATGATTAATTGCTGGTTACCATTATTATTATTATTATTACTACTACTGTTATTATTATTATTATGCACTGAAGTTACCAGGAGGGCAGTCTACTTGATATCTTAATAGAATGTGACTAACTGTATTGCACTGATTTAACTTAAACTCTGAGATTTAAAAAAATTTCTGTGGAGATTTTTTTTTTGTGCTGAACCATTCAAATGTGTCTGTTGTAATTTTATTTATTTGGAAGGAACAGTATGGAAGTTTTTATCTCAAGGACTATATTTTTGCACTGGAATGTTCTTAAAAACTTTGGATTTTTTGATAGACACTTTTTGAAATTTGAATATTAAATAAAAAAATAAATTTTTAAAGTGTGCTTTCATGTTTATTCATCATCATCTCTGTGAAAAGTAAAATTCTAATTTTGTTCTACATTCTCCCAAAGGATTGTCCTGCCCAGGCATATAAAACATATTTTCCTCCTGCTTGTCCAAGGCTTAAGAAAGGATAATGTTTTATAGAAATACGCCAGAAGAGTCTAAAAGTCCCAAGTTTTTCTTGTATCTATTTGAGGAAATATTTTGCTTGTGAGAAGACACTGATTATTTGAAATTTGAATTTCTCTTAAACTCTGGTTAAACTCTCAAATTTTAAACTCTCAGATTTCTCTACATGTCAAAGTTACAGAGCCCAGACGGAGCTCAGCCCATCTGCTGGGCTCTCTGCAAGTGGTATAAGCTGGAGGCCTGGGGTAACTCGGGCTGGTCTCACAGGCTTCTGAATTCTCAGGTCCTCAGGGCTTTACCATGCAAATTATCTGGGGGTAGATTGGCTGAACTGGCTGGGAATGGGGCAGATATTGCTTGGCATTCCTGCCAACATGAGACTTCTGACTAAACCCTGAGATTTGTCTGAATCAGCAAAATCCAGAAACAGCACCACATCACACCCGAAGCTGAGTTGCAGCAAGTCCTACAAGTTTAGTTGTAATTGTTGCAGCCATTCCTACTCCCATAGGCTCAGATTTCTCCCGTGGTGCAAGATGCCTTCACTCATATCCACATTTGATAGTCTAACAAAGTGACTCTGTGATCCTGGAGACTCAAACTGATTTTGAAGGAAACAGCTGTTCTTGTTTCCATTCATCACAGACATGCACATGCATGGGAGATGCAAGTGAAATTTCTCCAGTTCCAGGACTCAGCATGAGAAGCCTCAGCAAGCATTTAATATAGACAATGTGTCCTTCTGTGCTCATGCTCTTACATTAAAGGAGACTAACTCACCTTTGCCAGGTGCAGCATGTTCTATTGAAAAAAATGTAAAAAAAAAGAAAGGAAATGAAAAAGAAATTAAAGAAAAGGGAGGGAAGAGAAGAGAAGAGAAGAGAAGAGAAGAGAAGAGAAGAGAAGAGAAGAGAAGAGAAGAGAAGAGAAGAGAAGAGAAGAGAAGAGAAGAGAAGAAAAATGAAAAACCTAACAGAAAGATTAAAGTTTCATTAGTCAATGGCCGTGAGACAGTGTGTTTCCCCACTACTCCTGAGTGAATTAAGACTCTATTTCTTGAATTTAAGGCAAAGACTAGTTAGAAACTACTTTATTAGACTATAAACTGAAAAATCTACAGTCCTTCCGCACCCTCCTGTAGGGTTCCATGGAAACACAATTAAGGTAATTGCATCCGGTAGAAATAACATTTCCCTATCCAACCTGCTTTAGCTGTGTGTACTCAACAGTGTGCTCTGCTGTCCCCTGCATTCCTGAAGTTATCACATTAAATCTGGCTCAAAACAGTAAGTGTTTTTTGGGGAGGTTTTACTTGGTCACATAATTTCATGGGTTCTTCTCATCCTAGTGCTGGGTAGCAGAGAAGCAGCAAAGGAATGAGTAGTGCAGAGATGGAATAGCAGCTGTCACTGCTGACAAAATGTGTTTGTACTTTCTCATTTCAGTAGTTTGGTGGTTCGTTTTTTTTGTTTGTTTATTTAGTTCATTATTTGGATTTTTTTTCTTTTTTTTTTTTCATCCAAACTATCCTTGTTTCCAACAGGAATTATTTTAAGCAACTTGAAACCCTTCATGTTAAACCTGACACCAGACACTGTAGAGATTCATCTGTACTACTATAGTTACCTAGCTATTCAAAGAAATTTAAAGAATAAGTTTCTCATAATGACCTGACCTTTCTCTGCCCATGCTAAGTCTGTGCAATTTCTACAGAGTGCTTAAGATAAACTCCTGAACATTCCTCACTTTGTTCTGTTACTGTGAAAATAGTGGTAGAGAGGAATATTATAAAAATCAGCCTCTACAAAACCATATTTGTCCCATCCCATCCCATCCCATCCCATCCCATCCCATCCCATTCCTTTTTTGTATGGTATATAATTGTACACTATACAAATTAGGTGAATCACTTTTAACATGAAAACCTGTCATCTCTTCTCTGACATTCACAGGAGTCCTGGATCTCCTTTTCTATGTCATTCCTCACACTCCCCAACTGAGGAAGGGACTTCCAGCTAAACTAGATGTAAGGGTGAAATTAATTTTAATGGCTACCATAAATATTTCTACAGAAAAACATAACAGAAACTTTGGCCATTTTTGAATGAAGATCAGCGCAACTTCTTCCACCTACACAATCTGAGTGTTAATATATGTGCATGCTTGGGGTTGAAAAGATATTATCTACTATTTAGTTGTTAAAATTAGAAAGGGAAAAAGTCAAAAGGAAAAACAATTGTCTGAGAATCTCACTTTGTTTTATGCATCACTTCTGTAGGACATAAATTCTGTCCTTTCTCTCTATTCCTGCATACTATCAGATCTGATTTTAATCTGCTATTTTATCACCTTGTCACTCTGTATTTTGAAGTCCTTTAATACTTTTCTGGGGCTGGACCTCCTCTCTGTGTGTCCACCATAACTTAGTACATCACCAAACTTAGCTATGAATATTAGTAGTTTACTACATCATCAAACTGAATTGCAAATATGAATGACTAAGTAAACATGAATAATCCTGTACATCAGCAAACTTCATTCATAACTCCCCCTGTTTCTCAAACTGCTGATGGCTACATTTTAAATCATGGTATTATTAAGGTTGGAAAAGACCTCTAGGGCCATGGAGTCCAACAGTTAACGCAACACCACTGTATCCCCAAGTGTCACATCCACATACCTTTGGAATACTTAGCGGGGGGTGATCCCAGCACTTCCTTGTGCAGCCTATTCCAATGCATGACCAATGGCACAGACCCCAAGCAAGCCCTCTCATCACTGAACCAACTTAACTGCAAAAACCATTCACTGATTCTTGCTCCTTTTTTCTTATATTTTAACCAATCCATATTTTAGGAATTCCTTTATTTAAGGAATTACTTATCATGTAATAGCTCAACTACTTTGGTAGCTTCAGAGTGGCACTCATCAGGGATCCTTTGGTAGCTCAAAGACATGGTGGTATTTTGTTTCCCCCTTATCTATCTTCCCCGACTCTTCACTAAACTCTACTACAAACAAGAAGTGTGGTGTAGCGTGTCACAAATGTCACAATATTTACTATTTCCTTTTGCACCACATTTATCCATGGACCCACTCTGTCTTGGTACTGTACAGCAAGGATGTCAGTTTTACTGGTTTGCAGTTTTCTGGGATTCCCCTGAGGCCTTTTAGAAAAAATAATATCCAAGAAGCCCAATTTGTGCATCCCTAGTGTAGGGGCATACTCAAGCATGGGTTGGATCTTGTACTCCCCAAAATCTGTGATTCAGCTGTTTTACCCTGAGTCCTGCAGGACTCCCAGGTGAGGGCTGTCAACTCAAATCTGTCCTTGCCATCATCTTCCTCCACTATTCTAGGAGTGACCATGGGATTACTTTTTTGTCAGTGATAAGTAGAAATAAAAAAAAAAGTATAAAAAGGTCTGGAGGTGTAAAAACCCAAACTTGTCAGATAGGTGGGGGATTTCAGGCCAAAAATAGCTAGTCATACAAAACCTCTCACCTCTTTGCTGTCTTGTGTGGGGCAGAGTGATAACAAATTCTGCAATGCATGGGATGTACGTAGGCTGCTGAAGTAGGTGAGGAGCAGCACAATGGCCTTGCAACAGCAGAAATATTACTTCTGGGTGTCTTATCTAGCTGTTGGTCCTCAGGCAAGATAGCAAAATAAGGCCATCTGTCTTCCAGCTTCTTCTTTCATTCTTTTATTTACACAGTTCTGTCTCACATTAAGCAGAGACTTCATGGTAAGCAATGAAGAAGGTGTATGCCAAAAATCTATCTGCAGAAAAAAGTAGAGTAGATCTTTGATCCATAGCAAAACCAGCTGGTCACATTATGCAGAGGGAAGCTAGAATTGAAGAGGGTTCCATTCTCTATTGCAAAAAGTGGTGAGAAACCTCCTGCACCACTCCATGCTCACTGCTCTCACAGGCAAACATCATTTGTGAGATTTCCCTCTATTTCATTGGTTAAAGATGACTTTGACCTTATAAAACAGAAAGCAAGCCAGTCAGGTAAATCTGGTCTCTAAATTGACTCAGGGTTGTGAGTTTAACAGGAACAAATGAGACTCAGTACTTCTTCACAGATTGGATCTCTGTGCATAAACATTTTCGCAGAAAAGTATTCTTTAAAAATGTATCATCATGTGCAATGAACCCAAGGCCGATGACATCGAAGGAAAGTCACTCCACAATTCATGATTTTATTTTATCCTAAGGCTGTTAATGTCACCAGAGGTAAGGAAATTCCCCCACATATGTACCCCTCTCATAGGTTCATGAAGGTGAAACACGAGTTGCTAAGTGGCAACTGTCCCTCTGGGGCATGCACAACTGTCCTCAGTCCACTTTCATGTCTTCCTGCATTGTCATCAGCTCTCCTCCTCCACAGATTTCTGGTTGCATCCTTAAAAACTGAAGACATCAATGATTTATGATCTTATAAGGACAAATTTAGACTTCCCACTTTTCACTGCGTCTTTAGAAAGATGGTTGAACAGGAACACTATGCAAATAATGCTGCTCTAGCAATTAAAATTTATTTTCAGGAATTTATAAGATATTTTTCCCCCACTTCAGCTACATGATTACACTATTTCTAGGTACCATGATGATAAGTTGAGTTTGAAATACTTACCTCCATTGAAAATTTGGCTATCAAGCTAAACGAACACTAGAGAACTCCCTCTTACCCAATTTATTGCAATGACCATGTCCAGCTCTTTACTATCTCTAGTGAAAATCCAGTGGTTTGCTAATCATTTGAGGTGTATAATTCCTTGTGCAGTTGGTGCTGCTTGAGGTTTCTGTTACAGGTGGATTGATTTAAAAATTCACAAAAGTCAATGGAGAGATTCCTCTTGATTTAAAAGTGATTGGAATTGGGAAACTGGATTCTGGATATCAATATGAGGTGCTTTTTTTAAAAAAAAAACCCTCATAACTAGAGTGGGGTGCCCAAACAAATGACAATAGATGAAAAAGTATAAAAGGGGTTGAGACTTTAAAAGAGATCCCGCACTTTAATGAATTTGTATCAAAACTAATCAGCAGTGTTCATATTATTTGCTGAGAATATTCCTATTTTCCCTAAATAGTCTCAAAATTCCTCACATTTAAACCTGGTACACAGTCTTGAGAATTATGAAGAATGTGAGTTGCTTCATATCCTCAGAAACCTACCACACACCACGGGCTCTGTTTAATTTGAATGGTCCAGCCTTACTAGCTTTTGGTTCCTGAATCAGGTTCCCCTTTCAGCCACTCCAGACACCCAGGCAACACCTTTTACTCAATGATGGGAAGATTTTATTACTCACTGTAAAGCTAAACTTTAGTTTTGGTTTTGATTACAAATAAATATGCTGTAGTCCTTGGCCTTATTTAGGACAGTAGAAAAATGTTTGGAATAAAGTGGCTGTGAATTTATAGAAATGCCATAAGTTATTGATAAATTATGAAAGTCTCAAGTTACATCAAATACCATAAAATTATTAATTTAAAATGCATACAGTACCTCTCAGAGACTTCTAGAAAATACTTAAAATTCTGTCAACTGCTGTATGTCATTCATGTGGTAGTTTGTTCATTAACAGAGCAGTTTAATAAAAATGATCTGTGAATGAACAAATCATTGTGATTTTTCATCTGACACAAACAAGCAATGAGTCCAAAAGTCCAGCTGGTGAGATTCATTTTGTCTATCTAGTAAGTGGGTTTTTTTTCCATAGACTTTTAAAAAATGATTTGCTTCTTAGATGGTGAAAAAATTGATGTGGTTTTCAGATGGTGTTTATCACAAGTGGCTAGTGACATGGAAAAAACTATTCATTTTAAAACCTTGAGCTGGTCTTAGTAAGCTAAATCTTCATTTCAGAAAGTTCTTATGAATTCTAAAATTATGCATAGACCAACCACACAAATGCTACATGAACACACTGTAGGAAAAGAACAGAAATTAAAAGAAGAAATTTTCATGCGTTTGTGCCTGTGTCAGAAATAAGCTACACAGAGATGGACAAAATAAGTACCTTTTAATCTGCACAGAAGAAAACAAAGTCTCAGATGAAAAGTAAAAGTCACTTCAGCTAAGTAGTTTCTGTTCAGGGACAGAAATTGCTTCTCAACAAGACTTTCATATGCCATTCAAAAAAAAAAAACACCCAACAACAACAAAACAACAGAAAACCAAACCAAAACAAAACCTAAAAAAAACAACCCCAAACTTAAATTTGCACATTTTTCAGAAATGGTGTTTGACTACCTGTGGAACCTACATACTGAAAGCTCTGTCTCAAACCAAAGGTGCTCTTCGAGGGTATAAAAAGCACTGTCTGGCTTGACTCTGACTAAAGTTAAGGAATAGCTGTGCTGCTTCCACTATTTTTAATAGACCTAAGCAGCCTTTTAATCCATACATCACTCATTTCACATATTCTTTATCTTGTGAGACCATGTACAACATCCGTTCATAGGTTTTCAATTTTACTAGGCCATTTTCTACTCCAAAGAAGCTTTTCTGATAAACTTTCTGAATGGTGAGAAAATGACTGACAATATAGAAGCAGAATTTTCAAGAGGACACATTTAATACTGGATTTTTGATTTGTCAGGATGATCTATCCTTTTGAGGACATGTTTGTATGCATTTCTCCAAGGGGCATTTCTGAAAGCACAAAACAGTGATGTGGCAGGGATCTTGGGAAATACTAATTTAGGATCCCAGTCTGAGTCAGCACTTCCCTCTGGGAGGGACAAAATATGAAACCCATCTGCCCTGGCCCTCTTCACCCACAGATCGTTCTGCTCCTCCTGGTGCCTGTGTTTCCTCGTATCTTCTCTGATCTCAAATTCACAGTAAACAATCTACAGCTCAGCATTTGCTCAGTGATTCAGATAGAGAAATGAGCAAGGCTTTGGACTTAACCTTCTTCCTCTGTCCTTGCTTCTGGTTCAAATTTCCATTGCTTTGCGATGTTGTCTTTCTAATCAGTCACTTTTCTCTCTGGTCACCTGTAACTCATTTTCTCTCCCTCCCAGGAAAGTTCCCTGATTTTTCTACACTGCTTGGAACTTTGCAGAGCCCAGCCTTCCTGAATCTATGACTAGGGCCAAAACTCATCCTTTCCTATGGGTCTCTTTTCAGGACTTACTGCTTCCTATGAGATGTGACCCAGATAGTGCTGGCTGAACACAAAGGAAATTTCTGTCCCATGAATGTATGTCTGTTTGTATTTATACAAACATGAATACTTATTAATACCTGTCTATTTTCAGAAAAGTCCAAACCAACTTTCCCTACCTTCAGCCATCCCATATCTTAAGAGAACCACACATTATTCAGCCACATAATTTAGCCGTTTCTAAAATAATTATTTGAATTTATTGTGATCCTTCTAATCTTTTCTCTGTTCTTTACTCTGTTTTATCAAACCCATTTGTACCCTGGGTTTATGAAATTTATTAACACCTTTTAAGCTCAAATCAAATACTAGTAGCCAATTCAGTCAAGCTGATATTGTAATGCTCTGTCCCTGTCATCTTTTGTGGTATCCATTATTTGGAGAGATTCTTACTCACATAAGAAATAATGAATCTACCATTTAAGTGTGGACATTCTACTTCTTGTCTGGCTATTTCTTACCTGTAGTTAATCAGTTTAATCTTCAGAGTAAAGTCTGTGGGTTTTGTTCCTTTTTACTGTTATTGTTTCCTTCCTGGTATTTATTCTCAGTTTGTCTGTGTTTGAGCTAGAAGAGACAATGCCTCTTCAGCCACAAGAATAAGAAAAGACAAGTGTAACAAATTTAGCATCCAAGTAGTTTCTGCTATTCTGACATTTCAGAATAACACTCTTACTGTATTTCACCTCCAAGAAGGAATGAGAAGGCATAGATGGTCTTGAGTTAAAAAATGTCCCACTAAGGTTTAGCTCAAGAGGAAAGATGAATTTCCTTTTCACTATCATCCTGCTTCTCCACCCCAAAGTACTAGCACACAAAAATTTTATCTTACTGAGGGCTGCATACACCTGTGTAACTTGGCCCAAACCCAACTATTCTGCAGCAGGATTTATTCATTTGTATTTATCACCTGGAATACACACTTGAGTTAAATAGCATTGGTGAAAAGAAAGTGCTATCTTTCATGTGCTTGAGAAGGCTGTGGTGAGGGAAGGGTCTGTAACAAAATTCAGGAGGAAAGGTCACAGGCAGTACCACCACCCTCTGATAGCCTGGTTTTGCATCACCTCAGATGAAGAGCTAGAGAGTTTGGCTATCTGCCTCAGAGTGCCAGAGGTAAGCTAAATTTTCTTTCCTGTAGATGCACAATTTTAAAAATTACTGAGCTGTGTGGGCTGAAATTCACCTCTGGGCTGAGTGGCAAAGAACCTGCCAGGAACACTTCATGCAGTCCAGCTCCAACCCCCACCTGCCTTCAGCTTGCACAGGTTGCTAAACCAACAGAAAACCAAACCATCTTGTGAAATAGATGGTAATTGCCACACAGCTCACAAGCAGGGCTCAAAGCAGCCCTGGATTCCCTGCATGTGTCTAATATATAGAATTACATACCTGCTCTTGCTGGACCCCTTGCTGGCAGAGATGGTCTAGACAACTGTATAAATTTTGGCGTGAACAAACTTCTATTAAGAAGAGGAATGAATCCCACTATGATCTTAGTTGTGGTCAAAGCTAAGCTAAGTGAGCACAGTTTGCAGCAAAGGAGCAAAGACTTCAAATGCAACACATTAAAGTATCACTGGAACAATCTTATTTATCTGCTCTTTGGTGTAGCTGTTTGTAGAAACAAAGGCACTATATTAGTCACAGTGCTATTAAAAAGTTGTCTGGCTGACTCATAACAGCAAAGTGACAATATAGTAATTAAAAATATGGGCAACAAAACACAGATTATAGTTACTTTCCCAAGTTAGTAAAGAAAACAATGAAAAGGAGTGGCTTATGCCAAATCAAGGGTGGTTATTAGTATTACAAGGACATAGAGAGAGGTTGTATCACGTAATAATTGATAATGCTTTACAGGAAAAAAATTAATGGCTCATATCTTTTTAAGATCAGATTTTAAAATCATGCAATAAAATATCACCCCTATCAATTAAAAATTGCTCAGACACATCTGTATTGCAGATTCAGAAAGGCAGGGCAATCAAACGTCATGGAAATTGTTTTCTCACCTGAAGAATGAGAGGGCAAACATGGCTTGAGTTAAATGGGTTTAAGGTTTACAATATTTGTGACTGTTTGCCTCACATCCATGATCTCCTTTAATGCTGCAGGTGAATCATCACCTCCACAGCCAAGGAGCAAATCAACACAGCTTCAGGGGCTGCCACTAAGGATGAGGGCTGTGGGTGTGGGTGTGTGCATAGCATTACAACATCCACACTGCTACCTTAGGAGAAGCTGAATTCATTGAACATTTCCATCTAGCTCTTCAAGCCTCCCTCTCCTGCTCCCACCTGTTTTCCAAGGAAGATAACATTTTTCTGTGTGTAAAAGCCTACATGCATTAATTTACCATGTTTGATATTTTACACTAATAAAGCAACTTAAAAGTGTGTAGTTTCATTAATTCTGTATTTTCTACGCTTCTTTACTCATTTGCCATTAGGCTGGAACAGTACTTTCATGTATGACTTGAGGTGGAAATGAATCATATTCACATTCTTCAGTAATGGTCCCTGCAGTGTTGGGGTTACCTTCCCATTAGGCCTATTTGCTGAGCAAACAGGAATTCCAAGATATGGCAATCTGGACTGCAGAGGCTGTGGGAATAATTCAACTACTTTTGCAGAATTTTCAAATTTGTTAATTGTCATTGTATAAATTCTAAATTTTTTGCCAGAGCTTACTGAGAAATTTGGAGTTTCTCAGCTGGAAGCCTGTGTCACAACGTTTCATTGTGATCAGTTTTGAGAAGGATAAAAAGAAAAAGTGAGCCTTTTTCTTACTTTCCTTCATTCCAAGTTGCTTATACATTAGGGTTAGATATTTATTATTACACTTGTATTCCTCTTGAGATAGATGATAAGGAAGATATCTTAAAGTGAAGACAACAAGGCTGTGCCATCATATACAAGAGAAGTTCATAGCTGCAACAAGAACCTTGCATTTCATTTCTCCACTTCCCTGCTAATGCAAAAGTTGTAGAAATTAGCCCAGATTCACTACATTAATTATTTCTGTTGGCTAAAAATTGTCCACTTCTTTTTGGATTCCTGAGGCAGATGGGCTGGCCTCCTGTTCTCTGCTTTTAGACACAGGACTTTCCATCTAGAGGCTGTTACATGTTTTAGCATTTTGCCTCAGGTCTATGCTGTTGGGAAATATGATGAGGGTGTGCCATATGAGGCTAACCAATTTTCCCATTTCAGAGGCTGCAGTTCTGAGAGGGGTGTTTCTGCTACAAAAAATGTCTAGTGAAACCACAGGCTGCTCCTGAGTCTTGTGCATACAGTAGGCTGTGGGCTCAGAGCCACTCCTAACTGGCCAGTGCTGACTTCATATTATGAGCACACTGCCCCATGCAAGTGCTCATAACTCTTTACCTAGGGAGTTGCTACCAAAAAAGTCAAGAAAATATATAAATATAGGCAGGCCCAGTAGGTCTCAGCAGTTTGTGTACGCATATTTGGTTGCTCAGCTTTTGACTGAAACACGGTACCACAGAATTCAGAAGACCAATTTGAAGCAGACATGTGGTCCTATAAGACTTTTATCCCCAAAATAAAAACATTATCTACTGATAATTTATATTGAGACAGCAGATGTGTAGGTGAGTGAGGAATCTCCTGTCCACTTTGTCATAGTGCTGGAAACCGAACACCATCAGGTCCTAAAACAGCCTGGATTTTTCACAAAAATTATGTATAACCGCGATACAGTTCAATGTGTGAAGCAGCAGAAAAATGGCCTTGGGGTAGAAGACACCTCTACATTACTCAGAAGGTGAGAGGGAGGGTAAAGAGCCATGCCAATGCATACAGGTAGGTTTTGACACAAAGGAGAAAGGAAAATCTGCTGAGTGATGCAGTGGGAATGGGAACCTGGTTCATGTGGCACATGGAGAATGCTTAGATTGAAATATCTTGAGCTAATTTAAACAAGAAGAATGTATTGCTGAAGGTCAGAAAAAGGGTGTTGAAACAGAACAAGAAGGAAAATGAATAGATGATAAGCACCTGGCTGTTAATTTTTAGGAATGTAGATTAAAATACTGCTGTGTTTGTAGCAGTGTATTTGTATATTCTGTAGAATTTACAAGACTCAGTGACAACTGGGATGTGACAGCTCACAGACTGTTGACCAAAAAAGATACCTGATTTGCAGACCTGAGGAAAGGTTGATAGCCTGGATCCAGGAGGATGCATGCTTCCATTTGACACTAATGAACTGAAGCTGGTGTTGGTCATTCAGAGAAAAACTACAAGAACAGGTCATGAAGGTGAAGAAGATCCTCAGCCTAAACAAACTGATGAAGCTACAGGTAGGGCAAAGGAAGTACCACAGAAGTCAGGATATTGAGACAAAAAAAAGGCAGTTAACTGTTGAATGAGTTTGGGATACTGACTGTGAGTCTGGTCAGGTAGAAATCTGGAAAGACTGAGAACATCTACTCCAGTGGAATACAAGAAGCAAAAGACATATTTATCATATGGAAATGTGAACATTTTCAAGGCAGTGGTTTTATATGTGGATATATCCACATCTCTTTCCATGTCTTTTCAGGAGGAACTGAGTCAGGCTTATCAACCCTCAATGAATGTAGCTGATATGGCATGAAAAAACATGGAAAGTGTGACTAAAGACATATCAGGTAAAGAGAGTCTAAGAATGGATTAAAAACATCAACTGAGGGGAACGAAAATGAAAGCTAAATCAGGAAGGATAAAGTCATTGAATTTCAGAATGGGTGAAATCAGATTTCACACTTATTAATTCCACATGAGAGTCAGTCTAAAATAGCAGGTTTAGCCCAAGGCACAAGGACCCTGCTAGATCTTGGATCAAGTTCCTCTAAATTGTAGCTCTATATGCAAACTATAGGTCTCTCCTTTCCAATTTAACTCTAAATACTAAATTATATTTAGTGAGAGTGTTCGGTGTGGTATAAAAGCATTTGTGTGGTTTTTTTGAAACTTGATAAAGTGCAATGCAAATCACTCATGCACACCAGCCTTCACTAAGTTATTTTTACATTTCTGTACCAAATGCTGGAGAAGAGACCACTGAGTTCTTCCTGTAAACTGTTCTGTGTCCTCCACCAGCTTTGAGAGCCAATGGATGGCTATCATCTCTGCTTACAGATCAACCTGCCACTCTGCTTTAATAGTGAAGTATCTTCTACTTCACCTGCTGAGGCCAGATCTCCCTGCTGTGCTGTCCTGTCAGATGCCTCCTCCCAAATCAAAATAAAAGTCTGCTCTTCAATTTAATTATACACTGAGAAGTAACACTTTGTGATGAGGAAAGCAGAGAGCCTGCAGCTGAGACAGAGCTTGGAGGCAGATCTGTCGTTGCCCAAGCCAGTTTAGAGCTCTGAACTGCTCTTGTCCATTACTACTAATGTAACAAAGCACAGTCAGGAATTTTGAAACTGCATCCAAAAATCTCCTGCTTTCAGAGTCTGGTATGAGTCTGGGCCATCCATATATGCCCATATGTTCATGGATATTCAAATGATGACTTTGTGAATTTAGTCCAACGGCTATGCTATATAAGGCTCCTACCATAAAAATCTCTCTGTTGTGTAGTTTCTGTGACACTGCTGTGAAGAAAACCACTTTTGTGGAAAGCTTTTTCCTCTATGCATGAGGAGGGCAGATGCTGTGGGAACTGCACTGCCAGATCTGTGTGACTAAATTAAAAATACTATGGCACCAATTTATATTATGCCTTTTTATACACCCCTTTATGAAACTCTTCCCTGTAACATACAACTATAGAGACATGCAGCCATAAATTCCTCACTTATCAGGAATGAAGCTAATGAAACTGTTTCTCCTATGGTTTTCCATGCAGTCAGGATGCAGAAAATGGCTATGAAAAGAAATACACTCCTAGTCATCTCGGGGGGAAAGGCTTGCAGTGACACTCATCAGGGAGGAGGTCTGCTGGGCCCTCACAGCCCCCTTATCCTGGCACAGCTGCTCACCATATGGTGCTCTTGATGGCAGAGCCCTTTGATGACTGATCTAACCCAGGCCAGAGGACACTGAGATGTCATACATAACAGCTGGGAACTTGTGGGATATGACAAAGTCATTTGTCATTGAACAAATCCAAAACGTAGTCCCATACTAGTCATTGTGAAGAAAATTAGCTCTGCCTCAGCCAAAACCAGCACATGTGATCACAGATTTTACACTAGTCCCAATGAGGGCGCAGAAGCCCCACCACATTCCTGGTCAGCCCCCAGCACACATCTGGGCAGAGGGTGGCATGGTGTGAGTGCAATGGCTATACACCACTCGGATCTGCATATCTAGTCCATCCCTCACTGCCTCAGGCTGCACGGGGGATGTGTAAACAGATTCAAAAGGTCACATTGGAAAGATACCTAAAACAAGTACACCCAAGAAAATAGTAGTTCTTCTTTCTCTTCACTTCTATCAGCCTGTTCAAAATGTTGCCAGTGCCTTTGATGCACAACTTTCTGCTATCCTAGCCCAAAACACATCGCCCTTTGAAGAAAACATGTTCCCTGGTACTTCTGCACTGCAGAAGCAATTTCCTCCAAACAAAGTAAACTGTTCAGAAGAGATGTGGGACTATATGGCACCATGCACCTTGTTTCTGTACTCACTTACCCAATTCCCAGAGAAAGCTCACACACATGATTATTAAGTCATCACCTACCACACAGTTTGGCACGAAGAACCTCTCAGGATTGAAGGGCAAGTCCGCAAATCTCTTTACATCAGCCAGCTTGGGCACAAACTGAATTGAGGCAGTGCTGTCTGGATTGAGACTTCCAGGCAGGCAAAGTGCTCAGCCCATCCAGTGGCTGCAAGGTTCAGTAGTCTCTGACTCTATCCTGGATCAGCACAGTGCCTGATTATGAAAGATCAGCTCGAGGAAATCTTGTCAGCTGAGAAAAAAATTTTCACATTTGTTGGTGTCTGTAGTCAATGGAGAACAAAAAGTTGAACAAACTGAATTCTCCTCTCTTCTGGATGGTGAACATGGTGACATAGGAAAAAATTTACATAGGAACAAGCAAGAAATACGGATGCTACTACTTCTGTTCACCATCATTTTTCTCTTTGAAAGAGGAAAACCCATAATTTTAATTACCATCATAATTCATTGCATGTATCTCAGTCAGAAATCTCCAGTCACGGCTGCAGCCCTACAGAATAAAGTTTCAGCTGCATATACTATTTAATGCTTATTGATACCTTATACTACATATACCTAATGGCACCAGTCAATTCAGTTTAACTCATATAAAGCAAAGCCCACTGGCCTTGGGCATATTGGCCTTCACATATTAATGTGAGACAGCAAGTAAAAAATGATGATGTTCTTGTTCTTATGCACAGCTGAGAACACTGCAGAGTAAAACAGAACTTTTGCAAGCTTCTTCAGAATTGACTGTTCACCAGAAGCATCCCCACCCATAAGCCTGTGCAGACTATCAGGGTTTATTGTGACAGAGGACAATGTCTGCAAATATCTTTAAAGTTATTTTTTGCTGTATGCTTTTTTCATCCCTGGCATGAGTTGTGGTATGACAGCAGTCAGTTGAGATACTGTTATGAAAACAAACAAACAAACAAACAAACAAACAAATAAAATAATATTTCTCATTTTTCAGACCATGTTTGCTTAGTTTCATTTTATATTTCTAGCCCACAGAAGGCTTACAGGAAACTTTAGCTGGTAAAATGTAAATTTACCGTAATTGTGTAGTAGTACCAGATGCAGCTGACCACAAGTTATGTGCTTTTGAAAAAAAAAGTGTTTGCACTAACAGGGTAATAATGACAGGAAGCAAAAATGCCTGATGCTAGCACAGGTTTTTGAGCCTGTGACTCTCAGAAAAAAATGTGTACCATACCTCCAAAGGACACTATGCATTTTGATGAAACTCCCACAAGGAAGAAGACATACAATAGAAAAAGTTAAAACTGCAGAGAAAAGTTAAACTTTTTTTTTGTTACCCTATAGCATGCGTCTCTGAGGGCTGGTGGAACTACTGGCACACAGAGCAAAAAGTTCAACCAGGGGCCTTCCTTCTTTCTGGTAGGGCAAAGAGGTGCTTTTCCGTGTGAGCCTCATACAAAAACCACAAGCAGAGCTCTTAGAGCTAGAAAAGCTCTATTTTCTGCTTTAGGCTCAGACACCAACACTGGGTGCAGGTATTACAGAAAGCTCCTCTTTGCTCTTTGGGACAGGCAAAAGCTTTGAGCATTCCAGGTTGCCACTGAAGCTGAAGATCTCATTGCTCTGCTGTGGAAACACTACCAGTGCCAGTGGCAGAGGACAAGCAGCACCGTTGAGTCATCATGACTCTGCTTTCATGATTCCCTCTTTCAGTGTTAATTACACTGCCTTTGGCCTCTTTGATGCTCTTTGTGCTGCTTTTGCCCTCCCTCACGTCATCTTCTCTGTCTAAAGTTATCTGCCTTCACAGTGCCAAGTGCTCAGTGTGCTCTCATATGCTCATCGACTTAATTTCTCTCATTACTTTTTTTGTTGCTGGCCTTCTCTTCAGTCACACCCTGCTGCAAACCCCTGGGCTAAAGTGTGTATTTTATTACAGACTGGTCAGTAATTTCTTCATGACTACTGTCCCCTTCGAACTGCCTGATCATTTCTCCCTTTCCTGGCTCACCCATCCCTTACTCCTTTCTCAACCCTTTCTCATTTGTGCCACACCATGCCCAGGCTGTGTTCCCACAGGCATAGGAAGCCCACAGTGAGCAAAGCCCATTAGCACATCATCCAGGTGACTCCTGGGGCCTTCTACTTGCCAAAATGAAATAACCCCGTGAGACTAATTTTGTGGAAAATCAGCTCACTTAGCTCGAAATGCTCCTTTGGGAGATACAAACACTGTGACATCCCACTTGCATGTACATATACAAAGACATGCAGTCCTCAGCATTCCAGGTCGTGTATGTAACCAAACTTTGCTGTTTGGTTATGTCCATTCTTGAGTGTTTTCCCCAACTTTATGCTAAGGGAAAGTCTTTGGGGCAGAGAGCTTTTCTTACTGTTTTGGCAAGATGGCCTTAGCTATTTGAATAATACGAACTGCTATTATAAACAGAACCAGGAAAGGGAGGGAGGCAGACCAGATGCATACACACAGTTTCTCAAGTCTCACAAATGATACAGGGTTCTTGAAGAGCTGATCCTGAGTTAGAGAAGTCTCATGTGCTTGTGAAGCTGAGCTTCAAAGCTATAACTAACTACTTTCAGAAGAGTGAAATTACAGATTGAGCACAATGAACACATAAGTCTTCTAGTGGAAGACTCTGGAAAGGACTGAGGTACAAACCCTAATCAGCTATTACTCCTCCTTAAAAATTGCTCGTTTGCTTACTTCCGCAGTTTTAGCCTTCAGGACCTCAGTAAATAATACTTTGAAATTTAATTATATTTATGAAGTCAAATATTATTAATTCTGTTTGCAGTGTAAAGAAAACCCAACAAACCCACATCACATAAATACCCATCTGAGTTACTCCCAAATGAAATTGATAATAACTGTTGCAAGACTGACCCAAGCAGCTGCGTTTGGTGACCAGCCTCTCCCTGCCTTTCCACACCCATCTTTGAAAGGACAGCAGTTTGTGTGGCTAAGTGCAACTGGAGAAGACAAAGGAATTCCATCACTGTCATGCAGGAGATAAGTCCCTTCAAATGATTTCCAAATTAATCATAGAGGGAAAGTGTGTGAAAAATTTCATCTCTGATTCTTGGTCAGGCAGAACACCTGATCCAACTGGATGACACCTGCAAGCATGAGGGATTTGGGGATAACTACCATGAAGTCTTCAGCCAAGGCAACCACAAGGTGCCAGCAGCTACCTCATGCAGACCCATTGCAGACTACGAGAATCTAAACTCTCAAAAAATCCCAGTAGCTTTTTTTGGTTACTTGTAAGGTACCAGCGATTCATCCCATCACCCTCTGGAAAACAGGATTTCTTGACAATCATATCTTCAGTTTTCCAGGTGGCATCCAATTCATCTGCTTACCAAATTTTTTTAAGCATTGGAGCATTTTTCCACTGGCTTTGTGGAAAACATAGCCTTAATAAGATGAGGAACAACAACAAGCTTGACCTTGGCAAAACATGAAGATGAATGACATGGTGGTTTTAAGAACTTGACATCTGATCAGCTGAGCCAGTACAGGATGCATGTGACAGACTGAGATACATAGGGCCTGCAGGAGGCCAGAACACACTAGACAAAGTGCAAGGGCAGGTGATAATTTTTTTGGGTTGGTAAAACTGTTTAATTCGAAGTTATTCCTTAGAAAAACATACCAAGAAATGGTATAAACGTGAGACTAACTCCAGCTACCACCTGATCACAGGAACAGGCTTTGCCAGCCAAAGGGGATGAGAAATACTAAGGGTGACATTTTCTCCTTCTTTGCAAGTGAGCTCAGGATTCCTGTCTCCTAAATACCTGACGATATCTAAACATAAATATATAAAATAACCTAAATGTAAAAAATAAAAAATAAAAAATAAAAAATAAAAAAAAACCTTCTGAGACAGTTCATATACACATAAAGAACTGGAATACAGTGGCTTTGCTTTTGCTTTTTCAAATGGTCAAATAGTGATACCAGGAACTGAATTTATTCCTTTCTATTTACTAGTATGTTTTATTATTAAGGTCACATAATACAAAGTGTATATACATATAATATTTATGCTTCATTGGAGCAAAGTAGTTCAGCTGCAAATGAGGAATAATTTTTAAACAACAGGTGTTCTTTGGCTGCTTTAGATGGGCAAGTAAACTGAAGAAGGAAAACCTTGTCCAGTATCTTCAAGCAGGGTTTCAAGTTACAGTACAGAAACTCATTTGTCAGAGAGAGAAATAAACCCTGAGACTTTGACTCCAGTAACCTCTGTGGCAGCAAGTGTATGTGCTAATTAACCACAAAAAGGCATATACAACAGCTTCTTAGGTTTGCTGAACACTATATAAAAGTTTTGTATCTCTGTTAAATGTACCAGGGACCAATCCAGTATCTCCAGATTTCAATGGATAGCATTCCCTTTACTTCTGCAAACTTTGAATCATGGTCAAAGTGAAGATCCAACAGGGATGTTAAGATAGTAAAATGGAAAAGAAACTGACTCCTTATGTTTAAATTTAAAAGGTGTGTTATTTGTGTCATAGACATAAGATATCATTAACTCCATGCTTAGACTCAGAAATTACATCTCTCCAGTCAAGTTAAGCAATATGTTTTTGGGCAACCCGTTTTTTTCTTGTTAGAGTTTCACTTTTATGAGAGGAATATTCTCTGCAGTGTATCAAATGCAAATAACATCTTAATAGCACAAACCCTGCCAGACAAATCAAGACTTCAAGTTTATTTCTCGGATTATTGCCAGTGTTTCATAATACTTTTCCAGTAATTTTCTATAATGCCTTCCTTGCAGAGAAATGTGTAAAGTATGCAAATATCACTTTTGTCAGGCACTCAGCTCCTTCAGCCTCCTTTCAAACCTGTTTTAAAACTCCCCAGCTGATTTTACAGCATGCAAAACCACAACAGACTACTAGGAAATTGTCTAAAAGTCATTGTGGATGACTACAGGCTTGATCAACTCTTGCATAAATCAGGCGATTGCAACAGGAAAGGTAAGCATTTGAAGACTATCTTTTTTTAGAGAAAGGTGTGAAGATTCTCATAGAGAGTATAATAGGTCCATAGTTCATCCCTGAAAGAGGAAGTGTTTGACTGTCTTATTCAAGAAACCTAGAAGTGTGGTTGATTTTACTGCCAATTCTTTCAAGGTGAACCACAATAAAATTCCACAGACTTTTGGCCATTCTTTACCAGATGTTAAATCTTCAGTACCTTGCATGTGGGATTTTCTTTAACAGATGTGCTCTAGGAAATAAGAACCTCTTATTCAAATGCTGCAGTTTGATTTGCCAGGTTTCACAGCATTTTACGGGAGGTTGTAGGGATTATTACCTCTGTCTTTAGCAGAAATGGAGAGAGAAAAGTATAAAATAGTTGGCAAAAGGCATAGAGGACAACACAGAACACGTTATCTGGCTTGCTGATGTTACCACCATCAAAAGAAATCTTGATAATATTTTCATTAGCCTTCTTCAGTTTTTCCTGAGTCACATATCTATATTAATGAAAACCAGAATATCCACCAAAATAGCAGAAGAAAGTTAATTGCCCCAGGATACAGATGTGTCATACTAGTAAACAAAGTTGCTTCATATTATATTAAATAAACTCAATTTCAAATTAAGTGAAGAATCTTCCATACAGAAAGACTTTTGATTCCAGTTCCCTTGCCATGGATAGGGACACATTTCACTAGATCAGATTGCCCAAAGCTCTATCCAGCCTGGTCTTGGACACTCAGGGATGGAATAGCCATGAGTTGGCTGGGCAACCTGTTCCAGTGCCTCACCACACTCATAGTAAAGAATGTTTTCCTAATATCCTAATGTAAATCTGTTATTTTTCAATTTGAAGCCATTATGCCTTGTCCTGTCACTACAAGCCTTTGGAAGAAATCCCTCTCCATCTTTCTTGTGAGCTCCCTTCAAGTACTGGAAGGCCACAATTAGGTAACCCCAGACCCTTCCCTTTTTCAGGCTGAACAAACCCAACTCTCTCAGCCTTCCCTCATAGGAGTGGTGCTCCAACCCTCATCTTGGTGGCCTTCTCTGGACTCAATCCAACAGGTCGATGCCCTTCCTGTGCTGGGACCCCAGAGCTGGTGCAGCACTGCAGGTGGGGTCTCAGCAGAGCAGAGCAGAGGGGCAGAATCCCCTCCCTGGCCCTGCTGCCCATGCTGCTTTGGATGCAGCCCAGGACACGTTTGGCTCTCTGGGCTGGGAGTGCCCATGGCTGGGTCGTGTCCAGCCTCTCCTCCACCAGCACCCTGAGTCCTTCTCAGCAGGGCTGCTCTGATCTGTTCATGAGGCTGTGTTGATACCAGGGTTTGCCTCTACCCAGGAGCAGCACCTTGCACTTGGCCTTGTTAAACCTCATGAGATTCCCACAGGCCTATTTCTCGAGCTTGTCCAGGTCCCTCGGGATGGCATCCAGTCCTTCAGGTGTGTCAGCTATACCACTCAGCTCAGTGTCACCTGCCAGTTTGCTGAGTGTAAACTCCATCCCTTTGTCATTAATGAAGAAATTAAATAGCAAAGGTTCTCTGAAGGATTGGGACTCTGAGCTGTTGAAAACTGGATGCGACTGTCTGACCACTGGATGCAACCATCCAACCACTTCTTATCCATCTAACAACAGTCCACCCATCAAATCCATCTCTCTCCAATTTAGAGAGAAGGATGTTGTGAGAGACTGTGTCAAAGACTTTACAGAAGTCCAGATAAATGATAACTGTAACCCTTCCCTTATCTGTGCAGTCACTCCATCACTGAACACCAACAGATTCTTTGATTTCAATATGGCTTTTACAAAATTGCATGATATGAAATGTCCATAATGTTCAAGACAAGAGGACACAATTATTTTCATTTTTCTGGCAATAACCTGACACCTCAGCAACTGGAAGTCATTGAGATGCAGGCAAACAGGATTGTCACTGCAGAAACACAGCATCTGACCTTCATTTTTACTGTGGGAATATTGGTGTGGCACTTAGGAAAACTTATCTTGTTTCTATTTAATATTTTTAAGAGGTAAAATACATTAAAGATACATTAAAAATAGCTGCAGTAAACCACATACGCCACATTCAAGCCAAGCCTGGAGAGGATTCAAACCTCTATTAATCAGGTTTTTTCTACTAGCATTTTGCCACTCAGGTTTTTTTCTTTCAACATAAACTTGATTAAAGAAACCACTGGACGTAAGTGGTTTCTTTTAAAGAGATAATAGAAAATTAATTTAATTAATAGTTTACAGCTAACTATGAGCTTAGTTGAAAAAAACCCTAAACCCCAACATAAAATACCCAACAAAATCCCCCATCCAGCTTTCTAGCTCCCTCTTTAGGAGAGAAAGGGAAAGCTGGAAAGTATCCCACCTGCTACTTTCCTTTTAAGGTCTCTGGCTCCTCCACAAGGAAAGCGAGTGAAGAGATGTCTTCCTGCTGCCAGGTGTAATGTATTTCATTCTGTAAATTTTCACAGAGCTTTGGGGGACATTTTTCTCATATGATTTTATATAGAGTATAGGGAAGGAGAACACGGATTAAAACCTGCATTTGAACTGATAAAGACATGTGCAGAGGCAATTTCATCTAGCAATATGTGAAAAAGCTTTGAAGGAACAGTTTCAAAGCCATTGTGGTGTCCTGCAGGTTCAGAGCTTGGGTGTGCAGAAAGGGCCAAGCAGGAGTCAGGCCTAAAATGAATGACCATATTTTCATTTAAAAACCCAACATTTGTACAAAACTGTGGCGATTAAAAATAATTTCCTTCTGCAATTTTCCCATGTTGCTACTTTGTGTATTGTCAAATACTTTCACTTCTGTTCTAATGATAGTGGGAATAAGCAAGAAGCTGAATCAAGCTGAGGACATAAAAGCAGGGGCTTTGCTTTCCATGGCAATTCTGCTGTGTTGGGACTTCTTATTTCTTTTTTACTGTAAAATAAAACCCACTTAAAAGTGTGAAAACCTTCTGTTTTCCCTTGGGTGTGCTTTCTTTGTAGAGCTGCTCAGGAGCAGAAAGAACTTACTCTTAACATGAAATGGGGTGCTTGCTTCCTGTGGTTATGTATTTCTCTTTGTTGAGAAGCCCAGCAAAGTCATTTATACCTCTGTGGCTGCACCAGGTCATGTTTGACCGAGGTGTTTCCTTGAAAATTGCCTTGTTTCAGCTTACTCATCATCTATTTCACTGAAAACTAGCTCCTGCCTCATCATCATAATAAAATTATTCACCATATTAGTTCAGAGGCTTTGGACCAAAGCTGCCCCCAGGTTAGCAGATGCAGAAGTCATCTTTGCAGAAAGAAAGTAGTTTACTGCAAATACAAAAACACCGAGGTAGTTCCTGTTGTTGTCACCATCACCACCTTTATTGTTGTCATTTTTAAATTACTCTCCCTGAATTCTCCTGTTTTACCCTTAAGAGGGGCAGGATGTGTCCTGTAGACTGCACAGCTTTCTAAACTTTTATACATCCTCTTATCTCTATGCACAGGGAGGCATCTTGTGTTCAGGAAGTGCATTCATTGCTTGAATGTTCCCTTCTGACTCGGATCGTGTTATTGCACCAAGAATCAAAAACTGTAAAGTCAGCTGAAATTAATGGCTATTTGTCCTAATGCCTTCATTGGGCTTCTGAGTGGATGTGTGAGATGTGTGAGAATTGGATCTTCTCAGGCAAGGGTGGAATGGCAAAAAAGCTCTCACTACATTCATGATTAAGTGGGGAAATACTTTTGGACTGACTCAGTTACACAGACCCCTGTTTTAGTGTGGCCCTGCAGCCTTGTATATACAGTATTGCCACTTCTACCAACACTCCTACACAGACTTTGTAGTGAGTTTACAAAGCCTCAGGCCTTGCTTTACCTGAAACTTAATTTTCAGTTGCTTAAACAGATTTTTTTTTTTCTGAGGTAACATGAGCTACAAGTTTTCATTTACCTCAGTTTTCAATGGCAATTTCACTTCAAAACTCCTTGAGCCTCTGAATCTCAAGGCATGAACTGGGACAATGAAGACTCGCCCATTGTAAGAGAAGATCAGGCTTGAGGCCATCTGGGGAACCTGAAGAGATGCACCCCAGCATTCTGAGTGAATTGGCAAACATAGCACCTAAGCTGCTTTTCACTGTATTTGAAAAGTCATGGCAGTCAGGCAAAGTCCATGCTCAGTGAAAAAAGGAAACATCACATCCATGCTTTTGAAAGGGTAAAAATAACAAACCTGGGAAATATCAAACAGTCAGCCTCACCTCTGTGCTCAGTGACATCGTGGAACAGACACTCCTGGAAGGTATGTCAGGGCATATGGGTGACGAGAAGGCAATTAGACACAGCCAGAGTGGCTTCACAAGGTGCAAACCATGTTGTCAACGAACAAGGAAAGAGCTGCTAATGTCATCTACATGGACTTCTGAAAAGCCCTCCACACAATATTCTTGCTGTTAAACTGGAGATATTTGGGTTTGAGGGATGAACTATTTGATGGATAAGAAATTGTCTGGATGGGTGCATCCAAAGAGTTGCAGTCAATGTCTCAGTGTCCAGATGGAGACCCACAAGTGTTCTTCCTCAGGAGAGAATATTGGGATGGTCACTGTTCAATATCTTTATTTATGACAGAGGCAGTGGCATTGAGCACAGCCTCAGCAAGTCTGCAGGTGACACCATGACTGAGTAAGAAGAAACCACTGACATCAGCATTGTATTTCTCTCTACAACAGACATGGGTGGTGGATAACTTGCCATATCCCTCCCTAATCCCCAGAGTGCAACCACCAACATTAGGACCCAGGGGCCCAGTGGGAGGCTGAGCACAACACCAAAGAAAAAGGTAATAGCCAGGATGTGTGTGTATAGGAATTTTAAGTGTGGAATTTTTTACTGCAACTTTTCCTCTGTAACAGAATTCTCCATTTACTTTTTCTCTCTTTTCCTATAATAATTACATCTGTGCTAATACTGATGCCTTGATTACACTGTTAAGATTTCAATTATGTTAACAAAAAATGCCATCTTTACATATAAAGTGAATTTCCTCTTTTCCCCTAGGACGTTTTCAAGCATGACGAGGTCACTGCTGCAGGAGGACTACTGCTGGAGCCTGCACTAATTCCTTCTAGCTCGGGGGAACAACTAGTCAGGGCATAACCTAAAAGTAATGTGATGTGATGCACTAATGCTGCCATTTACAAATACTGCAGTGTTGAGGAACACATTCGGTGCAGGTATCTTGGTGTGAAGCTGTCATGCCAGCAGCAGGTTGAGCTCTGGGAGCAGGACCCCAAGCTGAAACAAGAGGCCAGGAACTGCCAACCCTTTGCAGAGCAAAGGGCATGGGCATGCGTGGTGCAGTCAGGGGACAGGACACTCAGAGACACAGAAGGCTTTGTTTTCCTGAGACTGTGTGGGTACAAAACCGCAGTGGTTCCTCTGTTTGGGGTTCCTCCTTGGAGGCACCCAGCTTGACTTCTTATTTTGTTATACAGTTATTGCAACAAGATTAAATTATTTTATGGATCTGGGTGTCTGGGACTCTGCTATGGGAAACCTGTGGTCAAGCTGGTAGGGACACCTGGTGTGACTGTGTGAATGTGGGTATAGCTGAGAAGGGGCTTTCATCCCAGCTCAGGTGGTGCCAGAGGGACTGCCAGAGTGGCTTCTGGATGGCTTGACAGGGAAGTTTCCTTAACATGGAGAACAACAAATATTTCCTAAATACTTCTACTTGATGTAGGAATCCTTAAATCCCTTGAAAATGGTGGAATATTTTGTGGGTGAGGTATAACATGGATATGGAAAGTAAGTTTGGACTAGGAAGAAGACAAGTGGTAAACCTCCATAGTATTTATTGGTAGAACTAGTGGGCAGGCAGATGTTGGAAATGTCTGTCAGTAAGTAGTGCTTAGGTAGTGAAGATACCAAACCGATGGCAACCTCAATTATGAGCTGTTGAAAACAAGTAGTGGATGTGCTTTCCAATATGACTCAAACTCATTATTACCCATATGACTAAAATCCTTATTACCTGATTCTGAACAAGAGGAAAGGGAGATTGTTTCGTTGATATTTTTCCCTTTTTCATCAAAAACCCTGCTGACTTGTGGGCTGGTCTGTGCAGTTCTCTCCTCCCTTTCCTTGGGGCAGGGTCAGGGGCTTTGCTACCCATGGGCCCACATCACATGATAGTCAAACACAAGATCCAAGGAAGGAGGGAGGCAATCAGGGGATTGACAGAAGCCTCCCAGGTGGGCCCCAGGCAGTGAGATATGCTGGATGAGTAAACATATCCTCACCTCCTGAATTCAGGATGGCTGGGTCTGGCCCAGCTCCTTCTAGCCCAGGGCAAACCTCACTCCAGGAATAGCCATTAGTGTCCATTTCCTTCCCCCAATACTATTCACCCTGCCAGATCCCAGCACTGTTTCCAGTTCTTTTATTTGCTGCTGCTGCTTCAGCATTGAGAACACCTGACACATGCATGAAAATAAACTAAAAAATCCTGACAACTGCTCTGTAAAGTAGATAAAAATTAATTAATCGGAGTAGAAAGCCAAGCACATGAAAATATGGAACAAATAGAAGCACTTTAAAATCACATTTCAGTGGTGCCCGTCACTCTCCCCAAAATAGAATACAACCCTCATTGGCTGCAGCAGAACTGGTGACAAGGGTCTTCTTGTTACATTAGTCTACTCTATTTTGTTAGTAGTGAGGAAACTACAAAGAGAGAAATGGGTTATAGTCATCATTTATCTTGAGACTTGGAGTCTCCAGCACAATGTAAGTCTGAGGAGCAGTCCATCAGAGACAGGACCAGCCTCAAGCCAAGAGCACTTGGAAATGGAGCTGCTTGCATTGTCTAAGACTGGAGGGCAGAACAACCTACAGGTATCCTCACTCTGTGTCTGTGAATGAGGGGACAACATAGGAGTGATGCGTGGCAGGGAAGTTGGCAGATTTCTAATGGACATGTCACAGATCTTGTTGGAATCTCCTCTGTGTTCTGCAAATTTGCAGAAGCTGGATAACTTCTTCAAATAATTTTAACTTGAAAATTTGAAACATTTCTGCAAAACTGCTTGTTTCTATTTGTCTATTTCCAATAAACTCAGAGTATCAGCTGGGGGAACTTTTATTCTTGAGCTCTGTCCCATCTTGGAAGATCTGGAAAGAGTTGTACAGGAAAAATCCTGCTGCTATCTTTTGAGTTGCAACCAGGAGAAATCTGCGTAACTGCTCTGTGAGAATGGTGCATCTCCAGTCCTGCCAGCTGCAAGAGTTCTGAGAAGGTGCATGTATGGCTGACTTAGAGCTGGACAGAATTACTATTGCAGAATGCTTGGTGGGGAGAAAGGCCCAGCAGAGCTTTTATCTACTAAAATAGAAGTCTCTTACAGTGAAAGGAACAGCACTTTCTTGACCATTTGTAAACCACAGTTTCTTGAAGTGTTTATACTATGGCTATGGTTTTTCTAGCTCTCGAATCTGTGGGAGTAAGGAATCCTGACACACAGTGCACCCACTACCAGGTTTCATTTGGCAGAGAAGAATAAAAGTTGTCAGAAAAATCAACAGGTTTTGTTAACACCAACAGAGCCAGTGCATTTTTTCTCTCTAACATTTCCTTGGAAGCGACTAAATAGTTTTTGGTGAACTAAGAAAACGTAATCACCCAGGATTGGACTCCTGGCATGAAAGACCTGAACATCTAACAGGGTTATAAACCCTTAAAAAAATCTTCCATTGGGAAGAGTCCAGAAATGCAAACGTTATGTAGTATCACCTGCTCTGCCTTAAGTATAACACATTTTTGCACATGTTTTTCCTGCATTTTTAAATGGAAAAATGTAATGAGAGTTTAATAATATTGATTTATTGGGAGTTGGAACTTCATGGCAACCAATTCGTTTGGCATCAAACTGATTTTTAGTTTAAATAAAAAGCAATAATTCAGAACCTGCCAGCACCACCTTTGTATGTATGATAAAAAATAAGTACAGGTCCCCTCACAATAGCTGTTCTCTGTTCTTTGAAGACATGAAAGTTTCTAACCTTTACTTGTGTTCTGCTTGATATGCAGTTTCTTAAAGCTGGGGATTTTTGAGCTGGTTACTATGAGTATGTGTGTTCATTTGAGACAAAGGCCTCAACTTTGGTAAAAAAGGTGTGAAATAAAAAATTAAAATAATTTAGCTGGGGTTAAAAATACTGGGTTTAGGTTTTGTCACTTTGTACATATTTGTTTTGCTTTAAGCCTTCTAAAATATAGATTCCAAAGGTTTTGTAATACTTGTAAAGCAAAGGATTACCTAAATAGGGAATATTAAATCCTGAGATGATTAACATTGCAAACTACAGCATGCTATTTCCCAAAACCCATTTTCATTTTCCATTTTGCTGGAATGGTTTGTCCCTCTGTGGTAATTTTCAGTATGTTCCTTTTCTATGATTTTTTTTCCCTGTCAGTTTGTTGGCCAGTTACAAAACTTGTGTAGGTGCTAGACATTATTTTATTCGCATTTATACACTGCATGAATGTTCAAAAACACAGCCGTGCGATTTAGACAGAGTCGTAAAAGATATTTCTCTTTCACAGGTAAGAAACAAATCATTAAATCAATAATATAAAATTGCTTAGGCAGCTTGCAGTGGTACCCAGTATCTCAAACAGAGCTGTCTTTATTGTCTGTTCAAGGAGTTTGCAAGCAATATGTGATCCATAGGAATCCCAGCCATATAATTAGTATGGCCTATTGCTTTCCCGTGCCAGGAAGGTTTATACCACTATCTAATCCAGTTTTGTACAAAACCCAGGAAATTTTACAACTCCATGGAGACATGCAGAGCTCTTTTTTTCCTGGGGCAAATTGGAGATGTGATGAGCTAAAACTACCCTTTGCAGCGCTGATTTAAAAACCAGGTTACAATGTACTGGAGAGGGCCTTTCTCGGATGCTTCCTCCATGCACGGAGAAGGAGGAGGGTTCCTGCACCATCTTGTTGCTGCCTGAGCAGGGAATACTGGTGCCAGTGTGCAGGTGCCAGGGACACACTCAGTCTGCACAATCTCTGGTTGCAGGGCTGTATCTAAGGGCAGAATTTGCCTGAGAAGGAATCCATCACAGAATCACAGAATCATAGAATCAGCTAGGATGGAAAAGACCTTTGAGACTGAGTCCAAGGAGAGAGACTGAAAGCCAAAATTATATGTGTGAGATTCAGTTCACTCAGTAAAAAGAGAGAATCTTTGTCATTTGGAGAAAAGCATCTATCTGATCTGCCTAAATCTCTTAAATACTTAATCTCTCTCCTATTAGCAATGTCCAGCCTCATACTACAGAGAGGAGGTGGGAGTTTGCTTTCCACACCAATGCCTGAGCACAGTGTAAATGAGGTCACTTATATTTCTGCCTCACCCTTCATGGATTACAGATTGTAAGAGTCAGTCATTATTTGATATGGAAAAAGCAATATTTCTCTCTCTCATTGCTGTGTTCCAAGGAAATGAAACTCACCCTAACATCATATCAATACACTTGTAAAAGCACCAAGATAAAACCGAGGCAAACTACTTCCTGGAACAGTTTCCCTTGTGAAATAGTATCTCTGTTCATTCAAGATATGGTATCAAGCAGCTATCTTCGTATGATGCTGTTGGTCAGGTATTAACAGCATGCTTGACTACTAAACTCCAGTGTCTGTGTACCTGGAGCTGCTGCTTCCCTCAAAACACTTGGTTTTCTTGGAAGAAATATTGTAAAGATGGGCCTGAGTTAAACAGCTGACATGCAGATCAGGAGAATCAGCATCCTTTGCCTAGAAAAAGGCCTGACCTCTAGATACAACAGGACTTTTACAACTCTGCCATGCATGGCAATACTGGTATCCTATTCATTATGCATTATGCCATGACACTGGCAATGATTACATTGCAGGGTTAACCCCAAAACACTTTACCATAACAGCTTTTGATTTGTAGTCCTTCTGATCTTGCTTTGTGATCCACATATGTTGAAAAAACAGGCCTGGACTGAGATGCTTTTCTTTTGTTATTTTGCCTTAGGAATGGAGATTTCAGCAAAATGTGTTTTGGACTTGTTGTTTTTCCTCTTCTAGAAAATCTGTACACAATCTTGGTGAAAACCAGCAAAATGGCCAGTGTGTTGAGCTGGGATTGAAGCTGAGTGAAGTGCTGCCTCTCTGCCTGGTGGGCTCACTGGTGCTAGCTGGTTTGTGGTCTGCAAAGGGGGATGGACTAACAAGTAGAGCTCTGTTTCTTTCTGACCTCGTGCAGACGCTGACTTCCTACATTAGAAGTGGTCCCTGACTGTCAGAGTGGCTGTGAAATTGTGAGCAAGAGAACTGCTTCATATCCATGCAAACACTCCGTGACTGCCCTGGCATGAAATACCTCT
Source organism: Erpornis zantholeuca (assembly GCA_013400515.1). NCBI lineage: Eukaryota > Metazoa > Chordata > Aves > Passeriformes > Timaliidae > Erpornis > Erpornis zantholeuca. The sequence continues at coordinate 5,456 of VZTN01007966.1, read as the reverse complement.
TCATCCATTATCCTCATTATAAAGTAGGTTTAATATATTTTCTTTTCCAATGTGGAAATAAAAGTTCAGAAAGATGTTAGGAACAGGGTTTTTTTTTTTTAGAGCAGGACTCAGGAACAGGTTTTTTTTTCTTAGAGCAGGACTTGACTAGCTTGTCATACAAATGGCTTAAGGTTATATTAAGCACCAGAGAGACTACTGAGTCCTTATCAGATGAACTCCCTGATCTAGGAAGCCTAAATGTGGTGTGTGGTACACAAACAGTGTGATTGACTGTGCCCCACTGATTATCCAGCAAGATTAGATCACACATGCAATTTTAATTCTGCCTTTTTCTAGCTTTTTAATGCTGGGCTTTCCAACTTAGCTAATACTCTTTTAATGTCATTTTCTTGTGTATCATTAGAGTGTAAATTCTCCAGCAGCATGAGTGGATGAGCATCCTCCAGGAAAAGTTAGAATCATAGGATCACAGAATGGTTTGGGTTGGAAGAGACCTTAAAGATCATCTAATTCCAAGCCCCCTGCCATGGGCAGGGACACCTTCCACTGGACCAGGTTACTCAAAGACCCACGAGTAATGCACACTTTCTTTGTTTAAATTGCATTCCACTTAACACTGGAAATGAAATCAATCTCACTTGGTACATCTGACATAAACTCTAGAATACCTTTGTTTCAATGTAATAATCTAATATCTGTGGTTACAGCTATAATTTGTAATTTATCTCCTACTGTTTTTTTATTAGTAACTTGTGGCTTTCTTGGTACTTCTGTACTTCTTGGAACCTACAAAGCTTTATCTTCTCTGAATCTATGAAATCACTGTGCTCCACTACATTGTTGCTTATGAATGTTTTGTGGACAGTAAAAGAGAAACTCTGCAAATTGAACAGTTCAGAGTTCATAGCTATCCATAGAGGTCTCTGCTGATTTCCTGGCATCCAAATGGACTTGTCTGGTAAGCTCAGTTCTTACAGGTAATGTACTACAGCCCAGATCAGTCTTTTGTTTTATGAAATCTTTTTTTTTTTCCATGTACTGCACATTTTCTGACTTTCATCGCAAGGGAGGGGGAGCTCTTATAAGCAGGAGTGTCCACTGTGCTATTCAGGGTCTTCCTCTGCATATCCTTTGCTTCATACACTTCCTTTGCTTCATTGGGCCAGGAGTACCGTGGGTAGGAAGATTAAAATGGGCTATCATCTAATAAGATATTGTCATGATTACCTCAAATCCTGTGTCCAGTTCAATCCTGACATGACAGGTCAGGCCTAGAGATGCTGGAGCGTGTCCAAAGAAGGGCAGTGCAATTGGTGAAGGCTCTGGAGCACAAATCTTGTGAGTAGCAGCTGAGAGAGCTGGGGATGTTTAGTGTGGAGAAAAGGAGGCTCAGGGGAGAACCTATGGCTCTCTACAGCTACCTAAAAAGACGTTGAAGGAGGTGGGATCTGTCTCTTCTCTCAGGTAAGAAGTGAAAGGATGAGAGGACACAGACTCAAGTTGTTTCAGGGCAAGTTTAGATTGAATATTAGGAAAAATTACCAAAGGTTTGTCGAAGACTGCAACAGGGTACGCATGGAAGTGGTTGAGTCAGCATCACTGTAGGTATTTTAAAAAGGGAAGATGTGGTGCTTAGGGACATGTTTTAGTGAACATGGGACTGCTGAGTTAATGATTGGACACAATGATCCTAGGGGACTTTTCCAACCTAAATGATTTTATGTTTCTATTATATGACATATAGACAGAAGGGAGACAAATGACAGCTCCATGAGTATCCTGAGCTGTAATGTTTCCTATATTTGGCAACTTGTCTCTAATAAAAAAATAACATTCTTTTACTTAGGTAATTTCAATTTCCTAGGCTTTTAAGAAAACTTATTTAAAGAAATCCCAGCTTAAGAGTGGCTCTTCTACAGCTCCTTCTAAGCTCTTTAGAATGATGTTGAGCAGAGTTCAAGCCTTTGGATGCTGGCACACATTTCTGCCACATGAATCGATCCCCATGAAGGCTGGCCAGAAAATAAGAATTCCACTTGACAAAAACCTAATGATGGGAAATAAGAATTTCCTTGGCTTCAGAATGGAAACCACACTTTTCAATATCCTTCAACCAAACTTCTAGCTGCCTTGTCTTTTTCATGAGACCAACAATGGCATATTGAAACACTTCCAGGGGAAAGAAAATAAGGATAGAAGAGGTAGAGGGGGAATTCAGGTTTAAACTACTTGACTAAATAATTTATAGTTTTAAGATGCTTCAGCTCTGTCGTAACATGGACGACAAATGACAAATAATAAAATAAATAAAAATATTACAATATAAAATATAATACCATAACACAGGCTGTAAATACCTTGTTGGCTTCCCACCTCTGCCATCGAGCTTTGTGATAGCCATTTTCTGGTGAGGCAATTGGGAAAAGACTACTGTAGTTCCCCAAGTAGGAGGAAAACCATCTGGAATTTGTATATTGATATCAGAAAATTCCTGGATATAAGTGTAGGGCAAATGATGATCTCTCAACAGCAAGAACTATGGCTGCATATAACTAGAAGTGGTGACTGAACTGAAGGTTCATTCAAGTCAAACCCCTCCACACCTTAATAAGTTCAGAGATTAATTGCTTTCTTAGAAATCTGAAACATTGTACTTCAATGTAAAACTTTTTGGAAATGTTGAGGAGTGTTTTCTGTATCCCAACAAGCCATAAATGAGGCTTTGTTTCTCGTGTGAGCTTCAATCATTCCCCTGACCTCTATGAAACAGCTAGAAGGTATGAGCAGAATCTGGTTTAACGAGTCCTGACGACTTCCTCTGCCCATAATTTCAACTTGTTATAGTCAGAATATAAATACTATATTTTTTTTTGTCAAAAGTTAAAGTTTGGTTGTTCATAGATTGCTTTAAAAGCATTTTTGCATATTCTTCAGTATTTCATTCTGTTACAGGATGCGTTTACCATCAAGAACAGTAGTGCTAAAATGTTTGATGAGGCAACATGTGCAGTCAGTTATCTAAAGAAATGTGGTGTTCATGCATAATACTTTTGAAATAGAAGTGTTTTACATAAACCAAAATACTGCCAGTCCTGGAGCACTTTTGTCTGATTAAAAATGTGTGGCTAATTCCCCCTGGGTGAAATGTTGTTTAGAGCTGAAAATGCTGCTGAATGAAATACAGAAATTACAGCACAGTATGGATGCAAATGTTGGATTTGGTGTTGAGCAAATTTTATGCAACATTTTTAGCTTTAAGATCTTGCTAACTTTCTTCTCTCTATGATATAAAACACCCTTCAGAGGTGACCTTTTCCTTCAGTGAATGCTCCCCAGCTGAAATCAACTTTCAGCTAACTAAAACCTAAATATTGACTTTTCATGCAGCCTTAAAGAAAAATACATAGGGGAATTTTTAGACATTCATTTAGACAGATTCTTGGGATTCATTATAATGTGTTTTAAGATATAAAAAGATTGCTTTGCTAATGTTCAAAACCTTCTTGACATTTCTATCTTGAAAAGCAGGACTGGGCACTAGGGCCCTTCGATCACATCTCCTAGTGGGAGAGGAATTTCTTCACCAGACTTTGTGTGGTGTGACAGTCTCCAAACCAGTAGGCCTTGCAACTCCTCTACTCTGCAGTGAGCTGCCTGAGGGTTCTGTGCCACTGCAGATCCATTGAATTTACCCTGTCTCTCTCCCCATCCCACCCCACATGTCCCACCACCCCATGACACAGGGACAAACAGTCTTGTGTAGTCATCCCTGAATTGGTCAGGTAATTGGAGTAGATGATTGCTGTAGGTCCCTTCCAAAGGAAATTATTCTATTCTATTCTATTCTATTCTATTCTATTCTATTCTATTCTATTCTATTCTCCCAATGCAGAACAGCAGTGCACGCCTGCAATGGTATGTGCAAGCGTGGAGCCTGCTGTGAGAGTTGTCTGGTCAGAAACTGATTTGTGCATGCACCAAGGGAGGAGGTGGAAGCCTTACTGTCCCTCTGACACTGCAGCACTCCCAGAGGAAGGATCTCTGAGCTAAACAGATTGAAGTTCCGGAGAACTAATTATAATTTACCTGATATTTTGGCAGACAGAAGTTAATCATCTCCTTGGAGCTTGCTCAGACTCACCGAGAGAGGGGAAAAGATCTCAAAAAAAGTATTTGAAGGTAGAAGGGGAAAAAAAGAGTCAAAATTACTTTTTAGTTACAACCCAAAAGTCACTCAGATGAAAAGTGTCCTGGTTAAGCTATTTATTGCTCATGGATGGTCACAGGTTTGTTATGAAAACATTGGCAAACAAAAGTGTAGAAACATCAGCCAAGATGGTCAAGAGTGGGGTCTTATTCATTTACAGGTGCAATACCACAAGAAAAATGTGCTGCACCTAGGTGAAAGAGGAGAAAAGAAAATTAGTAAAAACCAAAACCTCTGTATGGTGGTTGATATTGTTCAAGCCAAAGTCACATGAGAAGGAGCAGCCAAGTTCAGATTCATAAAATCAGAAGAAATTGACGAGAAATAGTTTTTCTTCTTGACTCAAATTCTCAGGTCAATGTGGAATATTTCAGACTTCTGCCCTCTTGACAGTCTTACTACCAGCTGGAAAGGATTCCACCCACACCTCCTGCTTAAACAGTTTCCACCTGGTCTTTGACAGAAGCCGTCAAAGGACAAAACCCTTATTAAAAAGACAAATGTCATTATTGCCAACAAAATCAAAGTAAAAAACTTGCCAGTTAAGCAGTCTTGCCATAAATACATGTGGTGTTCCTACATACACATGCACATACATATACACACCTGCAGTAAGAACCACATGTACAAACATCACAGTATACTAAACATATTTTTAAAAGAAATTTAGCAAAATCATAAAGTCCCTAGCCCAGGCATTTCTGTGGTTTTTAGCAAGGCTGAGGTGACTCTATCCTACCCTTGCTCTACCTCTACTCTTGTGGCCACAAGCTCACTTTCTGAGTGCTGATTTTAGAGCTGGCTGAGGGTGGCATTAGACCCTCAACAGGTGTCCTTTGGATGGATGTAACTAGTAAGCACTGGAGGGAGTAATTTTGTTCCTGCAAGCTGGGGTAGTGGGTGAGTGAGCTAATTTCGGGGAGCACCATGACCCACAGATGCGGGGAGGAGAATGAGGTGGTTGTGGGGGCATAGAGGAGGGATGCACTCTTCAGTTTGGGCCCTGTAGTGGCAGAGCAGCCAGATGATATCTGCATGCAGATCGTCCTGACACCATGGAGTTGATGACTTTTCCCTGTTTAGAAAGAGTAAGAACATCTCTGAAAATGAGTGGTGATTATAGATGTCTCAGTCTTTGGCCAGGGCTAGAAAACATGTCTTATGAGGAATGGCTGAGGGAGCTGGGTTTGTTTAGTCTCAAGAAGAGGAGGCTCAGAGGGACCTCCTTCGTCTCTACAACTCCCTG
>VZTN01007965.1:2511-159962 GCA_013400515.1 Erpornis zantholeuca | reverse complement strand
TACCATATATAATTATATATTACACATTATATATAATATTGTCATAATCTAGTCTCTAGTAGTTATATATTAATATACTAGCCTATAATGAACCAAATGCTACCGAGGGTGAATATTTTGCTGTGAAGATATTTTTTTGGAGAATGCTGCTTTCTGTAATTCTGGTACCTACCACATGTACCTGAGGCACTCAGATCAACTGGTGTGTACTTGGATACTGCCCACTTATTCCTGTGTTCATGCAGAAATGTGAATTTCCTTGAGGACATAATTATTACCAAAATAGGCAGCACTAACGAATGGCTGAGGCTCCTGCCATCTCAGCTTTATTTCGGCTGTTTTCTCCACCTTCATGGGGCGTCTTAGTGACTAAATAGTTCAACTGATTGTCTCCTTTTTTCCCCTCATGATGATCACTGAGCCAGGAGGGATCCCATGCCCTCTGCACTCTGCTTATGAAGTCACCCAGAGCATATGTGGAGTGTGTTGTTAAGACTTCCTATTTCTTGTACTGAAGGACACTCAGAGCTGTGGAAGTTTTTCTTTTCTGTTTGTCCTTACGATATCTTTTTTCTAAATTTCTACCACCTCCAGAAAAATCAGAGTGGGCTCTTTTGAGTGGCTTTCTGCTTCATCTGGCCAGAGGATTAAGGTCAGATTGTGAAGAGCTCCATTAACTGCAATTTTAGGAAGTTTATCATTATACAATCAGGTGTACTTGAAAGTAGTTGAAATCAAAGCACCTGAGGGAATGAACAAACGGGTTGGGAGATAATTATAGATAGGATACACTTGGAGGTAATACCTCTGTACCCCTCCCTGCTTTTGGGGGGTCTCTTGGTCATGGTGTTTTTCCCACTTCAAACTGGTGTATCTGAAGTGAAGCCCATTACTCTTATGGGGGGAGGACATCAAAATGAACTGAGGAGGTTCTTCACACATTTTAAATGTAAGAGCTAAAATCCTCCTGGGACATAAAGCAGTTTGCTGTTACCAACTACCATGACTTTACCAAGCCCTTAGCACAAACTCCTGACCCCACTGTGGTCAAAATAGTGAAACTGCAATGGGGTTTGATGGTGTTTTAAATACCAGGCAAGAGAGTCATCCAGGTAAGCACTTCATTATTTTCCTACCTTCGTAAGAAAGAAACAGTAGTAGAATCACAGGACGATATTGGTTGGAAGGGACCTTAAAAATCATCTAGTTCCACCTACCCTGACATGGGCAGAGGCACCTTCCACAATCCCAGGTTGCTCCAAGCCCCATCCAACCTGGCCTTGAATACTTGGATGGGATGGAGTATCTACTGTTTCTCTGGGCAACCTGTGCCAGGGCCTCACCACCCTCACAGTAGAGAATTTCTTCCTAATATCTAATCTAAACCTGCCCTCTTTCAGTTTAAAGCCCTTTCCCCTTGTCCTAAATAAACTTTTGTGACCCAAAGGAAAACCAGACTAAAAAGAAACTCAAGAGAAAAAAGCATTAGGTTGCAAATGAAAAAAAACTTTTTATTTTCCTGCTGAGGTTTGCAAGACAGACTTGTGTTTTCTGTAGCCTGACTGATGAANCATCCAACCTGGCCTTGAATACTTGGATGGGATGGAGTATCTACTGTTTCTCTGGGCAACCTGTGCCAGGGCCTCACCACCCTCACAGTAGAGAATTTCTTCCTAATATCTAATCTAAACCTGCCCTCTTTCAGTTTAAAGCCCTTTCCCCTTGTCCTAAATAAACTTTTGTGACCCAAAGGAAAACCAGACTAAAAAGAAACTCAAGAGAAAAAAGCATTAGGTTGCAAATGAAAAAAAACTTTTTATTTTCCTGCTGAGGTTTGCAAGACAGACTTGTGTTTTCTGTAGCCTGACTGATGAATTTTAAGTTGTCAAAGTGGCTGGTACCATAGGATAGCCCCACAGAGGATTGTTATAAAAGGGGACATTGATGTTTTGGGGTCTGTGGATGTTGCACCTTAGAGCTTTCCAGTGGCACCAGAGTGTGGGGCACAACATTTGGGCAGTCACATCTTTGGACCCAGTGGCAAACAGATACAGGAACAGTTCTCAGGGGTTGGAGTTTAGCACTGTGTTAATTGTTAACCCAGGACCGTTTATATTCCGTTCCTGATGCACCGTGGGATGAATCCGTGGTGCTGTGGGTCTGCATCTGTACAGGATTGTTTTTTCTGGAGTGTGGGATTGGATTGGGCTGCTTTGTAACAGGCATTTTTTAGGAAAACTTGAGAAACAGGCTTTCAGGTCTGTGATGGGTTTGTAAAACTCAGGCAATTTGCAGAATGCAATTTGTCTGATCCTCTTCCTCTTTCAGCACAGCATAAATGCAATAGATCCTTGTGACTCCATGGCGGTGAATCTCTCTGCTTCATCTGGTCTATTTTGAAACGTCTGGATTTAATGAATTGTTGCTGTCTTCTGGATTTTTAGTAACAAATTCTGTGAACTGACACAATAAATTAAGAACTAGGTGAAACCTGCCATACAGATACGAAAAGCTGAAAATTTCCTTTTACTATGGCTATAACATTAACTTTTCTTGAATAATTGCTCTCTGCTGTTATTTTGTGATTAGTCATAGGCTTCTGTATGAGCCAGCACAAATGAAACCAATGTAGGTAATGAATTAGGATATAAATACCTACAAAAGAATGATCTTAACAAAAATTCTAAAAGAGCAATATTGTAAAGAAAGTCTCTGTCTACGCAAATCAAACAGGAAATAAGCATGGAAAAATCTGAAAATGAGTACAAGCGCTAGTGACTCTTACTCAGAGCAGAGAATTATCGATCCTTGCCTCCTTCTATTGATTTTATGTCACTTCTGTGATTTAATCATGTTTTCCTTGTTATCTCTTTGCAGTCTTTCTTCTATTGTCTGGTATGAAATCTCAGCCAAGGCCTTTCAGCCTGTGGTGAATCAAAATAACTTTGCCTTCCATTTGCATTGTTTTAAAGAAATGATTAAACAATCAAGCTGAGGCAATCCTTGCACTGGATTAGACAGTATAAATGCATCAGTGAAAAATGAAAATGCTTCCTTCTTTGCCTTCTTTGGGGAGCCAGAAAGGCTGAGAAATTCTCCTGCTGACAATCCAGTGTGCAAACCTGTGCAAAAGGGTGCAAGCACTTCGCTTTTGCATTAATCCATCTGTTGGTTTCTTTTCAAAACACTCAAATTGTGTTAGAGCTTCTTGCCACTGAAGTCTATGGGAAAAAAATTTGTATGTGGGAGAGACAAAACTTGCATTTTATTAAAGCTCTGTGGCTGCTGCCATGAAAACTTCTTTCCAAGATAGTAATGTGCTTTTACTACTAAGTGCTCAAATTTCACTTTGAGGATAATGGCAGCAGTGAAGAGCAAGATTTGGCCTAATTCTTGACTTATGTTTAGAAATAAATATCTGTGTTTTCATTATTGTTTTGAAGCAAAAAAATAAATCTAGAAAAGATAATTTCTTTGAAAGAACAAAAATAAGACACATTAATAGGCATATGCAGTGAGGCAGATATTAATAGGGCAGCATTTAGATATCTGCTACTCTACAGCTCACTGTTTTCATAATATATGTATTGATTTCTTTCCCAATTTCATTAGAACACGCTTTACACACATAGTTGCACACAACTGGCAAAATACTGTTGTTCCCTTGTGTGCAATTGAAATTGTTAACATTGGATGTTTCTTAATATCTGGCTCTATTTCCATAATGGAGTACCTTTCTCACCCTTTGGATTAAGATTCCATTTAGGAAGGGTTCAGGGAGGTTTAATATAGAGTCAGTGGATTTATGAGTGTGTTACATACATAATTATTATAGATGGTTATAAGCACATCAAAAGGAAATGTAATAGATGTTTGTGAGCTCTGGTTACATGAAACCTGTTGGAGTCTAACAACTGAATCACCATGTATTAAACCTAACTTAATAATCGATTATAGCTTTATTATACCTTTTAAAATAATGCTCAATTATTTATTCTTCCATTTGAATCTGGACTTTTTAACCTAATCTGAAAAGGCCACAGTAAATTGCACACTCAGAGGGGACTGTATTGCCAGTGGATGGGAATTACAGAATATTAGGCAGGTTTATAGCACCCAAAGGTGTGGTCTGTGCAAATACATATTTTGACAATTTAATTCTTTGTAGAATATAATGTTGCAAGAATTCCTTTTTGTGTACAATGGACCACACAAACATTTCAGTTCCTGTCTTTGCACCTTTGAGGTGTAGCAGAAAACATGTAGAAAAGCATCTTGGGGACCACTGAACTTCTGCCCATCAGAATGCTTGGTCTTACACGATGTGGCAACCCAGTTGCCTTTCCAGTGGACATCTGTGGCAAACAAAAGGTCAAATTGGAGGCGGAAATCAGAGTGGGCAGGGAAAAAAATCAACACATAAAAATGCCACTGTGCTACTCGCTGCCCTATGACAAAGATAGTGTGGGAGGACGGATTGGAAATGCAAGTGAGACCTTCCCTGGGCATCCACAAGTTGTTCTTTGCATCAGCCCGGCACAACTTCTGTGTTCTGGCTAACAGCAAGTGCTCTAAGCCCTCAAATATAAATAGTTACTGGTGACTCACCCAATGTAATTCTTCAGCTATGTCAGTGGGACGTGAGGGTGGCCTTATGGGTAAAGGCATGGCTTTCAGGCAGGAAGTGCACATTTTATCCCTGCCACTAGCCACAAGATAAGTCATAAGGAATTTCTTCAATCTTTCCATTTGTAATTTCGTGAAAAAATTTTACCCTCTTCAGAGCAGTATAGTGAATTTATCTGGGGTCAACAGAGCATTCACTTGCCTATGGCAGGGCTGCCAAGGGCTGCTGGGGCCCCACTGTCTGCTCTGCTTGTGCCAGAGTCCCAAAGTGCTGGACTGGGTGCTGTTGTTGCTGGCAGGATGAGGCTGTGGCAGCTTTTCTGCTAGGAAAAAGGAAGGCAGATTTCCTGCCTCTCAGGAAAAAGGCACAACTACCCCACCTCCTTTCACCACTGCAAATCAACAAGCCCAGATCTGCCCCCATCCCTCGTGCTTCCCCCTTTTCTGGAGCATTATTTGCCACGCAAAAGCATCCCTGCCTACCTCCTGCTCCTGCCCTTCATCCTTGTTCCAGCAATATGTGATTTTACAGGTGGTGCTGCGAAACCTTGTGCTAATTCAGGTCAAACTCTTCTGCATTGTGACCTCTTGAGTCTTGAGACTTCCTTGGGTACTTCAGGGATTGCTGCATTCTGGAAAAGCAGATGCCACATAAAGTTATCCAGTGCAGATAGGAGCTACGGGCTATAACTCTTATTTTCAAACACAACTGGAAAAGTATAAATTAAATAGCACTGTAGAACTGTTCAGCTCTGGCTGGGAAAATAGGCTTCATTTGTTAGGATTTTACAGCTGCTCATTATATGTGCCTATGATTACTTAAAATTATATAGACCACAGGGCAGCATTTGCTTTCAGACCTCAATCTCCATTTCAGAAGGAGAACGGGGTCACTCAGATGTTGAAGTTAGAAGAGTTTTCACTCACTCTTTGCTGCTTTGTATTTCAAAGCCTGCATAACGTGGGCCTGAGCGAGCAGAGAGAGCCTACGCTCTGCAAGATGATTACACAGTGAAACCTGAATCAAAAGTTTTGAAGTCATATAATCAACTGCATCCTTGTCCATTTGCTCAGGGTAAAGTAGGATTTAATATATAAGAATATGGAGATTGTAAAAAACTGCCTTATTCAGAGCCTTTTAGGTATGGTCAGATTTTGGTCAAATGAAGAGAATAATGGCAGTTGATTTAATTTGAACTTTATTCAAGCTGAGACTCCCTTACAACTGAATTTTTCTTTCATTTAGGTGTGTGTGGTGTATGTTCCCTCTCCTCGTACCTCACTACTCCTGAAGGGTAAATTCTGAGCTAGAAGTCATATAACCAGAAAACCATGACTAAGGAAGAGTTTTGCCCTGTTCCAAAGAAGGGCTTAAACTCCCTCTTGTTTCTTGCGTGTTTGATATCAGATCTTCAGGGGAAGCATTTCAATAGCAACCCACAACTTACTCCCATATATTCAACAATTAGGTTATTGACAGTGTTAGACTGGGGTAACAGATAAAAAAAGGGCAAATATTTTCACAGTGCAATAGAGAGTGCAGTTCCATTGTGAGGCTGAACTTCTCTCATGCAGAGGAAAGGTGTGATATATTGTGAGAAAGCCTCACAGTGCATGTATCTGTCTGCCTTCCCTAAAAGGCTCCTCACTTGATGTAATGTCTATATAGCTGCTATTTTCTGCAAGTTCATTTCAGCAGCTACATCCTGGTATCGAGTTCTGTTATATTATACTGCTGCACTAACACTTACACGTTTGTTTTTGCTGATAAACGTCTCCTAATGTTGAGTTATGTATCAGGTTATTGCAGGAAATCTGAGTGAAGATGTAATATTTCACATGCTTGCCTTAAGAGGAAAGAACTGCTAATATCATGAATAATTTCTCACAATAGAGATCCAAGCTGTCAGCTCCAACTCTAATATCTGGGCCCCCAGGGAACTCAGGTTTTCATCTGGAGGTGTACAGATCCAAAGGAAAATTTGGCAGTGTTATCTTGACAGTGGTGGAGAGTTCTACTTCCTCACTCCAGAGTTCCGTTAAATACATCAATAGATACACCATATTATGAATTTTTAAGCACCTCTCTAGAGACAGTACTTAATACAGAATATCTGAGGATTCAGCCACTGCAGGGTTTGTTTGGTGCCTTAGAAATGTTTCTGCTGGGTAAATTTCTGTGGGAGTAGAGTTCGGCCCTTTATTTTAATCTGTCTTCTTTCAAGATGAATGTGTTTGTTCTTAAGGTCCAGGTGACATTGGCAGATTCTTTAGGCATCTCCAGACACCACGGCTGGAAGATACAATAAATTTGTCTTAAAGGGTAAGATTTTTTGAGCATTGACCAAGATAAAATGAAATTTTCTATTGTTTTTAATGTTCTTACCATTTTCCTTAAAAAAACCCATCAAAGTTACACAAAGAAATGATTTCCCTTGTGAGGAGAAATGAGAAGACTGTGTGTTCCTAGAGGGAATGTGAGTGCAGAACAAGATCCTGGGACACCATTGTCATGGACTCAGTGTGTGAAGTGTTGTTGTAGGCTGGATTTCTCTGAAATTACTCAGATGTGAACAACCCAAAAGTGCTTTCTGCCCCACTTTTTAACAAGAGATGGGAGACACTTTCAGCAAGAAATTGAGTTGATTTTGCCTGGTGAGGTGTGCAGTTGAACCTAACAACTCCTTCAAACCCTAGAGAAGACAAGGAGGCTCTCCAGAATGTTTGTGCTTAGAGATTTGTGTGCTCAGAAAGTTTCAGAGGCAGGGTGGAAGTGTCCAGCAGTCATCATCTGACAGCCCACAGGATTCTGAAACCATTCCTACCCTATGTACCTACAAATACAGAGAGCTCTGTCATTTAAAGGGAAACAAAAAAGAAATTGCTTGAGTTGCCCTAGCAAAGGTCTTATTCTGCAACCTGAAGACCAACATATGCTGGCATCTTGGTAGGGAAAGGGATTTTTTACATGTGTGACTTAATAGTGTATAAATTCAGCCCCAGCATTAAGCTTAATATATGGTATTAATTATGTCAGAATTCTTTAAAACAACCTCATTCTTCCCAGGTTGAATTAGAAGAACTAGCTTTTAAGGCTGGGGAAAAAAGCCATTTCAAAAGCCAATATCTTATCTTGGTGTTGGGCATTGCTTTGCTTTCAGCCTGTGGGTCTGCTGCACAGCTGATGTAAATGTGGGAGATTTTTCATTTGCTTGCACTAGCTTATTCTGGAGCTAGCTGCTGTATTTAAAAACAAAACAAAGCACTGATGATTGTATTTTTGGTGCATGTACAGAAAGCAAGTGAAAATAAGCAAAGAAAATGAGCTTGCAGCTAAATTTAAAGAAAATAAAATGCTCAGAGGGTGGTAAGAGCACTTCTGTGAGGATAAAGCTTTGCACTCTGATGTAAAGAGCAGCCAAGGAGAAAATGGTTAAAGAGGCAGCGAGAGAGGCCGGTGACCTGATGGCAGGCACTCAGAGGTGTCTCACATATCCACATGACATTTCTTGAGCTAGCAAACATGGCAAGGGCAAAACCATGTTTGCAATTTGCAGGTAAATATCAGCTGTATTTAAGCTAATTTATTACCTCAGGTATTCCTGTGTGTCAGTATAAGCTTTCAAGATAGGCTTAAACTGAAAAATCAGATACTGCCAGCAGAGCTGGTGTGTTAGAACTGGAATTATGGTGCAAATTATGGTTCTGTCTACTCACCAGGCTCCCTGCCTGAGTCACTGAGGTCTTGTCAGTTGTATAAAAAATGGCTTATAGGCTCAGAGGGTACAATATGGGCATGTTAAGCGTCTCTGTATAATGATGGCTGGTCCATATGTTCACTCTGGGCACAGTCAGTGTGAGTGGTGGCATGAACCTCTATCCCAGTTTGCACGGGACAGTATCAAACATTTGGTTGCTTCCTTGGGTATGCCAGCACTGTCCTCAGGGCGTCTGGCCAAGCAGATATGTTTGAGCCACATGTTCTGGCTCTTCTTGCCAATCCAGAAAGGCACATCTCTGAAAGATTGGGGGTTTTTTGATTTGGCCTACCAAAATGTGTTTGATACGATAGCACTGTCTGTTTAGAGTTGCTTACATGCGATAACTGCACGCGTTTGCTTTCAAATTAAACCTTGTTTCAGCAGATTTGCTAACAGTTGTGATATTTTCTCTTTCACAACATAAGGAGGCTGCTCATGTGTTGGAATAAGAAAGATGGCCTATGCAAATAGTAGCTGCCTTATGCAGGGAAGGGTAGTCCCTCAGGAACGGTGAACAGAAGTGTTCAGAACAGGAGCTATCTACCTCATGTTCATAAAACATAGAAGTTGTCCTAAAATGTAAAATCTGGATTCACACTGGGGAGTTAGTCTTTTAAGCACTATTGATTTAACAGGAAAGAAGGGCTGTTACCTGGATAGATTTAGCATTATGCCTTACATTAAGCAAAATATGCCTAATTGAAGGCAAGTGCCTTATCCCATCGCAATCAGCGAGATATAAGTATGTGCTTGTGCTAGACACAGAGGAAGAGACTGCTGAATTGGTGCCTGAGCAAGGGACAAAACTGGTTTATTTATAAGCACTCTATTTATAGCTTTTGCTGTGTTGGAATACACTAATTCATTTTAAGTGCTCTATCTCTGTGAATGAGCTCATAGCTCTCGAGAAAGTGAAGTTGTCTGCGCCACCTTTTCTGATGCGGTCCTGCTCTCACTGAATAGATCTGAGCTCCTCACCATGGAAAATGCCACCTGGGAGGGAAGCAAAGAAATAGGTTGCTTATCAACCTGTTAAATCAAGAATATACACTGGAAGGACAACAAGATACTTTTGTGCCATGGGAGAGCAGGGCCTGCCGAGCAGATGTGGAAGGGCTTCACAGGAGATGTCTTGGTGCAAGAGGAGCAGCTCATGATGCAGCACCCATCCATGGAAATACACTGGAGGACTGCCCAGGTACACAACACAGAGCACAACTCCACACTGTGTCTATCACCACAGGTTTGCTGGGTTTGGGCTGAGCCAGCAGAAACTACTCCCTGTTTGTGGCCAGGCAGTCACTGGGGACCAGCATGGAGGAAGATGCTGTCCTGACAGCTCCAAGGTCACCCCAAAAACACTCACAAAAGTCTGCTTGCTAAAGCCTCTCCATGCACTTGAAGAAGGCCCCCAGACAGCAAGATGGGTAGTCTACAGCAGGGTTCTGCTGAGCACCCCATGCCTGTCGAGTCAGCTTCGAGCAGGCTCAGTCCCAGGAGAAGAGCAGTGCCTCGGTGTGAGGCTGGCTGCAAGGAGGAGCCCATCAGGCCAGCCTGCTGATGGGCAGCAGAGTGGGGGCCTCCACCCCCAAGGGGCAGAAAATATAAAACCAGCTGAAGCTGAGGCTGGAGGAGGAGCAGGGGATTTGAGGATTTCTCTTCCTCCCCTTTAAACAGGAGCTGCACATGGAGCCATTGTCCACATCCCTGGGGATCTACACATGAATTTCAGGACATCTACTTCAAAGGACACACCCCTGGAAGCAGGAGGAGGTGTGTTTGTGTGGGGCAGGCTCCTGACTTGCATCTCTTTCAGGGAGCTCTGACTCACTATTTGATCCTGGTGTGCGTGGCAGAGGTGGTTCTGGGCTGCCCCCATGTTTCAGGCTCAACTCCTTCCTCGTTTGTGGTCCTCTCCCAATGGCATCTTGAATTTCCACTTTGGCCCTCGTCTAAATTTGAAACTGGACCAACCTGTCAAATCTCATCCCCAAGCCAGACAACCCCTAAGAAAACCCCACAGTCCCACTTTATCAGTGGACATGTTTTTAGGAAAGGCCTTGTGGAGATGCCATCACAAACTCCAGGAGACAACAAGCAAGTGGAAACAGGTGACATATGAAAATTTCACGTTATAACCAGAGTCTTGTGTTTACAAATCACACAGCTTCACCTTTGATTGTTTTCTCTTAAGACCTGAGCCCATATAAGGAGTAAATTAGACATAGCAAAACATGTACTTTCCCTATACTTGTTCTTTTCCAGAAACAGTGAGAAAGCAAAGGTTAAAAAGGGCTCAGTATGTGTATATATGCATGTGAGAGTTTGCTATTTATTTTTAGAAAATATTATTACAAGTTTAGCTAAAGTGGCATTCTCTGATGTTTCTCTCCTGAACACAAAGGAAATATTTTCAGGATCACAGAGGATTTTTTCAATGCAGCCTGCTCTCAGCTTTATCTTTATTTTCTATCAAGTAACTGAAAACGAAACAAAGATCTCAGACATAGGTACATCTTTAAGAGAATTTGCTCACTCTTAACTTTGTTTGAATGGGTAAACCTCCTCACTGTTTGCCCTTAGAGCTATTCCAACAGAGAGCTGTTTTATCAACACTGGCTGCTCAGTGAGGAGAGGCATTTTCTTCCACCTTCAGAGCAGTTTTCTATGCCACTGTTGGGGGGTGGGAAGTTGACCTTATGTGGACCCTCAAGACAAAACCAGAGGTTTTAAGCAAGTGAAGAATAGGCAAACACTAGCCAGCAGTTGCCATATACAGAGTACACTGCTCAAAAATCCCAGAAATCTCACTGATAGAGCATTACCCTGTGACTGGATAGTGCTTCTCCCCTTGTAATTTATACATGTGTCAATAGGAGATTACGCCTGTAAGTACAGACTTGGCAAACTCACTTCTAGTGTTTATTAGGGAATTTTGGGGGAGAAAGCTAAAAGAAGTACTGCAGGTATTTGCACCAGTCACGGTGCCTTGGAATGGTGAAATTGCCTCTGGAGCTGTTTTGTAAAAACTCTTAAACAATGAGTTAAAAACAACAGATAATTTTCTGAGCTTGGTGGAGAGTGATTTTAACTAAAAGCTTAATGCTAAAATTCATAGAGAGGCAAATCAGTAAGAAAGGCTGCTTGTAATTATTAGTTGAACAAAAGTCCCTAAATTTGAGTATCTCTGGATTTTACAAGGTGTGAGAAGTGAGTCTGAATTCTTCTGACCCATAAATCAGGGTATGAAAAATCATCAACAGTGAAAGAGTGGGCTTAAAAATAAAAATAATACCTGCACTGCACTGATACTTTGATTTGTCTCAGGCCTGTTGGGAACAGGTTCAAGATAATCTGAATTATGCTACTATTTAAACTGTAGCAAGAATGTCCACAGACCTTTTTGCAGTGATTTAATGAAATAAATTCGGGGGAAAAAGGTATGGTGCACTTCCTGGTTTTTACCCAGGAATTGGTTTGTGGTTGAGGCGCTGGAATGGGTTTTAGGAAATCTTGATTCTATTTCTGACCCTGCCAAGTCATTTATCCTCTCTGTGCTTCCATTCTGTTCCATCCAAGTAGCTGCAATTAATAAATAAATTAATAATCTGCCAGGCATGTAGCAAGGTTGAAATCCTGTGTGTTCAAAGACTACATGACATGGGTTAGAGGCAAAACACAAACTTGTAGAGGTGATGTTTTTCAGCATACTAGGTGCTGCCATCCAAAACATTCCAAAACCTGGATATTTAACTCACTCTGTCAGAAACTGAAGTTGTCAACTGCATGGATATGTTTAATTCTGCTGCAAGAAAGTGCTGAGAACTCTGTTGTAGAGCAAATGCCATCTCAGAGCAATCCAGGAAGGACTGGCAGTGTGGTGTTCAGATGCCATAAATCAGGGATATTCATACACTTTCGCATAAAAAAAATTATTCAGATCTCCATATTTGAAGCTTTCTCATGGATGTGAGGATTCCTCAATAGATTCCATTAGTTTTTCACTGTATATCAGGGGCTCACAAATTACTTTTAACAAGATTGCCTATAAAAATACCTAACTCAGCATTCCAAAAAAATAAATCCTTTCTAAGTTGATTTAAACATTAGAAAGTGAAAAACCCCAAGGTGCACATTTTCATCTTCCTCCCGCAACCTCAATTTTAAAAATCCCAAGTACAGCCTAATTGTTCCCATTATTTAATTTTTTTTCATCACTGAATTCCGGCACACATAATGCAAACATGGCAGTGCTGTGATCTAGAAAGTGCAACTTGCTCTCCATTCAGCTGAGGTGACGTAATGCTCTGCTCAGCCTTGCAGCTGCATTACATAAATATTATTAATGATGAAATGTGGGCTGGGTGCTAAAGTATTCTTTCAGAGAAATCCAAGGCAATATCAGCGACAAGGATTTTTTAGACACTAAAATATGGCAGATGAGCTTCCCATCAGGAAAAATGTTTCTCAGGAGACTGGATCATATATTGGACATTCTGATTTTATTCTATCTGCTTATAGAGAGAGATGTCTTGTTATGTGGAATCCAGCCGTGCCCATTTGGGGACGGGGGTGTGTTTTGCTTCAAGGTATTTCGATGCAGAAGTGAATAAAATACTTTTTTTCCCCCGGAGTTTGCATAATATTAGGGACAGCCATGCAAACACAGGTTCTACAGCCATCAAAGCTCTTAATCAAGGG
Source organism: Erpornis zantholeuca (assembly GCA_013400515.1). NCBI lineage: Eukaryota > Metazoa > Chordata > Aves > Passeriformes > Timaliidae > Erpornis > Erpornis zantholeuca. Next base: position 146,874 of record VZTN01007965.1, on the reverse strand, counting down.
CCTAATAAAACTCTCCCCAAAGTCAAAGGAGGTTAGGAAGCAGTTCATCTCAGCCTGAGCTAGACATTTACAATAAGCCAGATGAACTGGTCCCTTTGCTCCTGGAAGCAGACAGACAACAGGTAAGCTGTGCATTGTGTCTGAACTGGTTTGGTGGGAATTTTTTGCTTTCAGGTCTTTTATGTGAACTCTTGCTCCTACAGAAATTGCTTTATGGTCTTTGTTGACTATATGGAGGAAATGGGATCTTAGATCTAAAGGGCTCATTTGAAAGGCATGTATATGCTCAAGTATTCACACATCACACACACAGGCAATAAAATCCATAGTTTGAAAACACATTTTCACAGCCTTCGCTATCACAGTATCACTGAAAAGATGCTGTCAGCTCACGTACTCTAAACCTCAGTATTTTATCTCTCTAGATTTACAAAACAGAAATAATGCCAATAAGGCATACATTTTCTGTTAGATTTTATTATTTTGTTTAGTTGGGACGATGATGAATAGCAGAATCCTATTTTGTTCACAATCTTTTTCAGTGACTGCAGATTCGATTTCAGGCTGCACTGGGTGGTGCTCCTTCAGACCAACTGCTTTCAATGGTTTGTTGTTTCTTTTTTTTAAGTCAAATCACATCTATTGATTTAAGAATTTGCCACAGTGGGTTGCTGTTTTTTTTATTAATATAAATCAAATTGATAACATCCCCTTAGTGCTGAGTAAGGAAAAAAACATCTTTGTTTCAAAAGTGAGCTCAATCAAACACAAATCCCACTATGAATAGAGGAACGAAGGATTACAGCAGCCATATGTTTATAAATGAGTAATAACCTTTACATCAGCTGAGTCCTTCACCAGGAACATCACAGATGGCGATATTTACAGTAGTTCTCTCTGAAGGGCTGACACCTAGGGTGGGTGAGCCTCCCTTAGCACAAGCAATCTTAAAATGGTAATTTTTGACCTTCCAGGCTGGACAATGGAGGAGTTTCATTTTTCCAGAGAATTTTTGCCTCCCTTCTGTCATCAGTTTTGCCACGTTGCTTAGTGACCTTCCGGCACTTGACCAGTCGGCGATTTTCAGAATGCAGGAAAATGTTGATGGGAAACAATACCAACCCAAGTGCCAGCTTTCCTCAATACCCTGCTTTTGTATCTGTACAATCCAAAACCTGTAGGAGTAGGAGAGATATAACGCCGCAGCAAGTAGGACTCTAAACCAGCTATTGAAAATTCATATGTTTTGATGAGATAGCACATAAAACAGTGACTGGCATCAGGCCACAGCATGATTGCAAATGTTCATATTTGTTGGCAAAAACGAGTCTTCTGTGACCTCCCAAGGTCACCTCTACAGATTTCTCTCTGATTCATCAGTGGCAGTTTTGTCAGTGTGTGCAAGCACACAACTATGAGCTCTTCTCTTTCTCCTCTCCTGGCTGAGTGCCACTTCTGAGCAATAAAGTTTCCGGAATTGCTTCTGCATATTGCCTGTGACACTTGCCCCACTCTGGCTCCCACTGCTTGCAGAGAGATGGCAAGAGAGTGAGCAAAAGCTCACCCACATGCGACATCAGAAACTCAGCCAGCGGCTGGAATGTCACGCAGTCTACAAAAATGCTGTGAATTTGGGCATCTGAAGATCAAGGAATTCTATTCCAAGAGGAGCAGTGTCTTCTGAGGAGGGAAGGGGATCAGGATGTGCCTGAGGCAAAACAAGATGCCTTGCTTTCTGGAAGAGGCATGAGGAGTTTAGTCTTGTTCTAGCCAGGTTCTGCTGAGGTCTGGTCTCAGTGCCCACCAGGACTGTGTTCTCAGTGCCCACCAGGGCTGTGTTCTCAGTACCCACCAGGACTGTGTTCTCAGTGCCCACCAGGGCTGTGTTCTCAGTGGACAGGGGCCAGGGGCACTTCTGAAGGCTCAGCTCCCCAGCCTGCACTTTTTTTGCCTCCGAGGGCAGGTCCATCTTTCCATTCAGTCCTCAGACTGTCCCTTTGCAGTGCTGGTTACCTTGTGGTGAGGGTTCTGAATGCACTGACACCGAGGCACTGAATGCAGATGACAAAGGGCTTCCCAAATCCTGGGGCACCCAGTGGGCTCAGGCCCTGCCTGGACAATAACACTCTCTGGAGTGTCCAGCTTGAACCATCCATTTCTCTGTTGTACCTGAGCCCTCAGGAATCAAATCCTGTCCCTGCCCATTTCCCCAGGCACTGCAGCATTTTAGCCCAGGGTCTTCTCTGTTTACCTCTGTTTTTGAGTTCATTGGATCCTATTTACACCTTCTCTCATCAGTGACACACCATTTATCTCCCCTTCACCACGGCGAGATCAGAAAATGGATCTTATGACCCCAGCTGTACATTTTCATAGTAATTTCATCCACGTTTAATCCAGATCTGAGTTCCTTGCTCTCCTCTGTGCCCCAAGGTAAAGCGCTGACCCTTTCCAGTGAAATCAGCTAAGTAGAAACACCATAACTGCCACAGGTCCCCTGGTGGTACCTTTGACTCCTCCTGCAGGGTTTTGGATTTAATGACTTGGAATGGGTAGCAGATACTAATGGTTTGCACATCTGTTACGCTGCAGCTGTGTTAGAGGCTTGTTTTCATGTACTGAAAGTGGATGGACAAAAATAAAGGCTCATTAAATATTGAAAAGAAAGGTATATTTTTTAGTCAGAATCTTTATGTGTCTTCTAAAAATCAAAATTTATAAAAAAATATTATGTCTTCTTTCTGATATTGAATGATTCTCTGTACCAGTGGAATACATCTACGTTTTTTTAGGTTGTCTCTATTTTGACTTCAGCCACTCATCGAACTATTCCTCATTGCTGATTTTTCTTCTCTCCTTTCTCCCTTTGCATTTTGCTTAAAAAAACAAAGCTACCTTGACTCCTGCTGTATTGGAGGAAGTAAGGAGACATCCATGGGAGACAAAGACAACTGTAAAGGAAATTTTCCTTAGAGCTTTTCCAGTCACCTCAATTCAGAGATCTTATATGACTTCCTCCATCTTGTGGTAGTATAAAATACTCTGGAGGACTTCACTGGCAGGGAATTTAAATATGTGCTGCCCTTTCCAGCTATTCCCATTGATCCAATAAAAAAATGTTATCTATCTGTTGAAACCTTTCAGGTCTAGAATGCTCCAAACAACAAAACATTTCAAAAAAATCTAAATCATTGGACAGAAGTGTGCCTCACTTTCTGTGCTGCTCTGATGAAAGGGGAAATCACTGGGTTTTGCTTTGTATTTTGAGACCTTGTAGTGTTATCTTCTTTGAACCTTCGGCACTCTTTGTTTTTTGCCATTGAAGTGACACTTCAGGGACAGCTGTCCCCACTAAAGTTCTCATTTTCCTACTTTTACTTCATTCTGTGCACAAAGACAACCTAAATGTATTCAAGAAACTGGCCTTTCTTATACTGGTACAAACAGGAAAGAATGAAAATTAAGTCAGATCCTTGAGAACCTGCACTGGAGTAAACAAACACAACAAAAATATTACCGTGACAATCGAGGAAGGCAGCCTGAACTCAGTGGGAGCTACCCACAGCCCTCTGAGCACAGGCTTTGATTTGCCTTAGCAGCAAACTTTAGAGGTGAACCTGACCTTGAAAGTTCAAGGGTGTTCTGATTTAAAGTTCTGGTTTGATCTCATCTGTACTCACAACAGCAGGACAACAACTTCTGTTTTTCCCTCTTTGTTAAAAAGGTCAGAGCTTGCCTTGGTTTTCAAAAGTTTGTTCTTTTCGTGCAAGAAAATAAGTAGATAAAAATAGGAGAAAAGAGAACGGCAAATGATAGAAAATATTGGTTTATGTGAGAGAAAATAATGCTTTAATACAATAGCCAGTCTTCTTTCACAGACCTTGTTTTCTTCCTTCTGTTTGTACAGCAGATAGAAAATGGAATGGGGCTGACTGTGAGCATGAATATAAAGGTATGCACAGATGTAGGACTTTGTGAACTGCATGGGGTAGGAGTCTTGATTAGTGTTGCTGAGTAACAGATTAATTCCTTTAGCACTTTCCCATAAACATGTCTGACTGTTTATGCAGGCAGGGGCTTTAAACTGAATGCATAACTTGAATTCTGCCTCCCTTGTCCATGTGAGCTGACATCATGTGTTTCTTCAGCCCAGCTCTTTTTTCTCCTGTACCTGCCCTTTCCCTCAGCAGGGATTTGTGCTCTGGAGTGCCTTGCAGGACCAGTTTGTAAAGGTTGTGTGATCACAGCAGAGCTTGGTCTGTGTTTGCTTCCTCCCAGAGATCCACAGCAGGTCTGGATGGTACTGTGGAGCTGGGCCCTGAGCAGCTGCTCAGGTTTTCAGTACTGAAAGGGTTAGGGCTGCCTCCACTTCTGCCAACAGGAATCCTCCCATTGATTTTTCACTAGGACCAAGTTCAGGCCCTTCTTCAGTAAGTTACTGACACAAGTATCAGTGTTGGTAATAGTGGCCCTGCAGCAGATGGAGTGTTTCAATTATCTTGGGCCCGTGATGAATGAGTGCTATTGACAGCTGCTGCAAAATCCATAGCAGACTGAGGATGCACAGACAATTATGATATCGCTGGTAAACATATGGCAGGATTGGATCTCTTAAAAAACTACAAACTCAGGTTCTGCTGGCCTTGGGTTTGGTCCAGAGCCAAGTTCTATACTGGACTTTGGTCACACACCATTGCAAAATCCCTAGGGGTGGCAAAAAATGGTCTTAGGGCCTTGGTAACTGGAGCTCACTCTGCCTTTTTGAATATTGTCTCTGGGTGTTATTGGTGTTAATTTGGTATGAGGAAAAGGAAAGCTTATTTTCCTATATTATATATGGGTGTTTACCTTTCAGCCTATTTTAATTCACCTCAATACACACAGTACTGCCTACAGAAGACTCCAGTTTTGAGTGGGTCTATCAGGAGTATGTACTTCTCCACTGACCAAGCCAAGGAGTCTGTAATATCTGTTATTTTAGCCCAGTGCCTGCAGTTCATACGCCTGCCAGCAAAACAGGAAAGCAGAGTTGGTTTTCCCAGCTGTTCTCTTGCTGATTCCCATCTCTCCTTTACTGCAAAATTATGGTGGCTTTGGGAGTACCCAAAGCCTTTTGCAACCATGTCCCCTTTGCTTCATCTGTAGCTCTCAGTATTTCTGGAAAGGATGCTGAGGTGGTTGCACACCCACCTTCAACCCTCATGGTCCCTTTGGGCACGCTTGTGGCTGCACCACTGCAGTCTGGGGGGCTCGGGACCCCCAAGCCTTCACCAGGCCCAGTGCTTCACATAGTTCTGCCTCACTGTTCTTTCCAGACTCTGAAATGGTGCCTTACAGACCTAATGAGCTTTTATTTCACTCAATCCAGAAGGACAGATATAAAATGGGAGTCTATTTTTCCATATTTTTCTTCCTGGAGAGGATGGGTTTTCAGTTGCTTTGTCATACAGTTACTTGTTTCCTTTGGCAGCATTAACTATATATTGAGATTAACAAATAAATGTTCTATCAGCTCAGGTAATTAAAAATAAAAAACAACAAACCCCACATTGGATAACTGCTTTTTTCTCTATTTGTTGAATTAACAGTTTTAACCGGTCCTCCTACAACAGGCCATATTCAGAATTCTTCATGTTCATTAGACAGCTGAGAGCAAAATTTGCCCTTCACATACACTTTGCATCTCCTATCTCTTCACATCTCAGTGCCTCCCTAGAAAATGCTCTGATTTTCATTCTTGCTGTATTGTCCATAACACTTATTTATCTATTGTCAGCTGGCAAAGTTATGAGATCAAAGGCTTGAGCAGGCAACTACTACTCTAAAATATTAGAAAAATAGACTGAGTGATCTTATCCAATTCTCTATTTTTCGGTAATTGGGAGAGATTTTGAGTCCTATTATCTCTGTTGTCATTCCATTTTTTATTAATGCCATCTTGTTTCTTAAACATTATAAATTATGATACCAGGTGCAAGCATTTCTCAGCACAGACCACTCTCTGAAACACATCTTTAATTGTATCAGATTATGTTTTTATTCTGTTTTTAATAAATAAAAATATGTGAACACACCTACACAGGCAAGGGATGTATGAGCTTGTTTGCTTACTTTGAAAACTACTTACATGCAGAAAGTTCAAAAGCTTGAGTCAGACATCATGCTCTGCTTGGGGGAGGCTGAATAAAGAGGTGATGAGGGGTCAAAGAGGGGAAAAAAATGCAACCAAAATGGCTCTGTAATTGACCACAATAGATGTAAGGGTGTTTATTTGCACTGGACTCATCAGAGATATCCCTCTCTGTCTGGACCGAGCATTTGATGTTGTTTGAATACTGGTACCTTGTCTTGGCATCTAATATGTGGCATCTCTTTCCCCTTTGTTCATGGCACAAGGTTTCCTTTGGCTGAAAACAGGAAAGGGATTACTGACAGATGAGAACTAGATTTAAAGACCAGAGAAGAAGGTTTCTGAATTCAAACAGTGTTTGATAGAAGTGCCTTGCCAGCTCAGACCATCAGCCATGTCACCATGGAGCACAAGCCACAAGGTATTTCCCTCTGCCCACAAAATCAGAAGAGTCTTTTTGCCATACAAGTGCATGGTCAGGTTTGTTCTCCTCTCTCTCTTCTCCTCTCCAGCCTCTTCCAAACAAGAGAGGTGTGGGCCCAGTACTTTACAGACCTTTTAATTTTTCAAAAAAAGAGAGTGTGGAGGAAGAAAAAAGGAATAGCTTACTTTTTGGTCTTAGCCCTGTCGCACTGAAATTCAAAGAAAATCACAGATTATATGGTGTTTCTGAAACACAGTGATGTTCAAATAAAACAAAACAATAAAACTCCAATTTAAACCCCCTGCCAACACAATCAGTATAAATATATAAAGCATTTGCTAAAACCAACCAAGAATCAGAATTGGGGATAAAAGTGGGAAAAGATGTGCCCAGAAGACCAAGGCACTGAAAGGCAATGCCTGTCTCTTGTTGGGATTTTGCATAATTTCCATGGTGGCTCATGGTTCATATCCCTCTTAGGAAGCATGCAGGGATTCAGCACAAATGATTGTTTGAGATTTGAGATTGTTCAAGACTGTTTGGACTTTGAGATCCTTACCAAAGACATATTAGTTAAAACACCAATCTGATATAAAAAAATGTTCTGTTCCATCTGGGGTCAGATTGCATTTTTTATCATTTAAATTTAAAATGAGGCTAGAGAAGATATAAAACCTTGATATTCTAGGAACTGACACAGCCCCAGGTCTGACTTTGAACAATTTATCGCAGAGACTAGAGTTGTCAAGGGATCAGTCATAGCCTGTAGCTGAAAGTCATAGGCTGTGTGCAGGAGAAATCCAAATATGCAGGAGGAAAAAGAAAAAAAAACCTATTATATTCCATTTTTTTCTGTAAACACAAGATTTTTGTCCTTGTAAAAGTTTTTTCATTTCACTAGAACTAACTAGAAAAACCAATAAATTATGCCCGGATAGCAATCTGGGACCAGCAATGCATTTTTCCTGATTTTTGTGAATTTTTGTGGAAGAATGCTTTTATTTAAGATTAATACTGTATCCACTTAATACTTAAAATGTATTTTCCTTATGAGGGCCGTTTTTGGAACTCTCTGGTTCTAATGGTCTTATCACTTAAATGGTCAGGAAGGGGTTAAGGCATAATGTCCCTATTAAGATGTGTGAACAACATTCAAACCCCTGCTGGATTTAGTTTTTTTTTTTCCAGCCTGTCTGGCTGTAGATTCAACCAGATTCAAGTGCATTGATTTGCAGAGCACAGACAATCAGGATAACCAGAAATCATCTGCACTTCAGGGTATATTTTCCCCTTCAAACCCATCAACTTTAGAAAGACTTTCTAAGTGTGTAACTTAGGGAAGTAATAGACTTTTGAACTTAAGAAGAAGTTTCTTTCTGAAGCAGCTATGAGATGCTTTAAAACTCAGGAACTGAGCAACTGCTCTCAGTTTGGATTGACTGTAACAGGGAGAAGAAAGGCCATGCCCAGCCATGACCCATGGAGAGCTGATGTCCACCTTGTCCAGGCCCAGCACAGGAGGTGGTGTCTGTGCAGAGTCCAGGACATCTTCTCAAGCCACCACCATGGTCCCCACACCTCTGAGGATGCACTGGACCTTTTAGCAGGAGCTGAGCTCCTTCAAAATGCTTGGAGTCTGCTGCAGTGCCTTGGAGGATTCATTCCCAGAATGAAGCTGTTTTTTAACACTAGACATTTGCATAGTGTGTCCACTGCACAAATGATTTTTTGTGTCCTAATAATTTGCTTTGGGATATGTCTTTTGATCTCTCCAGCACCCAGAGGGGCTGGACACAGGTAGTTTCTCAGCAGTCTCAGGCACTCCCCCATGGATGCAGCCAGCAGTGGGAAGGGGATCACCAGAGCTGGTGAGCTCGGCTCAGAGGATCCCAGCTGGGTGCTACAGCCTGGCCTTCTCCCCATCCACGTGTCTGGACACGGGTGGGGATTCATTAACTCTGTGCTTCTGTTGGAATTCCTCTGCTGTGCCAATCTCTGCTATCTGATCATTTCCAGCAAATTTATCTGGCCAGTCACGTAAAATTACGGCAAACTCTGACAAACTAGGGCAAACCATTTATTAAACTCCCAGATGAAACAATTTACCGTTTCTACAGTCATTTAAATACAAATGGCTTTTCTTGGATTCCAGTGGAAAACAAGGTAAGCTGCTAGAAATACATCAATGACATACACAACTCCACAGACCAGGTTTATCTCTTTTACTAAATGATGTCTTAGAAAGCATTTCTGTGTGGATTTCATTTCTTAATGTGGTTTATGGCCCCAGAAGCCTCATGCTCCAGTCAGCCTGCAGCCTCCTTTCCACTGACAGTACAAGGCTGATATACTTTATATTGATCAGCCCATGCTAAAACTGATACTTCTTCTATTGCAATATCTTTTTACCTTATGACTGACAAATCCTCTCTGACTCATTTTTTTTCAGCCATCACAAATGCTGCTGGATTCAGTTCCTATTTTTTTTTTTTCTTAACTTTATGAGTAACTACCTATTCCCGTAGCGGCGGCTGCAGAAATCCCTCCTCAGCCCAGTGCTTCTGACAGTGGCCTGCAGCAGGTATTTCGGGGAGCAGTGTAAAAGCAGAGCAACTGTAGAGGGATCCTTTACCCTGGCACACCCTCCCAGCAGTCTGTGCCTTAGGGGCACCCTGAGCCAGAGATTGTATCTGCATCTTTGCGTTTTGTAACGCTCGATGAATTTTTCAGCCAGGAATTTGTCTAATTGCTTTTTGAGCCCATTTATACTTTTGGCCTCTACAACATCCTGTGGCATCGAGCTCTGCAGTTTAATTATGCAGCATGTGAAAAAAAAAATTAATAATAATTAATTTTGTTTTAAATCTGCATCTTGATATTTTTATGTGGTAGCCTTCCTTGATACCCCCTTTCTTGAATAGTAATAACTAATTTAGAACACACTATCCTTTTCTTGTAGTTAGAACAGTTTCTGTTTATATCTACTATCCTGCATTTATCAAATAGATCTCATTTGACTGTTTTTATCAGCTGGTCACTAATTAACATGAAAATCTTCAGCAATATGTCATAATCACATTTTGCATTTCATTTTGGTGGTTTGTTTTGGTTGTTAGGGGTTTTTTTCATTGTGTTACTTCTCAGCTCCTTTTCCAGTTTGTTTATGAATATTTTGAAGAGCAGGCATCCCAGGACGACTCCCTGTGAAACTCCACTAATAATCCCCACCATGGTAAAACATGACCATACATTCCTACTCTCCTTTCCCCCTTTTATCTAGTTACTGGTTCACACAAGAATTTCTTCACCCACAAGTGCTCATTTTCCCTAAACAGTCCACGAAGGAACTGTAGGAAACATTTGGGATCTAAGTGCAATATGGGAACAGCCATAGTGGATCCCACTTGGCCACATGCAAAGCCATATTCTTGTTCCACTTTCTAGGTATTCTTGCTGCACACTATGCCTTTGGGATATTCTTTTTCCTTTTTATTATATTCATATTTCATGGTTGCTTAGAATTTCTGGTTTGCTGGTACAGCCAAGTCTGTTTAGCTCTCACTTTTGAAACAACATGCATTTTATAATCAAAGCTATGAGCTATGAGCTCTCCTTCATCTCCCAGAAGATTTTTGGCCTTCTGCAGAAACTGTTTTCATGCCCAGGCTGTTTATTCTCTGGATATGCAGAGTAACTTCCTTGAAAAGACAGTGGGCATGAAAACAGATTGTTGCTAGATATGCTGTGTATTCATAATGGAGACAGTATACTAGGGGTAAGAGAAGCCTCCTAAAAAGCATGTCAGGCAGCAGTGTCTGCTCCTCACAGACTTTGGGATGGTGCAGGAGAATATTCAGGTGGGAGAAAAAGGGAGTGAGGTATGGGTCAGGAGAGGAGGGGAGTTCTTCAGAGAAAAAGGGAAGGGAGTACTGCAGAGATAACGTGGGCACAAGCATTAGATTTTTGGGGGTGTAGCAGTTACTTCTCTTCATATGCAAGTGGAAATGTCTTCCTGTGATTCTCTTGAATACTGGGAGTGGGGACTGGCAGTGTCAGGCCTGAGGGACTGGGTCCTCCTGTGCACCTTTCTTCTGGACAGCAAAAGGACATGGCAGATTCAGCTGCAGTGATGCAGTTGGTGGTTGGGATTTAGGTTTTTCACATTTTCCTGGGTCTCCAGCATCTTGTTTCAAGTGAATCAAAGGCCACACTTCACCTCTAGTCTAGAGGAATTCTGGGCATGTCTAAAATCCTCAGATACAGCTTGATTATCTGTGCTGGACTCCAAGAGTACTGGGAATATGCATCATAGCCACAATCCAGGTGTATGATTCTATGTTTCTTGTGTCCACTCCAGCTATGCACATAATAGACAAAACCTGCTTGTCATATCTGAACTGAGTTCCCTCACTCCCAAACATGAGGAAAAAAATCCCTCTAAATTCCTTGCCTTCCTCTGTGTGCCACCATTTACTCGTGCTTGTCTGGCCTGCCTTCATTTCCAGACACCACAGACAGGTATGTGGCATCTCAGAGCAGCACACACCTTCTGGCAGGTTCAGTGTCTCCCAATCCTTCAGGCCTGACCTGTTTCTGCACACAGATCTTGGCAACAGCTGTCTTGATTTTTGATGCCTGAGGCCTTCTTAGAGATGTTGACTAAGCTGAAGGACTAGGGACAGAATTTTAGAAGGAGACAGAAAATTGTTCTGCTCTTCTTCCCCCATGGTGCCTATCCACCTGTGAAAAACATTAGTTTTTCATGCTGCCCATCTTCCCAGGCTACAAACACAATTCTCCTTTGACACTGATCTTGAAAATAGTTCTGCTACATTTCTGCATCTCGTCTTTTTTTCCCACCCAAATAGAGCTGTCCTGCTCCAGGCATGACCATCTTTTTCTTCCCTTTGACCACATAGTAACAAACTGCTTCATTACTGCAAATTGACCAACCATTATTTTTCAGAAAAATCTGAAAACCTTTACCAATCTTTTCGTGTCTCAAGTTTCAATAAGATAAATATGTGTTTAAAATTAACTTCTATTATTTTAATTGAATTGGAATAAATGCCACAAGAGAAATAAAGTAACAACAGCAACAAAAAGAACCCTATTGTCATGGTGAGTGAGTTCTTATCTCCAAAGCCCATCCAGCACTATTTCATATCCAGTCCCTGGTTTAAATTCCAGGTGCAAAGCATGGGTAATCAAAAAGTTTTTCTTAACTCACCAGAACATCACATTCCAGACCTTAACTGTATGGTGACTGTGGTGTCACAACAGCTCTTCAACTTTCAGGCAGAACAGTGAAATATATTGGACTGCAAATTAGCCAGAAGCTGAAACCTTCTCTTCAGTGCATCATATGCCTGTCCATCAGTGTCATTACTCTTGATTTTATCATTTTCCTGATTAATGTTTGTCACCAGTACAGTGAATCCATCCTGCTGAATTTTCAGAAGCCAATATCTTGGTACTACACCTAGAAGAGGCAGGCCTGGGTTTTTCATTACGTGGGAATTTCTCATGATTCAGCACTCAACCTTTGGCACTGGGTTGTTATTTCATCTTTGTTTTCTTCTGTGCCAAAGGGCTTTATCAAAGACCTGTAACCAGTTTTTTAACAGCTATTCAACAACAAAGATCCTGCATTCTGTTTGAGTAGATCAGGCCCAAGCAGGGACTTAGGGGCTTGTGCTAAGCCCCTTCTGCTTCCAGATCTTATATCAGTACTGGACAGGAGTAGTGCTGCATCATCGGTGAAGAGGAATGAGAGTTTGAAGCAGGGAGTTTAGGTCACAGCAAGAAGCAGACATTCTGCAGTGGTGAGAACGATTAGTGCTTCTTCCTGAGAGGAGGTGTAGTTTCAGGAACAAGATGTCTGCTCTGTGGTCTGAGAGAGAGGATTCTATATAAACATTCCTGATCAAAGGTAGCACAAATGGCTCTTATTTTCCTCCATGGGCCCCTTTATAAGACTTCTCTTGTAGATCAAGATAAATAATATATGAGTGCATGAGTGCAGGCATAGATCACACCTTCTCAGAGATCAGATGTTTGTTTCTCGTCTTTTAAATGTTTCAGACCAAAAATAAATACAGCACTGACAACTTATTGGTCATCATGTAACATGCAGTTGTGCCTTGAAAATTAAATACATAATGCCTTCAGGGTGAGGTCAGTGAGTTAGCCTTTCATTAAATATTTGGATCCAGTGAGCAGAAATTAACCTATTTGTTGTCTTCAACCATAAACCACCTTGATTTCAAACTTTGTTAACACTTAGAGCAGTAAATAAACCTCTGTTAATCTCTCTCTCCCTCTTAGGCCAGCCAACACCATTAACCACATCTTCTACTTTTATGTTGGTGTTCATGTGGTGCATTTGAAAGATCTTTTTAGCTTCCTGGCATAACATTTAGGATGAGTCTGTTAGTGTTGGGGAAACTTATGATGTTTGTCACCATTTGATGGGAAGAAATAGACTTTTCATCTCTTTTTTTTAGCAGTGAAGACCTTTTTGTCCATCAGCAGAGCTGTTTCCCTCCTCATCAGGGTGTCACAGACAGCATAGTCAGAAGTATGGGGTGGTTGTGGTGATCTCTGCTGGCCTTGAGCTGATGTAATGCCCTGTTTTCCATCCACGATCCATGCAGAGGGCAAGCTCTGAATTTTCCCCAGTGTTACTTCAGACAAATGAAACTATTTTGAATAACAACAAACATTGGACCTCAGGCTTCAGGGACCGAGGAAGGAATTTCCCTTTGGTAATGCATGCACACAAGACCCCACATAAACACATGTGGAACATAAAGACCTCACAGGTAATGAAAGACCCCCAGATGGGACATCTTAGTGTGCCCAGATGACACATAGAATCATCCTTGCCTGAGTGTTCATCAGCATCCGTGGTTCATGAGCTCACGTCATGCTGATTTCCAGGTTTTGGGGTTGGGTAGGTATTTTTCATGAGGTCAATCTGCAGAAGTCAGGACCATTCTTCTTCCATTGTTCCCCAGAAATTGTGGGGGATCATTTGGGCTTGTCTCAATTAATCAGTTCTCTGTCAATGCAGGAGTCCCAGGCTGTGTTTTCTGTTCTCTGAGCGCTATACAGGAGGTCAAATGAGACAATTTGGTTGATTTTTTTGTTCTCAAAATTGGAATTTGGCTTGTACTCAGTGGAAGACAGAGTTGTTGCTGCCTTTATTTAAAGAGAATTATGATGGAAATGGATATAATATGCCCTTAAGAACTCTGAGCTTTTATACCCCAAGTAAATGATAGAGATAAGGGCAATGAGCAAAGACAGGCTGCAGTGCAGAGATTCTGGGGTGTCTGGAGGTAGTGTTTGCCCTTGCCTCCCTACAGAGCCCCTGCAGTCTGTAAACTGGAGCACCTCTGCTCTAGTCAGCAAAACCATGTCCATTCCCAGCCAGCAGATAATTTATCTCTATTGAACACATCTTCACACCTGTACTTGTGCCTGACAAATTTGATGGCCTTCTATGCCAGGCTTCCAGCAATGGTGGATAGGAGAAGAGCAACAGATGTCATCTAACTGAACCTGTGCAAAGCTTTTGACACTGTCCCACACAACATCCCTGTCTCTGAACTGGAGAGATGTGGATTTGGTGGTGCAGCACTCGGTGGTTAAGGAATGGCTGGATGGTTGCATATGGAAACCGAGGAAGGGTGCTGGTCCTCAAGGGCTGATATTGGGACTGGCTTTGCTTAATAGCTTTTTCAGAGACGTGGCCAGTGGGACTGAGGCAACTTCAGCAAGTCTGCCAATGACGCCAAGCTGAGTGGTGCAGGCGACATCCTGGAGAAAAGGGATGGCCTCCAGAGGGATCCAGACAGGCTGGAGAGGTGGGATAGTTCAACAAGACCAGGTACAAGGTCCTGCACCTGGGTCGGGGTGATGCCAAGCAAAAACAAAGGCTGGTAAGAGAATGGATTGAGAGCACACCTGAGGGGAAGGGCATGGGGGTGTTGGTGGATGCCAATCAGAACACAAGCCAGCAGTTTGCGTTTGCTGCCCCGAGAGCCAAGGGTGTCCTGGGCTGCATAACCAAGCAGTGAGAGCAGCAGGGCAAGAGAGGGGATTCTGCCTCTCTGCTCTGCCCTTGTGAGATCCCACCTGCAGTGCTGTGTCCAGCTCTGGGGCCCCCAAAATAAGGACATGGATGTTTTGGAGTGAGTCCAGAGGAGGGCCATGATGAGAAATCTGGAGCTATGAAGAGAGAGGACTATTAGAATTGGGACTGTTCACCTCAGAGGAGTCGAGAGAGCACCTTCCTGCCCAAACCCTTCTATGATTCTATGAAATCATAGTCATAAACACAGGAAATAACAAGATTCTCCAAAATGTCACGTTGAGGGTGATAAAAGCACTGATCTCTCTTACTGCCTGGTCTCCAGGCAATATTGATAGGAAAGGAGTGTCAGGGAGAGTGTATGGAGTAACAAGTGGCAATAAGGAAATATTTTTCCTGGAAACCCAATTAAAATTAAACCAAACAGCCATCTCCTTCCTTAGACCAAAGAGTTCAGCTGGCAGCTCTGAGAGCTGGTTCTTTATGACTGTGCTAAGCAGCACTTCTCTTATGAGAAATAGCTAGTAAAATATTCACCTTCTTTGTGGGACTTTACACATCAGGGCCAGGATTCCTCATTAAGCTCGGTCCCTGGTTTAAAGCATTTTTCACCACTCTCTGGTGAGGATAAATCTAAGCTAATGGTGAATTTGATAAGACAGCAGTTTTATGATCCAAATACATTGTGTTGTCTATGAATATAGCCTATTTTTGTCAGTTACATTGGAAAGAAATAAATTACTCATCAGTCAATCCATTATTATTATAATAAGAGCACGGCACTACTTAATTGCATCAGTTAAGTGGATATGACTTTGCCAATGCTCATAAATGCCATTACATCAATCCACAGAAATGGACCTGTTGATTTATTAGATGATGATGGACAAAGAAGATGTTGCAATCTCTTTTATAATTTAACCTGTGCTTAAGACATATAGGTGTTTAAGGCCAATACATGTACAGTTATTACCACAGAGAGGGAAAGGGAAAAGGGAATTGTAAACCATAACAGCCTCCATCAAGTACATGCCTATTTTGGTATGTGTAATAATCTTGAACATGCATTTATGTAACACACTCTACAGTACTTAAACTGCTGTGGGCTATCAAGTACAGTAAATCCCCATTTAATCAAAGGACCTGTGGCATATGATTGAGTACTGTAAATTTTCTTTGCCATGAAGAAATGCAACTGCAGAACAGCAGTTCCACAGACAATGGATCATCTAGCAATAATAAATTGCTCAGAGCAATTCCTGGCCATCACTGGTGGTTCATTTACCAAGAGTCTATTTTCATTTATTTATATATTTTTGACAGCAAATCCCTACTAAACAGTAAGCCAGTGAATGCAGTCCCTGTAAGGCTATCATCACCAGGAATAAGGACAAATAGACTTGTGATTTGATAACTCACCTGCTCTTCAGCAGGAATGCACAATTCCATTTGTCTGCACGAAGGGCCTTCTGCATGCTGGATAAAGGTAAGAAGTGACACAAAAATGGAAGTCATCCCAACTCTTGTGAAAGCTGTTTCTGTTTGCTTTTTGTTGCTCACTGCCTCACTGAAACACTTTGTGTTTATACCTTCTAGTCTTCTACGTGGGATTTGGGACAAAGGTGCTCTTGAGAACAACCTGATTGGAGAGCTTTAAAAGATGGCCTTCCAGAAGCCTTCTTCACCAAGAAGAAAGGCCAGATTCTCTCAAGTGTCTGAATCCAGTTTAGGCACCTGACTAGAGCAGTCATATTCAATTAATTCCTCCCACACAGAGTCCTGGAAGCTCTTTGTTGAGATTGTCTTAAAAAACCTGCACAGTGTGTCTACAAACACAGATCTTAGTTGTTTGAAATTCTAGCCTCGAAACTCTGTGGGAAAATCTGCATAAATTCTAAAGTTCATATGCAACTTTAAGTAGCTGAAAGAAATGCGAAATAGGTTGAAATTTAATCTTTTTCAATTAATTAAATATTGAGATTTGATATTTTTACTATTTGCACTTTTGACTCCCCAGTGGGCATAATGTTATATTAGGCTTCCCAATAAGTCTTCTAATTATAATGTCTAGAAGGTCAACATCTTATTAGAAATAAAAATTGAAACTTTGAAATAATACTGAACATTGTAGCATCTGCAAAGCTGCCATGCCTGTTTTAGCAAAAGCCAGATTCCTGTGCCCATTATTCAAGCTGAATAAATAAATTTCTTCATGAGAAGCTTCCTTGAAGTCAGTGGACTGTGCAGTAAGCCTCTGTTTGCTGTGATTGAAGGCACCGGGCTCTGACCTCAAATAAGGAAAGAGATTTTGGTTTTGCCAAACCTTTGGACCATATTGCACAAGATGATGGAGTTCCTGGTACGCTGACAGAGGAGAAACCTGCAGAGCAGTGAAGACATCTGAGTTATCTCAGGCAGGTGCAGAATGGTCAGTCCCTTTTGAGAGCTGCTCTTTGGGCCTCACAGCCCACTCAACCTCCTTCTGCAGGAGGATGCCAAAGGAAAGCCACAAACACACCTTCCTGCACTGCTTCTCTGGCCCTCAAACACACCAACAAGGGAAAGAGAGAGCACCTTATGTCTGTCCTCCAGGGGAAGAGGCAGTGCAGCCCTGTGAGTTCTAATACCACCAATTTGGGAAACTTGGAGCCTTTTCTCCCCACCAACGCTCAAATCTTCTTGTGGAACCATGAGACCTTGGATAAAGTTTCCAAGGAACTGCTCAGACCAAGGGCTAGCCCTGATCACACCATCCAGAGAGATTTTATCAGGTTGCTGCAATGAGTATATTTCTGGTTGACATTTTCAGGAGAGCCCTGGAAGATCTGATGAAGCATATCAGAAAGCACAAACCCAAGAGCCCGTCCTGTACGTGTCAGAGAAGGATCTGGATCCAGCCCGGATTAAAAAGCATCCCTAGTACACTGACTTTGGTAGCATAACTGACAGCAGGATTTGGCCCATTGTTTCCTGGGAAAATTAATGAGCTGTAAGAAAAATATCTGACCATCATTTGACTTATCAAAGCCATTGTGACTCCTTCCCTAAATAACATTAAGATGAATCACCTATTATTTGAGAATTGAGAGTCACGGTAGTGACTGAAGCCAAGTTAGGAAAATAGCACTGCCATTACTAGCTTTGCAGGATTGAACTTGACTTGGAATCTGGGGTTTTGCCCTGACAATACCACAACGTTTGAAATCTTATTTACTTTGTGGGGTTTCTTTTGTACTAACCTACTCACTCTAACATCACATGAAACCTTTAATAGGTGTCCTACATACACGGAATTTATCGTCAGCTGCTCGAATCCTGATCTCCTGTGCAATGGTGCAAATAAGAATGAGGGTGCTGCAACCAGTGCAGAAATACCTGGTTCCGATTTTCAAAATGCAGTCATTGAATTTTACAGTAACAAAATAAGACCTGCGTGCAGATTATTTCCATTACTTTGGGGTTGCTTTTATTTTTTTTATCTTTATTGCTTTTACAAATTTTTAAAATGGCTTTTCTATATTCTTTACTCTCTCACTGCTTCAATTGCACAAATGAAAAAATATGGGAACCCTCTGGTGGCCAAAATAATATCTGTAAATCCCACTCAGCCTTAAGCACCTCTGCATGATCTAGTGACAAGGTCAAACTCTATTGGAGTTTTTTTATTAATGTGTTTGATCACCTTTTTCTTCTATCCCTGTACCTTTGTACATAGCCTGTATGTCATTGCCTCTCACATGAAATGCCCAGCATTTATCTAGATAATTTAAACAACATGCTTTTTATTGTGGTTGAAGGTCTGCTGGTCTTTAATTGCTGATCACATGCTCAGTGATTGGGGCATTTAAGAACAATTAAATTGAAATGGATTAAAGAAATGGATTAAAGAGTAATCAGGACTGCCTATCATGGAGTCCTCTGTGCAGCTCAGTTCAGATGTGAGAATGCTTAAGGATAAGAGAATCACAGAATCACAGAATGGTTTGGGTTGGATCAGACATTAAAGATCACCTGATTCCAACCCCCTGCCATGGGCAGGGTCACCTCCCACTAGACCAAGTTGCTCCAAGCCCCATTCAACCTGGCCTTCAAGGTATGGGGTATACCTTCAAGGTGTTCAAGTATGGAGCATCCACAACCATCAAGGTATGGAGCATCCACCACCTCTTTGGTTAACCTGTTCCTGTGCCTCACCCCTCTCCCAGGAAAGAATTTCTTCCTAATGTCTAATCTAAACCTACTAGCTTTCAGTTTAAAGCCCTTATCCTCAAGAACAGATGAAATTTTTCATCATCCCTCTCCCCCCGTAGGGGAGTATAAAACACAAAAAATGTGACCCCTCCAGTGGTTGGAGGAATCCAGGTAAATCCAGGGGTAGTGGTCAAGGGTTAGGGTTTGGAGCAATTGAGAAGCAATGAATTGGCATAACCTGTCTGCTCACTGTTCAGAGGCTTCTTTTGTATCCTTCTGTCATGAGCAAGAGCAATGTAGACTTGGATGTCCCCAGCTTCTACTGCAGTGGCATTTGGACATTTTTTTGTCTTGTCAGCTTCATTATGTCTCCTAATAAAAGTGTAGACTCCTCTCAATTTGCTTTCAAAGTGCCAGGTAAGCCCACAGGACTGTTTCATTCTTCTTAGCCATCTTCCCTGGAAGCTGCAGAAGAATTTAAATTCTGCCAGAGATCTATGGACCACAGTCTGCTGCTGCCCTCCAGTTTGTCAAATGGATGAAGGTCTGGTATGAATCACCACTTTTCCATTTTGTGCCATTGTACAATCAATACACACTCATATAAATGAGGATGCAATGGCCAAGGCTCCAGAGGGAGTTGGGCCCCACGGATTGCTGCATCAGAAAGTGGTTGCATCAGATTCCTGCTCTTTTTTTGCTGATGCTAATGTAAATTTTATTGCTACATTGGCAAATTTGGCCCATTGAAAGGCTTGTGGCAGTTGTGACAATCAGCATTTCCTGATCAATTTTTGCTTACATTTTTATTCCTTTCTTATAGGGAAATCAAATATTTTGATTTTCATATATTGATTTAATTATTTCTTGAGAAAGACTTCATTCAGACCACTATGTACTAATTTCTGGTCATAAAATGCATCAAGGAATATGCATATATGCTGCTCACTTAGATGCTGAGCTCTTCAGGACAAGGATGGTACAACTTTGCCTTGTAGTGCTCTGCAACACCCACTGTGACACAGATCATTTGCCATGCCAGATTCCTCATGTATTGTGTTTTCCTGCTTGGCATCAGCTACTGCCTATCAATGAAGCAGTAAAGGGCTGTTCTTCATCTGCTCTCCTGTGCCATCTGAAGTTTAAAGAGTCTAAATCTAAGCAAGTCAACTTTCAAACTCCTTTTAGTCAATGGAGAAAAGTAGGAAGCAACTAAAAGTAATTAATCACGCATCGTGCTGGACATTTAAGGTATGGCAGGCATTCCCAAGGAGTGAGCCCAGGCACTGCACTGCTGACCATCCACCTGCTTAAATTGTTGCCCTGTTCCATGAAGGGGTTTGTGTATGTGCCAAACAGCACTCTCTTAGACATTGCTTGGGCATCTTTCTGGGGAAAGACTGGGACACAGCTGTGCCAGATAATGGTTCATCATCACGAATCTCTTCACTATTGCCATGCTGTATACCTAAAACCTCCCTTCCCTACAGTGAAAACATCTGTCTGACAGGTTGCAGCCCAGCCCTCCTATAATTTCAGACACTTGCAACTGAAAAGCATCCAGGGCCAGGGAGGTGGAAAACAGGACCAAAGGAGACCTAGAGTGAATTGCATGGGTGAAGTTAGGCCTTGATACTTGGTTTTGAGGTCGGTCTTCTTTATACTCAATAATCCCTCTTCTATTTTTAGAAAATTGTGTGTAGGTAAATAGATTTTAATTTTCAGTTTAAAAGGCAGTATTTCTGTCACATCAATTATATGGTCATTTTTTATGACTGTATTTTATTTAGGCAAATACAAAGAGAGATGAATTAAGCCCAGGAGCGGCAAGTAGGCATAAAGGGGCTACATCAAGGGAAGCAATACTTACTGTTCTGTGGATGTAGCAGTGTTGCTGTATCACAGAGACAAACCTCTTCAAAGGGAACCAAGGAGGCTACAGAGACTCAGCTCACTCAGCCAGTTCAGCCTCTGGTAGCAGTTAAGGGCAGGAAAAAAAGCAGCCATGTATTGACTGTTTCATTAATGTGCTGCTCCTGCAGCACAGGGAGAAATGCTTTGTGAAAGTAACAGCACAGATCTTGCTGCTGTCTACCTGTAGGTCTGCAGTGTCACTTTGTTCTGAAAATTCACTGCAAAAAATGTCACCCCCTTGCACTCATGTGGCTGTTGATGCCTTAAATGGCACCTAGAAACAGAGACTAGACAGGAATAAAAGAATAAAGGAGGGATTTATTTGAAAGGCCTTCAGATGTACACTTTTGGGCTCCAGAGCCTCCTGCCTCAGTGCATCCCAAAATGGATGACAGCTCACGAGTTCTTCCCACTTGGATATCAGCATCAATTCCCCAAGCAGAAGCCAGGCAAGGATGGAATTTGCCCAAGCTTGCCCCCCTGTCCCCAAGATTGTGGTTTGCAGCTGTTGGGCCTAGGAGGGTCTGGGTGTCCTTGGAGAGCTGGAGAGGCTTTGTTGTGTGTGTGTGAGCATGAGAGAACAGCACTGAATGAGCTCCAGGGAACTTCAGAGTTACACTGGGCAGTACAGGATTTGAAAAAATATAAAAGTTAAAACCTAAGGCATCACTGTACAAGACCACAGTGCAGAATTTGCCTTCAAGTCCAAGGCACCTAGGACTGGATGTATGGTTGGCTTCTGCTCCTCCCAAGGCATCACTGCTTCACGGAAGCTGGGTTGCGTAGATTCCCTGAATTCCTCAAGACCTGAAATTTAGGAGGTAGTTTGGCCTGCAGAATGCTCTCTGCAATGGAAAAAGAGATTAAGAGAATCCACAATCAATTCTCAGCCTGGCCAGACAGCATGGACAGCTAGAAAAAAATAACCATTTCCATACATAGTGAGAACCTGCAGCCTGCACTCTTTGGGACAGAGCCCACATGCAACTCTGCAGTGCCATTTGTGCAGGTTCTTCTAAGAAAGGAATTGCATTTTAAGTCTGTGTTGAGGCAAGGAGAGGGGAAACAGCTTCCCAATTCTTACCAGCCAGTAGTAAATTGATGGTGTTTTGGTTTCATGGCTTCAGGAGGAGGAGATGAAGGCAGAGCCCAGCACCCTGGCAATGTGAGCTGTGTTCAGACCCAGCAGTGTGGGTTGTGCTCAGACCACCTACAAGAAGCCTCACTCAGTTGCCATGACTGTTATGGCAATTCAGGTTAATGAAGAAGGAAGGAAACAGACCCATATAATCCAGGTCTGCTGGATCTTAACTCCTGTGCAGGCACTGGATGGGAGCAGTCACTGTGCCTAAGTTAGGCACTTGCAGTAGGAGGGTACAACGAAACCCCGTGTGCTTCTGCCTCATCTGCAGAACTGGATTGCTTTTTACTCAAGAAGGCTCTGTAATGCTGCCAGGAACTGATTAACATCTGAATCACGTTGTCCTCTGTCTGTGTGGCAGATATAAATAGGTTGCAGTAGAGGTGGGCTGTGTCCACGAGCACTTCTCTCCTCAGGAGATGGTCTTATCTACAGGCACACAAAGTAGAGAAGCCTCAGCCTTCTTGGGCAAACTTCCAAGATATTCTGCTTGTGATGAGGAGTTATCCTGCTGATCCTGTGCTTTGGAATAGCTCTCTGACCCCTTGTCTCAGGCTTTACTGCTGTCAGGCACAAAGTGACATGGCTCTCCACCCATTCGACCCACACAGGGCTGGACAGCTGAGGAAGCAGCGAAACTGTACCAGATCAAGTTTGCTTTCAGTTTATTGTCTATGTAGTGTCACTATAAAGGTCTGAGCTAATCTTAGCTGCATAATGGGCTGGTAGAAAGTATTCTATTTGTTATGCAAATAAATATTTACTTCAAATGTGGTTTCCCAAAGTATGGTCACCTTGCACGCATCTGCTTCCAAAAATGCATCTGCTTTACAACAAGGTAGTAATTATCCTTTCCTCAAGGGGGTTCAGTTTGAACCTACTATGTGTACTAGACTGCTGGCAAAGTTTTTAATTTTGGCTTATGATGTTTGTAGTTTTTGGAGGCACAGGATCAAACGCTTGAAATGCAGTATTCATCTGATACTACATACCAACCCCAAATACAGGTAGGGTTTGCTTGGTGGGCTTTTTTCTCCTTCAAGAACAGTTCTTTTCTCCTGCACATTTTTTCCCCCTTAAAACATCAGTCAGATGAGTGGATAGATGCAGAAAATTAGTAACTTCATTTCACTGGTAAAATACCTTAGTGGAGTAACACAATAGCATTATCATCCTTCTTTTTTACTGGTCCTTCTTTTAATCTGTATGTCATAACAGTGTCATTAGAGGGTGACTTCATCTTTTTACCAGGCTATTTCTGCAGTACTTAATGTCTGTTTGATCTTTCATTCAGATATCTATTACCATACGTATCTATTATAAGTTGAAAGGTTTTTAGTCTGACATAACATTGGAGAGGAAGAAATGTCAGCTTCATTAAACCTCACAGTTCTAAGACTGGAGGTAAATCACTTATTCAGCACATTTTTTAAGAAATGTGCTGAAAAAAACTTACGAAAATATGTAGTTTTTATTTATTTATCTTCCCTCCTCTTTAATCCACCTCTTAATGCACTTTGCTCTGCTTTCTCCAGAAAGGCAGCAGTGAGGGAAACAGTGCCTTGAATGCAGAAATAAGGCAGTACCTGAGCCAAATTTCTGCTGGACCAAGTAGCTCAGTGAACTCAGAGCTGGGAATAAGAGGGAGGAGGAAGCTGGGGGAGACATTGTTTTTTAGCTCCTCACACACCATAGCCCTATATTGCAGTGGATGTTTAGAAGGGTGCACCTGTAGCTATCCACTGCAAGGCAGCACCTTTCTGCCATGATAAACTCCTGAGGGGGTTAAAGCAGCAGAATATTGTGTCAAGTCCCAGGGCCAGCAAAGTCAACAGGGAGACTCCAGTTTTTTTCCATTTTGATCCATAGCATAGTGGGGTTGACAGGTAATCTGGTGAATATGGGCCTGATTCAGCAAGGAGCATAATTTTCATAATTTACAATGCAATAACCATACCAGCACAGCAGACAGAATGGCCATAGGGGTGTTGTCTGTAGTTATGTGCCTTGCTGAACTAGGACTCCAAGGACACAGAGACGGTGATGGCTTTTCTCCCAGGGTTTGTGTCTTTTCATCTACCTGACAATTCTCAGCAGTGGCACCAAGGCTGACAGTTTGGGCATCAAACAGCAAAAAACTTGTCGGAGGCCTGGTGCCCCCACAGGCACTGCCCCCACACTGTCCTCTGCCCTGGAGATTTTCTTTCTTCTGTTCGTCATGTTGGAAAGAACGAAGCGAGACATCTTCTTTGCTTTTTTAGGAGTTGTTTATTTTTCTTATCAAGACCTCAGAGGCAGAGGCAGTGCCCTCCGAGGACACCAGGGCAGAAAGGCAATGGCTGCTAATCAGCAGCTACCTTTNCAGGTTCTCCCAAAAGTGGAGGGAGCTTCTCCAAAAGCCTAGGTCGCTGGCTAGGCCACCTTTGAGGAGCTCTGGGGATATAAAGAAACCACCAGAGGAGCAGGAGAAGCTGTCAGGCTTCCCTGGACTGACAAAACTGAAGTCCTTTTGAAGCAGGGAAGTGCAGAATGCATACAGAAAGGCAGGAGAAGGAGGGGAGCTCAGGGAGCTGAAACTCAAAGGTATTAGCATGGACTGGCTACTACTCTTACAAAAACTGGTAGCTAATGCCTCCATTTAGGTTTTGCTACTTTGAGGGGCCTGGCAGGTGAATTTTGGGGTTCATGGGCTGTGCTTTAGATATGAATTGCTACACAGACATTATGTAGACTAGAACAAGGACTTGTTTGCAGATGTCCTGCTGTAACTCCCTGTATAACTCTAACACTGCTCTTTCCTTCAGCTTTCAGCAACATGTGCAGCAGTGTCCTGGTTGTCTCGACTGAAAGAATGACCCTGTGTGCTTTAGCTGGATCTTCTTTGCTACAGAATGACCCTGTGTGCTTTAGCTGGATCTTCTTTGCTACAATCCATAAGAGACGCCATTGGTGTTTTTGTTACTATCGTTACTCGATGGCTTTCTCCAACTGCACTTCACATTCCTGAAGCTGAAAGATTTGTTCTCTTAGCCACCAAGAAACACTACACTCTTATTTTGGAGTCTCCCTGCATTCCAAGATAGCACTGGCAACAGGGGACACACAAGGGTCAACAGCTCCTCATGCAGCAGCACAACCTCATTCATCGCAGCAAAGAGGTTTTCAGAGTTTGGGAATGCCCTGAAGAGTTTTACCTTCTGTGTCCCAAAATGGATGTCATTTGCTCTTTGTTCCTAGGCAACCCAGGAAGACAGAGACAGCTGTCATCAAAAATTTTGCACCCAAATTGTCCCTTCTTGGCACTAAAAAAATCTCACTCAACTCACTGAGGGTCTTGAATTCGCACTGGGCATCTTTGATTTTGTGATTGGTAATGGCATCTTTGTGCCATTGTTAGAAAAGGCACAAGGAAGGAAAACTGGCAGCAGGCTTAAAGTGTGGTGTGTAATGACATTTGCAAAAAATTGTTCCCAAAACACCTGATCCTCTGGAGCAACTGGGAAAATGAAGGTGAGAACTTTTAGCAATATACACCTTCAGCTGTGTGAAATTCTGCCCTGGATTTTGTTTCTGTTAACCTGACGAATGAGATTCACAATTGTAAATGAAGTCTGTACTGGGCCATGGACAATATAAACAATACTGAGATTTAGGTGCAAAATGAGACATCAAGGTGTTTTGACAAGATATTTTGAGCTCCTGCAACATTTTTATATTGTTACATCTGAGATGTGAGGTGTGAATAGTTGATATACACTTGGTCTGAGGAGCTGTCACCAGCTTTCAGGCATTTTTTCCCCCAAGTGTCAAACATTTGCAAGCAGCCTGTGCAGCTCCTCTTCAGTCTCAGCATATAACCCTGGTCATATAAAATGGAATAACCATGACACAGTGACATCTCCATTTACCCATTTCCATTACTAGAAATCAAAGATCTCATTTCCAAGTTATGTGTGACAATATTGTGTTATGCTTCCCTGAAGAGAAATGAGACAGATAATTTTCAATTCCTTTCCAGAACTGCTGCTGTATTTTTTGCACCAACAACCTTTTTGTTTCCTGTTAATTAAGAGAAATAATTTACTCCAGGAGAAGCATTAAGAGGTATTGTACATACCTAACAGTTTGTTGAATAAAGACTGGAAACACATGGTCTAGTATTGACACTTTTTAATTTTTGAGAGTTTCTGTCAAGTATTATTTTTAAACAAAGGAACTAGTTTAGAACAGCAGCTCTCAGTCATTGATAAACACAGAAAATCTGGTTTAGCACACAGAAAATCTGGTTTAGCACACCAGTTTTTATACCTGTGCCTGTTCCCACAGCAGTGCCCGCAGGTCCTCACAGTACTGATGCCACATGCAGCAGTAGGAGATTTTCTACTTTTGTAGATACTCAACTACTTTGGGCAACATGATCTACACTGATAAAATCTCTCTCCTGTCAGTGTCCACATGGAAGACTTTTTTCAGCCTAATTTTGGCTGCTGCTGCTGTGAATTTTTAATAGTGCAGCCAATATAGCTGTTCTGGAAGAACACTGTGAGCCAGACCCAGCCTCCATAAATCAAAGCATGCCGAGCCCACGTTAGCTGAGCATCTGGATGGGGAGGCAGGAGATGCCTCTGGGAGTTACTCTGTCTCTTTGCAAGTTAGCCAGGAGACTGAAAGTGAAACTTCTTCATGGGAGCTGCACTCTCACGATGTTTTTATTCTTAGTGGCAGAGTGTGGGGCTGGCGGAGGGTCTGATCTGGACCCATGGTGGGAAGAACAGTGGCAGACAGAGGTAGTGAGTCCCCAGGAGAGAAAATCATAAAATCATAAAATGGTTTGGCTTGGAAGGGACTTTAAAGATCTTGTTCCACCCCTCCCACTAGACCAGTTTGCTCAAAGCCTCTTCTAACCTGGCCTTAAACACTTCCAGGAATGGGACATCCACAACTTCTCTGGGTAACCTGTACCAATGCCTCACCCCTCTCTGAGTAAAAAAATTCTTTCTAATAACTAATCTAAATCTACCCTCTTTCAGTTTAAAGCCATTCCTTCTTGTCCTACCAGTCCATGTCCTTACAAAAAGCCCCTCTCCAACTAATCTGTAGCCCTTTTTAGGCACTGGAAGGGGCTCTGAGGTCTCTCTGGAGCCTTCTCTTCTCCAGGCTGAGCAAGCCCATCTCTCTCATCCATAGGAGGGGAGGCTCCAGCAGAGAGGTGCTCCAGCCCTCTTCACAGCTGCCTCTGGACTCCCTATAACAGGTCCAGGTTTTTCTCATTTTGAGGTCTCCAGATCCAAGTTGGGTCCCACCAGAGTGGAGTAGAGGGGCAGAATCCCCTCCCTCAGCCTGCTGGTCACACCGCTTGTGATGCAGCCCAGGATGTGTCTGGGCTTCTTCTGGGCTGTGTGTTCACATTGCTGGGCCATGTTGAGCTCCCTGTTCATGAACACCCCCAAGTCCTTCTTCCCAGGGCTGCTGTCAATCCATTCCCTGCCCAGACTGTGTTTGTGCTTGGGGTTGCCCTGACCCAGGTGCCCTTGGCCTTGTTAAATTTCATGGCTGAGGGTGTGCTCAATCCCACAGCCCATGTCACCAGCATGGCAACACATGTGAGAACACAGGGCAGAAAGCTGGGAATGCCCTTACCCATGTACACATCTATAAATGACTGGCATTTTAGCTGGGTTTTCCTGAAATACAGTATGCATAAGCCACATGGGTAGTTGTATTTGCACCAGTATGGGAACAACACGGAGTCCCAACTTCCAAGTGAGTGGCCCAGTGAAGCCCTTTGGTCCAGGGTCAATTCCTAACTTTTGTCTCTCATTAAAATATCATTCAAGTGCTAAAAACGTTCTTCCCACTGGTTATATCATTATGAATGTTTACCCTGCCAGTACCTGGAAAAAATTGCTCTCTGAGGTAGAGCCAAATACCATTACTAGATCTCCAAAAGATTTGACAGTGAAATTAATTAGTTAATCTTTGTAAAGTGCTTTGAAGATGAAGAGCTCACTATGGCTTTTAGGTAATGTTATTATAGGTTAGTGAGTCATTTTGTGAATTTAAGGCAGAGGAGTCTCTTTTACAGTGTCTTATATCCTGACCTTCATCGTGTCTGTGTGGCTGACCAGTCTTGTCCTGTTGTCTCCTGCACCCTTCCCTCTGTCTTAATTCTTGTGCTGCCTCTAATCCTGTAGGGCAAGCTCCACGGTCAGGGACTGGGCTTTTTGAGAGGAAATTTCCCTTGGATATCGAGAATAGTCTGGTAAAAATTGTTTTCAGTAGGTTTCATTCCTTGCCACTGCTTCCCCCTTTGCTGGGAAGTTTGCCATCCGAGCCTGTTTTGGCAGGTGGCTACTTCTCTGCCTGAAGAGACTCAGACCCCAACATCCTCAGTCTCCCACAAAAGGGCAGCCCAATCCACTCTGGCTCGCTGCCCTGAGCCCCACCTGGATGATCTCTGATCTGCTTGGGGAGCTCCTGGTTGGTATTAGGTCAGGGACTTTCCTCCTGCTCTGTGTTTGTGCAGAAGGCAGCACCCTGGTTCCCCACCAGACTCTCAGATACTGCTGTAATGCAGGTAATAAATAATAACAACCTTTAAACCTCTAGTGCAAATTACAGCCTCATGCAACACCTACGTAATTCGGTATAATATTAGCACAGTAGCTACCTTGGGAGAACTATATTCAGATAAGAGGATACACAATAATAACCCTGGCATTGGAAATGAAATGGAATTGCTTAAATGCCTACAGCTCCTTTTCTGCCACCGTGTGTTTTAGAGAAAAGCAGGAGCACAAAAGGAAAGTGAGGGTGACATAAATAACCAAAGACAAAAGGAATCAAACAAAAAATAGCAAAGTATAATAATGATGTAATTTCTCCTGTATAATACACAAAAATTCTTCTTATGTCTGAGTCCCCCTTGCATGATTAGAATGGAGGTGATGAGCCCTCTCCCAGTGTTTATAGTCTGAGGCTCCAATCTTGCAAACATTTACATGCATGTTTAACTTTATGCACACAATTAGTGCAATTGAAGTCATGCCACTTGCAAGACAAGATGCAACAAGTGAGTGTATCAAACACTAGGTGGGAAAAGGGCGGCAGACAGATGAAGGGTAGTAATGATAAGATCATGTGGTTACCTTGGCTAACTCTGCATGCTCAATGACTCCCAATGCCTTTTTTATTTTTGAATCATCACTTAAAAAGTTTTCCCTGTCACTCTATAACTGCTTGTTGTGACTCAGAAAATGCTGGGCTTACTTATGTTCATATAGTATGTAATTAGTGGACTTTTTCATTTTCCCTTCATAGAAATGATATCTCTCCACCACTAACTAATCCTGCTTTAAAAGTAAGAAAAAAAATGACCCCAAGCCTTTCTCATTTACTCTTCTGCTTTCCTTCAATCTGTTTGTGTATTAACCTCCCCCTCTAGATACCTTCTCCAAATGAGCATCTTCTAGTTTCCTGAGGCTTTTCTTATCTTCACTGCAGCTGTCCAAGAGTCAAGATGTGAGGAACAGGAAGGCAGACCAAATATAGCAGACAGCAGGGTCCTGGGGTTGTGAACCACACATGGGCTGCTCCTGAAAACAGCTTGGCCTTGATCTATCCCTCCTGGCTCTTACCAACCAACACAACAAGGGGAAACAGACCATGAAGTCTGGCAGCACCAAAATTAATGGCACAGCTGGGCCAGCCAGCAAGGGCAAAAGAGTACTGTGCAAAGACCACCTTGTTCTCACTCTTCCTTGCTCTTTGGAGAGATGGGAAAAGCCTTTTGGCAGCTAAATCTCTCCTTTGAAGATCTTCAAAAACTGCTGCTTCCCCACAGACTGCCATGGGAAGCTTTGCAAAGTCAGATTTAGAAGAGTCACGCCATGGCTCTCTACACACACTGCTGATACTCGAGGCACATCTGTGGAGCAGGGAAGCTGTTCAAATTTGGATGGACTTGGGAAGACAATTTAGTTTACACGTAACATTGTTATCACATAAATTGGAATAATTATCACATTTGTGTTGTATTTTCATGATATTTGCTTCACTTAAATTGTTGTTATAAAATAATTTTATGAGTTATGTTGCTATACTCTGCGGCGATGTAAGGGAGTTTTCTGAACTCAATGGTGAGGCCATGTGATTTAATTGCCACACTATTTGTTAATTAGTCTGGGTGAAAATGCCAGCACCTGAGTGTGTTTGGAGAGTGGGCGGTGAGAATGTAGCTTTCTGTGAAGTAGTTCCAAATGCCAGAGAGCTTGAATTTGTGGTTCTGATTTCTTGATGTTCTGACTTCTTTAGCTCTCCCTGCCAAATAGCTAGCATTCAAAGTTTTCATGGGCAGAGTTTTTCTTGTGTATCTCATGCATCTGAGTGGAGGAATGCTGATCTGATTCATCACTGGATCACATCTTGTGTAGTGCAAGTGGGTTTGGATCACTCTCGGACCAGGGAGGTGGCTTTTTATGCCACATTGCAAGGCTTTGAAGGGCTCAGAACAGAGGGGTCACCACCAACCCCCTCAGTGTCTAGCTGTCATGCTGCAGAGGAATTTGCTTGATATCAGAGGTAAACCTGAGTCCATGTAGTCTTTGAGTAATTTTTAGTGATCAGGTGTATGCCTTGCAAAGCCTTCATCTAGCCTTGGGCCTGCAGGAGGATCTGGTCAAGGCAGAAACACCAGACAGCTAAGACAGTGTTGCTCACTCACAGCTTGTATCACCCACAGATGTGGGTATTGGTGTATGATAACACTGGCTTTTTCAGAGACATGTAGCTCTCTTAAGGAATGTTCCAATGGGGCCCAAGGAGCTACAGGTCCTTCCCTGGCTATTGATCTGGTTGTAAGCAGCAGCAGCCACAAGGCTGTCAGTATTCTCAATGTTAATATACCCAGGCCTCAAGCTGCAAATTATCTTTTACATTATGTGTGTTATTTCTGGGCTAAGAAGGTTAAAGTTCAAACATCAGATGAGTTGTGTATTTCAGGGAGCAGTAAGGGTATGTGACACTCTCCTGTTCTTTCTGATGTTACAAAGCAGTAATCTCTGAGCTGGCAGAGTCACTCACAGCTTTTAAACAGCATGGATGAGAAAGTAGCCATGCTTCTGTCATGTTTTGGAAATACAGGATAAAACACTCCCTACATAATACATGTTTTGATGACTTCAAGGCTTAAGGAAGACAAGTGGATCTAGAAAGGATCTCTTTGCTGCATCACAACAGACAAAGCAACAGCCTGGCAGGAGAATGACTTGAGGGAAAGGAAGTAGCAACCCAGTGGTGGACTGATGGCTCCTTCAGTGTTCTCCAAGGCTTCAGGAAAGACTGACTGGCTCAGGGCAGGATGAGGAAAAAGTCCTACTTGTGAGAGGTCCCTGTCTGCCCAAGACCCAAACTGGTTACACACAGATACTGATCAAGACTGGGAATGTCTGTGTACACATGGGGGCTTATCTGGCTCTGGTTTCACTTTCCTGAGCTACTCTTTTCAGCCCAACAACCCACCATAAATGTGTACCAGAAAGGAAATGCTGAAAGATATCTGTAACATCCACTCACTACACCAATTTTCTTATATCCACAGGAATGTCTTCCTTTTAGCAGGTGGGGAAACCCTTTGTCTACATCATCACTGTCTTCTGCTATGCTGGCCAAGGTGGCAACAGTAAAGATGACATAAAAAGAAGTCACTCTCTTGCACCAGCAGATGGGAAAACTGCTGAGTTCTGCACCACCCTAAAGGTAATTATTTTGGTGCCATTTCAGAGCAGAGTCTGCCTATATGAGAAGGAAACTGCAAGTCACCTGTGCTTAATATTTAAGTTCACATTAATTTATACACAGTGTGCTAAACCGTGCCCTCATTTATATGCACACTGCCCCACAGTGATTATGCAAGAGAAACTGAGTGGAGAATTTGATCTAGTGTGACTTCAAAAATAGCAGCATGAAGTTAAATTGGTATAAATGCAGAGGGAGTAAATCCCCAGAAGAACATAATGTATGGTATAAAAGAGTAAGTTTTGCTGATGACACTGTCAACAAAAACCCAACACCTGGATGGGTCTCTGCCCAAATAGCGAACTCTCCCAAACATGCTCCTGTCCATCACATGTATGAAAAGCCACCAGCAGCAAGAAAAGGCAGGATGCTCCTGGGCATCAAGAACCCTTGTAGGATAGCAGAGCTCCAGCTGAGTCAAGGGGGGAGAGAATAGACTTTAATAACCCTGCAGATAAGATAATTGTGGCTCAAATTCACAAGAGTAAGGTAAAAATTCACTACATGCATGAAACTAAAACTATTTTATTTCAGGAAAGCTGGCAGAGTGATTCAACAGCTTCCTGTGGCTTAGCTGCTGTGACACAGTAGAAATAACCTCTCTTCTGTCTGGGTCTTAGGAAATATTGTGTTTCATCCTTGCTGAGTGACCTGCATTTCACAGGTCGGATGTAAAAATTATCCAAGACTCAGTTCTCCTGCCCCTCAGCATGCTGAGGGTTCATCAGAAAGGGTGGCTGGTGCAGAGTGTACCTGGCAGCCAGCACTCATTTTCCTTCCTTGTTCACAGAGCTGCCCAGATCCCCGTGTGCCTGACCGCTGGCCAAGAGGACACCCGGATCCAACACCTGCAGAAAAGGGAGCTCCTCCCTTCCCTCTGGATCAGAAAATTGGTTCTCCCCTTGCCCTGCAGGCACGGGGCAGTGCAGGGGATGAGCCAGCCAGACCTGCTGCTCCATCTGGGACACAGTGTGCTGGCAGTACTGTGGGGTAGGAAAGGGTTCTGTTCCCGACAGTGACCTTTGCTGGGAAGCTATTGCTGGGGCTGGCAGTGCCTAGAAAAGCTCAGTGCATTCTATTAATATGTGACTGAGAAAAATCAGCATGAACCTCAGCATTAAATTTTTCTGTGTTTGTGTGGTGTTTCCATTACAGCCTCCTGTAACACTTAGTCACTGAACTGCCACCCTGGCTTGCTCATAAGAGTTTGAGTCTCATATGCAGCACTGAGGCCCCATCACAATGACAAGTGGGTATTTCTTACAGGCACTGTGCTCAAATTTCTGCAATGTTGTGCTATGTGGCTTCCAAACTGAAAACACTCTGGTGGTGGAATAATACTTCTTCTTTTCCAATCTTCTGTTGTTCCCAGGTGTGTAATTAAATTTTATGGGGACATAATAACGTGGTATCTTATGCACCATTGTGATGTGTGAGGTTTGTAAGATTTAAAAAAAAGTTCACTGAAAGGACCTCAAGACATTTAAATATCTGGCAGTATGGATGGGACCCATCACATCTAACAGCAGCCACCAAGATGGTACATGTCTAATCTAAGTGAGCTGTCTCACATCCCAAATGGGAGCTCAGCTCTGGCAGAGGGCAAGGCACCCTCCCTGCAAAAGGCACTGTTGGTCATTTCATGGAGGTTTCTGACTCTTTCCACTGACCCCAGGTGCAGCTGAGATCCATGGATTAGACAAGACACATAAATTTTAGAGACCTAATTTCTGGGACATTGATCCAACACTAGGGTGAGATGTGGTACTGGAGTTATCTGTACAATGCTGTTACAGGAACATGTAACTAGTAACTAATGCTGCCCGTGTGTTTATTTTAGGCACTTTTAAAATTAAAAATTAAGGGTTAGGAGTCAAAGTCAGTGACTTTTATTATTCTCCTTGACCTTGATGCAGCTGGAGTCAATAGAAGAGACACTTGGTGTTAAAAACAAAAATTCCCAGTCAAGGCAAACTCCCGGATGCTGAAGGTTTTGCGTAAGATCACTGTGGGAGCTTCAGGCAGGTAAACAAGTCACAAGGCAGCTTAGGTGTGTAAAATTACTATGGATCTCTTGAATTAGGTCCAACTCATCTCCTTTTTATATCAACATAGGGCCCCATAGGCCCAAGGCTGTGCTTATGCTTTTCCAGCATAAGCATTTTTCTGTACACAAAAGCTCCATCTGACCAGAATGTTATGGATATAATTTCTAAAATTTTTGAAATCCTGAAGTTTAATGAAGTGCAAAAATGTGAATAGTGCTGCTGAAGCTGCTGCACTACTAAGAATAGAGCTTTGGTGACACAGAAATAGAGGTTTGATAATTATTTGATATGATGGATCGGTTAACGATTCTCTTGCGAGTAGCCAACAGCCTAAATTTGTTGCAGCCCAGTCTTTACATTTGGGACTCTCTCTCCTCCTCACCTTTCCTGGAATGCCAGCTATGATGAGCAAGCTATTTTCAGTTTCTTATTAGGAAGCTGCCTTTGGAACAGTTCCTACACTACTTAGCATTTTGCCTGAGTAGCGAATTCAGGATCTGGCCCTAGGAAACCTGTTCTCTTGGCACATTCTCTTGGCCAATGCCCTGTTAGCAGAGCTACCTCTAACATCTGCTGTGTCTGCAGTGGCCTGTGTAGGCACCTCTAGGAAGATGGAGTTGTTGTGACACTTGTCTCCGAAAAGAACCTCTCCAGTTCTTCACTTTGAAGGTCCACTAAAAGGTGTGTCTATGATGACACATCTGCTCTGGTATTTTTTTTTCTTCTTTCTCATATTAAAAAGTGCCGTGATAAGTTCTTGTCGCTGTGCCAGGACGTCACTCGATACATGTAGAGGAGAAACAGTTTAAAGCTACTTGACTAACAGCTTCCTCTGTCAAATATGACATTAGAGTTATGATTGTCTCTTTTTTATCTCTTCACTTTGATGACAGGCTTATCTGAGGTAGTGAAACAAAGAGCTGAGTTGATTCAGCCTACCATGCTGTGCAGGTGAGAGTTTTGAGATCAAGTACAGCTGTTCGAAGGGCAAGTCCTAGTGCTGAATGACAGCTGCTTTCATCAGAAGCATGACTTGTTTTTTCTTTCTTTCCTTTTTTTCTTTTCTTTTTCTTTTTTTTTTTTTTTTGACAATGCCAAGAAATTTGACTGAGGCTTAAGGAATGTACAAGCTTAAATATCAAAATGTGACTGCTTGTGTAATAATGTCAGTCTGAGCTACTGGCTCCTTTTGATATTCTTAGATCAGATCAGATGCTCTTAGAAAATCAAATGTGTTATTGCTGATTCTGGTCAGGAGTGAATTTATTTACCAAACCTCTGTGTGTGAATCTGACAGAACAGGATATCACACCTAGTGCAATACTGCATGGAATATTAACATTTCTGGTTTGTTGCTAGGAAAGGGCTGCAGCTTGCTCAGTTCTCTGCTTTTCAATCAGCACTTTCCACGACCACAATTTTCACCATTTTTTGTGGAGCAAAATATTCCCTTCTCCTTCCCTTCCCCTGACACCTGACCTCTCAAAACCAGTTGTTAGTGATTTGATAAGTTCATTAGCCCACTCTCCAAGAGCCCTCAGATAGTGTACGTTATTGGGACTTTTGACATGTGGTTATTTTGAATTTCCCAGAACACTCCCATATGCAGATGCAGCATGAGGTTTTGCAAAAAAAGCACTCAGCCTTTATTGCATGAACAAAATCTCCCATGTAAGCAAGCAAAGAGGTATGTGCTTATCCAAGTATTTATCTATGCCTGCAGGTATATGAAGTTTGTGAAGGAGTGCAGGGTTTGTACATGCACAGGTTGGACTATACATACATGTTATTAAAAGCTGGATATATCTAGGGCTCTCTCTCACTCTGCCTATCCAGAAAGCACTATACTTATTCTTAAACTTCAGGTTTTCTTGTGTCCCTTGAACAGAACAACCTGATTTTTTCCCTACACTTTCCTTTCTACTTGTCTGCTATGTCAGAAATATATTATCTTCCAAAACTCTCAGGCACATGACCACATTCATGTTTTTTACTATTTCTTCTTGCTTTTCCTCAAAGATAATTCAAGCAATCTAATTTCCTGGAACTGATAGATCCTGGGACGTTGGAAAGTCTTGAGGATAAAGACACTACTTTTTTGGTTTTTTCCATAATAAGCATTTCTCTGTAGAATTACTTTTCCATTGCTGTTTTCTCACCAGCAGGAGACATTGCCTTTTCTGCCATGAAAAGCATAAGAGCCTAGGAGTTTATCTTAGGTCAAAACAATCATTCATGTCAGCCAGTAAAGACATTGGAAATAAGAAGAGTATTTGTAGCCACTACAATATTCCAGTATATGGTACTTTTGCAGCTATTGATTGATATTCACTGAAACCTAGAGAGAGTAGATTCTATTAATACCAAATCTACCTATTAATCTCTATTAATATTAAAACAGGGCTGAAAAAAATCATGTGAAGACACCCAGGAAAGTCAGAGGGCTTGTTCATACTGTAGCAATGTCTAATATTTACACAAATACCCGTTGCACGAGAAGAAAAGAAAAAAATGCTGGTGATTCTCTGTTTCCATATATGCATTATATCTTATTAATTATACTGTAACAAACTTATGGACCAATGCACTTGAGGAAGAGAGCTCTAGCTATGAAATTATCTGTGTTTATTAGGAACTTGCTCTTACCCAAATCCCACCAATATAGTCATGTAAAGGGAAATCCTACCCTCCCTGGGATCCTGTTTTCACACTGATGGCCACTAGTGCCATCATGCCATACCTTCCACCTCATGCAAGGCCACAGGATGTAAAGAGATACAGGAAAAAAGGAGTATGTGACTCATTTCAAAACCTCTTGGAGCAAGGCTACTTTAATTTTATTTTAAATTGGAATCTGGGAGAGCAGCCACCACGTACTACTGCAGCAATGCAGGCTTGCACAGGGATTAGGAGTCCAGGGCCGCAGAAAAACAGCACCACTTTAGTACTGTTGAAATTTAGATGCTTTTGAAAATCTCAGTATGCCTTAATTTGCCCTTTTTGACATCTTAATATCTTCAAAAAATATGGCCACTTATCTTCCAACAGAGATTCAGAATTTTAGATCCCTTCATTATTAGAGTCAGAGTGGTACCTAATTGTTACTGAGGAGCTTTTCAGTGTGGCCAAATGCAACAATAACAAGCAATAAAAGTCTAATAATCCCAGTGATCGACTGTGTATTGAATAATTCTTTCGAGAGCACAGTGCAAATAGCACAAATCTGGGCATACTAAAGAGAGTGAAAGATTAAAAACCCAAATGAACACAGAAAATGTCTGTCACGTCAGATATATCAACTCTGTCAGTCCAATACATACACTTAATTAAAATGGTTCAACCATCTGTCCAAGAGGGTGCATGGGAAAACTTTAATTGATCGTCTCAGTTTTTCCAAGCGATCAGGAAATAGGGCTGAAGCTAGCTCTCCTGGAATGGATTTAAGAATTATAAAACTGACACTTGGGGAATTTTCTGCTTTAGCTATTTTAAGCCTCTCTTATTTCTCCCCACAACTTTGACAGAATTGGACAATTCAAAAATATAGATGAAGTACCAAGAAGGTGGAAGATGTCCCTGGGTGACAGCCAGGCCTTGTGCCTGAGCAGTGATGTGCTGTGAAGAAGGGTGGGTGCTTTCCTGCCCTCCCTGGAGGGCACTGCAGAGGAGCAAAGACAGCTTTCATTTTCTGCTGGGGCTCTCCAGGAGCTCAGTGAATGGAAACAGCTGAGAGGACATGCAGGATTCCTCACTGCTTTATTCACCTCACCTGCCTCTTGATCGGGTCTCTGCTCCAGAAAAATATGCAAAGTCAGAGCTCTGTTCACCAAGGTGTAGCCATCTCACCTGGAGCTGTGCCTAAGGTGGATCCTGGGATGAGATTCAGCCCATCTTACTTCGCCTGCCTAATATATATCAAACCTGAGCTGGTCACCTTATGAAATCAGTGAAAGAAAGGCCTCTCTAGAAGGTGGGTGAAGCTTTCTGAAGCTGGTTCAGCTGACAGTCAGTAACTCCATATAGTTATTTTCCCTAAAAGACAAGTTGTAATCAACCACTGAAGACAAGAGACTTCCACTCATGCTCATCTTCATGGCCACAAGCTCACCCAGACCAGACCCTTCCTGGTTGTTTTTTCCTAAATTCAGTCTTGGGATTACAATCTAAGGTGGCTTGTTTATCCTCTCCTTTGCAGCACCCATTGCACTCTGCCATTTATTAACCTCCAAAGGATGAAGTTCTTCTCTGAGCCATCCTCACAGAAACATCATAAAGACTGTTTGACCTGCTCCAAAGGGGGAAAGTGTTACAGATTCTTCATATGAAAACTTCTGTATGAAACAAAAAAAAACTAATGGTGGCTATTCTCTTGCCCCTCAGAAAATGTTCGCCAGGCAACCCAGGTCCTTCCAGCTGATACTGTATTGTCATTCACCAGTCTCTGAAATAACAGCTTCCACTGATGAAGTGAAGAAAAGCTTCAGAGAGCAATCACTGAAGCAGGAATAGCTGACAGAGGAGCAATCCCTTTTGTAATCATCCCCTTAGGCCCTCCAAAACTGGGATGGCAAGGGCTCACCCAAGGCCCTCTCACCAGCCTCTGCACTGTTATCATGGCTGCCTACTCTCTCCAAGACACACTGGCTCCAGCGGTGTTTTATATTCCTTGTTGTGGGAAGAGGTTTATGTCTCCCCATTGCTTCACTAACAGCTAGAGGAGATGGCTGAGCAAGCCGAGCAGTGGTGGGAGCAAAACGAGTACTCCTTCAGCCTGCTCCGTAGCCTCAGGAAACAGCAGGGCTGGGGCACACCCTGCTCGAGCAGGGTGGGTGGGAAAGGAGCTTCACAAGATTGTCTCTATCCCTTCAGACCACTAACAATCTTCCAGTCCGCTCAGGTGTTTGCAAAATGGGCAAACCCCAGGCACCTTTGGTATCTTTCTGTGAGCAGGACATGGCCACAGCAGCTGTGAACACGTGTGTGCTGGCGGGAGGTGTGTGTGATGGCACTGCCGTGGGGGTGAAATACACACCAACACTCCCCCGAGTGCCCTGGGAATCCAGCTCTCTCTGTGGCTGTCTGGTTCAAGACCTCAGGTCCATGAAGGAGTTTTCAGTGTTTGTTATGGGTGTGCAGGGAGTGAAGTGACTGGCTAATGGACGTCAGGTGACAAGCAGTGTGCTGAAAACAACCAGTGGTCAGAGCACTTTCAGAAGTGTTCCTCCGTTGTGGGGTATAGCTGTGTTTTTTACAAGCCTGTCCCAGTCTAGCTACAAAGGTTCTTCAAAAATGCAGGGAGGCAGCAGACAGGTGGAAAGCTTGTGGGAAGGCTCATGAACTGGGACACTCGGCTGGACTTGCTTCTCTGATACACCAAATAATGTTCTTTGATGTTGTCACCTTGCCCTTGGTCCTGTCTCCAGCCTCCACACCCTTTCTGTCCTCTTCTCCCACCATCCACCCACTCCCCATCTCACTCCTGAGCTGACACCTGTGCCCTGAGCACAGAGCTCTGCCCAGTCCTCTATGATCAAACTGTGGCTAGCACTGCAATAAACTGAGCCAAAGCCGTGCACATGTGTTTTAGCAGTGCCCATGCCCTACACCTGACTGCCCACTCTATACCTTTCTCATCTGGGGCTCCATGAACAAACCCCACTGTTTCCTGCCCTGGCTCTCTCTGCTGGTGCTGTTCATGACACCAAAGGTCAAGGTCTGCTCTCACTCAGAGAGCCAGTTTGGGAGCAGATTTTGTCTGTGTTTGAGATAGACAACCTCCATTCCTAAGCATCATCCCCCATGCCTGTTGCACTGTCCCAGTGACAGTACAGTTCCTCAAGATTTGTTTGTCAACTCGGTGGCCTTTTCCCAATGGGGTCATACTATTTATTTGTGTTCACCGAGGCAATGCATTATCTTCCAGACACATGAAGCTTCATGTGTTATTATCCTAAAATAATTTTCTCATTCAACTTCAGGAATATAATTGTGTGGTTTGTTTGGAGGCTCCTGCTTCCATTGACAGTAGCTACTCTTTGCTGAAAATTACACTGTATTATGACATCCCATTTTTCCAATTAAAAAGAGATTGTCACCATCCCAGTCTTCTGGTGTCCTAATTTAGAAGTTAAGCTCTCTGGGTAAACTGGGGAGAGTTTACAAGACATATCATCCTTAATATTTAAAATACACTTTAAGAGGAATGACTAATTGTGTGGGAATAATGTCATTGCTATGTTTGCATTATAGCTCTATGATCAAAGACAGACTTCTAAGATATAATCTAAGCTAACTTAAATCCTAATGAGAAATTACATGGGAATGTTGGTATTTCAACTATCCACAAGAGTAGCTGAGCTCAATTATCCCGATGTCATGAGGGATTTGTTTGGATAATTGAGACTTCTGACCATTGAGACAATGTTCATTGTAACTAATAGGCATGCAGGGATAAATCTCTATTTTGAGGAAGAGGGAATTGTACACAGCTACAGCTTTGAATAACCAAGTTGTGCTGTAAACCCAGTTTGGATTCCCATGGATCCATGTGGTTAATAAATAAGTAACAAGGCGGGCCTGGAACTCCTCTGAAGCACTCATCAATTGGTTTGTAAACATGATCAAGTTAGTGCAGAGATAAATGGCTCCACCTGTTACCCAGCCCTGCAAAATGTATCAATTTGAGATTAAAATCTCTTGGCCTAGCCTTATGATGAAGTTCATAATTATGAAAAAATGTATCATGTATTACTCTCAAGTCAAAACAAATACTCTTCCTTAGATTAGGGGACCAGCACAATTACACAAGCCAGCCTAACACTTTCTCCTTGAACTAATTAATATGGTGCAAAAATGTACTAAATTCTTTGTAAGGGTGAAGCCTTTTTACACTTGCTAAAGACATCTGTGTCTTTCTGGGTCTCTTTGAGCCAATGTAGCTGTTGGGGCCAGTTGGACAAGATTCATTCCATGCTCCTATGGTTTCAGAGTCATCCCAAGACAATAGAAAGTGTGGAGATGAGAGCAGAGATATGGGCAAAGAGCTCACTGTGTTTCTATCTGAAGACTGTGAAAATGGGTCAGGCAGGTTTGTTTGTCTGTTAATGAAGTCTGTAAGAGCTTTCCCATTTCTTTTTTAGGAGGAGGCTCTTCTTGTAACACCTAATAGCATCTGACTGGCTGAGAGAATAAAGCGAGTGCTGAAATCATTTTAAAGAGCACCTTAGGATCATATCTCTCACTGAATGTTAGTAAAGGCTGTGTTCAGAATTCACCTCAACATTTCTGAAGGCTGGTTCAATTAATCAAGATTTTAATATCCTCTACTACTGTCAATAAGCCAATAGAATAGAGAATGAAAAAAAACCCAAAACACAGAAAAATGAAGATTATTTTGCTACCTCTTTAAATTCATGACACTTCTATGTCTTGTGTACTGCATGAACTTCGGGTAGCTCCCTGTCTAAGGTAATAAAAAAAGGAATAAGACTGGAGCTATCAAACAGCCTGCATACAAGCAGAGACTGAATAGTCAAGGTTCCTTTAATTTGGACAAGAGAAGATATATGATAAGAGATCTAAACGTACATGAATGCTGTGATGAAGAGAAAGAGGAAATGATGAGTCACTATTTTCATAGTGGCAGCAGGTTCAACATTGTAAAATGAAGATTTTTTTTTGCACAATAGAACCATACTAACCTGTTGCTACAGGATGTGGTGGAGTGTGGAAATGCAGTTAGTTCAAAAAAGGCTAGAAAAATTCCAAATGAGACAAAATGGAGAGTGATGGCTATTAAAACTGGTGATCCATGTGCAAATCTGGTTAATGGAAACCTTTATTTACTGATTGCCAGGACTGGAGATCAGGTGACATGGTAGCCCTATGTTGTACTTTGTTTCTTAGGCCCTTTCCTAGGGATCTAGGCAGGCCAGGACACAGGCAGGAGGACTGTTAATTTATTATTCTTGTCCCTGGTACGAGTTGGACCTGGGCCAGCAGTGGGAAAGCTTTGTTACCAAGGACATGCAGGGAATGGTTTGGGTTGTGCAGACCAGCAGCTATTCCCAGTGGGCAGTTTCAGTGTGGTCGCCTGTTTGGAGGGAAGACTCTGCCTTCATGGAAAGCAGGATGGGCAGTGCTGTTGACCTTGGGGCCCAGAAATGTTCCCTACCCAGCTGAATTTGCTAGAGTAGGTGTTGGCAGTGTGGCTGTCCTTGCATCACTGACCACAAAGGAAGCTCCTATAACACAGAGTGAAGGAAACCTCTGAATAGGACCCTCTGAAGGCTTTGCTCATAAACATGAATTTAAATGAGAAGTAGAAGATGTTACTGAAAAGTGAGTTCAGGGATTTTAATCTATGGAAAGGTGACCTCTGAATCCCTAAGAAATGCCCATCTATCAGGAGGCAAAATCAATGAAATGTGAGCGCCTCCTGAAGGAGGTGGCAGCAAAGGGTTATTTAGAATTTGTGCCATGGTTTTTTTCATGAAAGGTAGGAAACTAAACGAGTCCTGAACACATCTTTTAAGTTCTTACTTGAATCAGTTTGAAATCATAATTAAAATCACAGCTGACCAACCATGGATTTATCTGGATCCTACTATAAGGTTCAGAAATTACCATGGGCAGTATACAGCAAAGTGCCAGCGCCACACTCTAAATTAACTGGGAGAATCTGATTTTGCACTATGTACCACTCTACTATTAAGAAGATGGGCAGACATGTTAGACAGGACTTGTTCCCACTTGATTGATCTTGGCTCTATACTATTTTGGAAGTTAAGTCCTTTAACCTATATCCCATTGCTGCTTGGTGTGATGTAATAGTAGAGTTCCTAAGTGCATTTCTTGTCAGAAACATCTTAAATCATGCACAACTTAATCGAGCTGTTAAAAAATAAACTTTCTTCTCTTGCTTAGTCTATTTTCCATCCTCAGTGACTGAAGTCCTCTAGTAGAAGTCAATCATATGAAGGAGCGATTGGCTTCTTGCCTTGGTTTGCTTCGTGGAACCTCAGTCCACCTTCTCTTGGTGTGCATCTTGGGGCTCTGATCAGCCAGGCTGCATCACAGCAACACACTAGAAACACCATTTGAATTTCTAGGGTCATATCTGGCACTACTCTACCCTGCAGTGTTACTACAGACTAACAAAGCTTGGCAAGGAAGAGGGGAATGGCTGGGAATTCACACAGTCTGTGTGAAGTAAGAAGTGTCCCACTGATGCCAGGATGATTTTTTGCTTTTTCTTTTATACCACTCTTACATACCCTTTAATATAGTTTTATGTATTCTTAGCGCTTTTAGTCCACATACTTGTAACTTTCCAAGTCTGATAACTTAGCTGAGACCCACTGCCAGAAGACCAAACAGTCTAGAAGCCCCACACTCCAGAAAAAAGATGTTTTGTCCTCTCCAAAACGTATTTTTGTAAACTAAAATGAGCCTATCCAAAGAGAAAGTTCCTCAAGATAGAAGAGTTGCTCTAGCCTCTCATTAGAAAGTCTTTGATAGATATGTTAATTTGCAAAGCCTATAATTGTGTGTATTTCGGTGTGTAGTGAGAGAAGCTCAGTGCGTGCATTTCAGAACATTCTACCTGTACAAAGTGCTGTACCCAAAGATCCTAAAATAAATACCAAAGCAAAAACCAAAAACCCCTTTTCCCCATAAACCATGTTTTGGTTTTAATTTTAAGACCAGAGAAAGGCAACACCACTGGTGAGCTCTGTTCTTTGACTTACATTTGGTCCTTCAGTTTTCAGGTTGCTTTTCTTCTAAGGTAACAACACCTCAGACCTCATTCTGCAACATCACATTTATTCTTTATGAAGGGCCATGGGGAGTGTAATCAGATCACGTGCAATGGCCCTTTGCTTGAGAATTGGTACCTTCTTTAATTTTATCATTGGAGAGATCGGTGAGGCAGGCTGCCAATCTGGCAGGGACTGGCTACATGTCCAGTCACCTGAGAGAGACAGACACAAATTCTGAGTTATATATTTAGGCTAGGTAGTCTAAGTTAAGCCTCTACTTTTGTCAGGGATCTGAATAGGGCATGATATCACCTTTTCAGTTCATGATCCATGTTGTATCTTAGCTTACCTGACTTGCTTTCAAAACAATGTTCTTTATGCCAGATTCGTCCCTTTTCTGTTCTAATCCTTGGGTCATAGTGGAGGATATGCATCACCCTGGAGATGGCATCATTAGTTTCCACTCTGGGGTCGGGAAGAGGCTCATCAGCAGAAGGCACCAGATACTATTAAGGCTTCAGTTGTCATGGCTACATTCTTTCCGCCTCACTCGTGGAATTGCCTTGGGAGATTTAATGGAGAAGACACTGGAAATCTTGCATTGCTGCAACTTCTTTTTAACAGATTGTGAGATCCCTGGGTTTCCCTTCCTTGGGAAGGATTTTCATCCTTTTTCCCATCTGAGTCAGCCCACAACAAGAAGCAGGGGATGAGA
This sequence comes from Erpornis zantholeuca, assembly GCA_013400515.1. NCBI lineage: Eukaryota > Metazoa > Chordata > Aves > Passeriformes > Timaliidae > Erpornis > Erpornis zantholeuca. The sequence goes on along the minus strand of VZTN01007965.1, from coordinate 102,657 downwards.
TTTGGCTGAAAGAACAAATGTGGAAAGATAAGGGAAAATGAGTAAAAGGCAGAAGAAAGTGGGTGAATACAGAAATGCATCACTAAAGAATAGTGCTGTAATTATGATAATCAGGAAATAATGCAGGTTGCAGGAGAGAAAATGGGGAGCAGGTTGAGAGTAGAGCAAGAAAAGAAGTGAAAACTAGATCTATACTTCCCTTTCTGCCAGTCTGTAGCACATAAGATAGGAAAAATTAGGATTTCAGTGTTGTTCAGCAAAGAAGACTTCCTCTACAAAGAAATCTTCTCTAATGCTGCAGAAATTGGCTGCTTTTTGCCCTTAGATCCCTCTCACCCACTGACAATCACATCTGAAAGACAAGGCGAGATCACTGCACTTTTGCTTGTTTGACCAAAGCCAATGCAGAAGGCAGGGTGAACCTGGTGCCCTGAATGGCTTCAGGCAGTCTGAGCCCCTGAAGCACTCACCAGGGTTAAGCACAGACGACAGGAGAGCATTGCTTCCAAGTGTGCTGTCCCCAAAGATGGGCACATTAAATGTTTTCATGCCTGTGGAGGAACTGGCTGCCTGGTATTCCTGTGCAGGAATCACAGAAGGAAAGCAAAACAACAGGCATTTAATGCAGAGGACCTAATGCTCCATACATTTATCACTTAGCCTAACCCAATATGATGCATTCCTATACCTTTATCAAAACACTTGTGATGCGTTTTGGGACTCAACAATGGAAAAAACACTATGGGTGCTCTTATTCAGTGATAGGTTTTAAAACATACATTAATGCAGTGTGGGTTACATTAGTGTAATTCAGTAGTAATGTGTTACAGATTCATCCCTTTGTAACATAGGACTTGGAATTCTTCAATTGGGGGTTATATAGTTCTGCAGAAAACATCTGTGGTTCTCATTTTCAGGCACTAGAGGAGATGTTATTGCTGCATTTATTGTGAGTGCTTAGACTTCTACCTGCCCAGAATAATCTTTGGGCTCTCTCTCCCTCCAGAAAAAACACTGAAAATATAGTAAGGCTTAAACTGATATTTTAAGCCCAGTCAGTAGAGATCATCTCCCAGTCCTTCCCACTGGCTGACTCCAACCTGATCCCCACAGCCTTTGCAAATGATTACTCTGAGTTAGGCACAATGAAGCCTTAAACATGTTTTTCTCTTGTAAGACAAGCATTGTAATTTCAAAAATTGCTGTGGAAGAGGCAAGATGATGATGCACTGAAATGTTTATGACAATTTTTTTTTTGCAATTAATTTTTTTGGGGAGTTAAGGAAAGATCCTCCATGGTACATTTAACCCACCTTCACTCCATCACTGAACAGAAAGTACCTCTGAGTGTTCAGGATAAATAAAGAGCATGCAGGCCTATTTTTAGACTTAATTTCATTGCTTGTTTCCTAGGCGTGTGCTGTGATTGAATGATCTTTTATTTATTTTTTATTAGGATATTAATTAACAGACATTTATTTTTTTGAGATTCGTTTCCTCCTCAGACACAAACACTGTCTGCTCCCTTTTTCTCTTAATGTATGAACCATTTGCTACATGCTTACAAAATGATATCAAGTGTAAATCTAGTCCTGATAAGCAACCTCGACAAGGAAATTACTTAGCATTCACTGTTCATAGGAAGGGAGGGTGGGAGAAAAAGAGAGAGAAGGAAAGGGAGAGAAAGGATAAGATCTCAAATGAAATCAGCACAATGTGCTCCTTTAGGATTGGTTCTAGAGCAGATAAGCTTTCTATTCCTCCATAAAAAGGTCAAAGAGTCTCAGCATCAAAACTGTATTTACCAAAGTTTGCTGTCATTTGGTGAATTGATCACACATACAGTAAACAAACCTTTGTAAATATGAAATCAGATTAGCATTTTCAGGTTTCTCAAATGCAGGATTCTCTGTAAAATGGTTGGGCATTTTTCTTAGACATTTAAATCCTATGCAAATAGTTACAGCAAATATATGAATCAGAAAAATGCACTTTCAACTGCAGTGACCACTCCTTTCTGTATCTCCTTTTATTTGAAAATAGGCAAACACAGGACTGGGTTATTTCTATTTGCTTTTTCTGTTGAATGTTTTTAATGGTTTGTACTGACAGAGGAAAAAAAATGATGTTTAGTTAAAGTTGATACAACCCACAAGTGGACATGTCAAAACAAGCTATAGAAAGTTACTTTTGATGTGTTTTATTGAGATATCTATGGTACTTTCCAATTGCTTTATGCCAAAAAAGGTAGCTCTACTCAAAAATTATTTCTTTTGAAAACCACAAATACAACTTGTCAGCCTTTTAAATGTGCTCCATAATATTTAAAGAGATCCTTCTAAAACTACCAATTGTCTACTGCTGGGGGAAAAAAAGGCAAGTAATACAAGAAAATCATGTCAAAAATCTTTACATGAAGTACTTGATTCCATTCAGGTGGTGATATTTGGTCACTGTTATTTGTATGTGTGCATACATCTGGTTTTGTCTTCAGTAGCTGCATGTGCAGGAGTTAAAAAGTAGTAATACAGAAAGGCAAGTTATTATCTCAGTGACTGCAAGTGCTCTGAGCCAAAACTACAGAATATTTGATGACACTCGGGTATCCTTTCTATTTTAGGATTCTTCCTCTTTCTGCAGAGAAGTAACCAAACCTGAAATTTTCCAGGATTTTCTGTTTCCTCCTGTTTTAATTAGACATTAAAACTGCTAAACTGCTACTGATGGGGGAAAAAAACCCCACCAAGAACTCAGTCTCTTTCTGTACACAGAGATATGGTTTTCCCCACCTTAAACATACATGGTTTGAGTTCAAAGGCTCAGCTTCCTGAGTGATAGTGAAGGTCTGTTGTTTAGCAAAGGATCAAGAGGATACTGGGCTCTGAGATGTCAGAGAGCGTGTCTAGGCAGGGGTGGGAGGTTTATCAGTGGAGGTGGGAGGGTTGGTAACCTTGATACTTAATTACCCCATCTTATCCATGGCTGCTGTAACCATGGGGTGAGAAAAATGGAAGTAAAAAAAGTCTAATAAAATGGCTTGTGGCTTTTACAATGAGAAAGGGTGTGAGGCTGGCTGCCTGTGCTTTCCCTCTTGCAGTGGTGGAGAGCTCCTCTGCCAGGGCCCTGCCCTTTGAGGGAGCATGGCCAGCTGAGCCAGGAGCCCCAGGAGAGCTGCCCTTGCCCTGGGATGCTGATGGACACCAGGGACATCCATGGTAGGTGCCACCAGGCCCAATGGAGAAACCAGAGATGATGCCCAAGGAAGAGTGGGACACCACCAGCCCTCCAGGGATATCCACCAGAGCAGTGCAGGTACAAGCTCTGACTGAAAAAGAGAAGCTTGCAAGGATGGGAGCTTTCATGGGAAGCTCAATAGCTCCTGAGATGTATGTAGACTTTGTCAACCTGAAAGAACCACTCTTTCTGAAAAATGTGGATCTCAAAAAGCCCTCACACTGCCCAGGAGCCTCACCCTGAGTGAGTGGGAGACACTTGGGCCTGGTCACCCTGCAAAAACTCGTGGTTAAAGTTGGGCAAGGGGTTTCTGGTCACTCATAGAGAAGGCATGCAAATATCAGCCTAGGAAGATCTTCTCTAGTTTACTCAGGGCTGGGAGTCCTGGGCTGAAGCTCTATCTCCCCAGTATCACACTGTTAGGGTAGTTTTCCATACCATACTTGTTCTCATTACCCCTGTCAGGGGGTGGCTCTCATTCCCAAGGCTGAATGGATAGGTAGATAGTGCTGTCTGACATGAGAGGTAGACTTTTTATGCTTCTGTATCTATATATGTGTATGTGTGTCCTTGCACAACCAGCTCTGCTTTAGAAAGAAGTACCTGAGGCATAAAATCCATCATAATAGGGCAGGGTGGAAAAAAATGCGAAGAGGAAAAGTTGTAGAACAATTTAATTTGTACAAAATGTTTACCTGTGTTTTGATAAAATTATTGCCATTATGCGTTGCAGTCTCTGGTATCTTACACAGCTTTTAATGCACTAAGATGCTGTGATTTTCACTGTTTGCATAGAAATATAAAATCATTTAGGTTGGAAAAGACCCCTAAGATCATGGAATACAACCATTAATCCAGCACTGCCAAGTTCACTGCTAATCTGTGTCCTTAAGTGCCACATCCACACATCTTCGAAACACCTTCAGGAGTGGTGACTTCGCCACTTCCCTTGGCAGCCTGTTCTGATGCTTCACAACATTTCCTGAGAAGAAATTTTTCCTAATATCCAAACTAAACCTTCCCTGGTGCAGTCTGAAATGGCAGAGGCTTTTTCCTCTTGTTCCGTGGCTTTTCACTTGGGAGAAGACACCAACCTGCACCTGACTACAACCTCCTTTCAGGTAGTTGTGAAGAATGATAAGGTCTTCTTTGAGCCACCTTTTCTCCAGGCTAAACACCCCCAGCTCCCTCAGCCATTCCTTATAAGACTTGTGCTCCAGATCCTGCACCACCTTCATGGCCCTTCTCTTTCTCCCACCCAACTTAATGCCATCCACAAACTGATTGAGGAATCCCCACCTCCAGATACAAATAATAAAGATGTTAAATAGAACTGGCCTCGGTACTGAGCCCTGGGGTCAGCCAGAGTTCCAGTCACGGATGTAACTCCATTCCCCACCACCCCCTGGGCCTGCACATCCAGCCAGTTTATCAGTGAACAGTGCACCAGTCCAAGCCATGAGCACCCAGATTCTGCAGGAGAATGCTGTGGGAAATGGTGCCAAAGGTTTCATTGAAGTCTGTGTAGAGACATCCACAGCCTTTCTCTGACCCACTAAGTGGGTCACACTGTCACAGAAGGAGATCAGGTTGATCAAGCAGCCTTTCACAAGCCCTTGTTGGCTGGGCCTGGTCCCCTGGTTGTCCTGTACATGCAGGATGATGGCACTAAAGATGATCAGCTCAATAGCCTTCCCCAACACCAAGGTCAGGCTTTCAGGCCTGTATTTCCCTGGATCTTTCTTCCAGCCCTTCCTGTAGACAGGTGTCACATTTGCCACCCTTCAACATTAACTACCTCAGCCTTTCCCTCATCCTTCAACACTGCATCGAGTAAAGGATCGAGATTTTCCCAAACCCTCCTTTTACCACTGATTCATTTATAGAAGTATTCTTTTAATTGTCTTGTACAACAGTAGCCAAATGAAGTTCTAGTTGGGCTTTATCCCTTTTAATTGTCTCCCTGGATAATCTCACAACATCCTCATAGTATTCCTGAGTGGCCTGACCCTTCTTACAAAGCTCATAAACTCCTTCTTTTTATGCACCAAATTTCAGCGAAATGTCTCTGTTCAGCCAGGCCAGTCTTCTTCCACACTGACTCATGGGGTCATCCTACATTTCAGCACATGGGGTCATCCTGCTTTTGTACTTTTAAGATTTCCTTCTTGAAGCAAGTCCAGCCTTCCTGGACAACTTTGCCCCTCAGGACTTCCTCCCAAAGGACGCTGTCGACCAGGCTCCTAAACAGGACAAAATCTGCCCTCTAGAAGTCCGAGATTGCAGTTCTGCTGACTCCTGCTCCTTACTTCTCTAAGAACCAAAACTCTATCACTTCATGTTTGTTTTACTCTTCTATTAACTTCTCTGTGGTTTATCTTTTGATAGATGTTGGTGGCTTTCCCCCTTTTTGTGCTTCTCAGCCTCTTGAAACATAAATCTGTTGTTATAGAAGGTATATAATGATAAGATTAAGAGCACTGTTTTCCTCTTTATACAAGAATTCATTGAAATACTTTTTCATTAAATTCTAAGGTGCGTGTTCCTAATTTTGGTATTGCAAACAAAGACTGTGTTGACATTATTGTCAAAATGTGCTCAGGAAGAAGGTTATGGTGGGTTGTACTATAAAGATGGCATCAGAAGAATACAAACACCTTAAAAAGAAAGAAAGAATTTAAGCCTTGATAAATTCATCTTCATATGGCATGGCAACTAAAGCAGACCAAAATAGCCTCAAATACATTCTTAAATAAGAATGCCTGTAACTTTATCTCAATATCTAAGCAGAAAGTTTTGCAAAGAACTAACAGAGGTAGTACTTCCTGCAATGAGTTATGCCTGTTGACCTCTGTAAGGACTTTGTCTAGTGTTAGGAGTTAGCAGGATTGGGCCTAACCTGGCTCCTCATGGTAGCAAAGCATGCTTGCTGCAAGCCACTAGCTGACAAAAATGAGCAACTGCCAGCATCTGGGTGAGGTTTGGCTCTCCTGTGCAACAAGGAATTCAGAGGACATTGCTATTTTTTGATAGTGGAAGGAACCAGATCAGGTTTTAACTTGACTGCAAATTAAGAGCTCACTGGGCATAAGAAGAATACTCCTGCACAGAACAACTAGGCTGAGCAAGAAGAAGTGCGTGTGTCTGATCTTGCAAGGAGCCTATTAATGGAGTCATTAAAAAAGGTCCTGTTCTGCTGTTCGTGGAAGTGTTGCCCATGACTCATGGGCTGTATCGGTGCAGCATGTGGTTCTCTGCCCACAGCCAGCTTGGCCTGTGAGCTTGACTTCTGTGCAAGTGTTTCATTTCCATTAGAAATCAGCCTGTTTGCCCAGTTACTCTGGCTGTCTGCAGTCACCCCTGGCCAACCCGCACGGATTTGGGATATCCAGGGGATAATTTGCTCCCATCTCTGCTACTGTGCAATCTCACAGCCGGCATAGTAGGGAGATCCAGCTGTTAAAGCCAGCTGTTGAAAACCACCACTGATGCCTCCAGATCCCTGCGATATTGACTCCTTTTCTGGGAGTCATGCCACAGGGCTTGGCTCAGCCAGCATTTCCTCCTTTTCTCCTGTTTTCTCCAGCTCAGTGCTGGAAATCCCCACTCAGTTCCCCTCTCCCCCAGCCTGTGCCCCCAGGGCCAGCGTGCACCCATCTGCCCTGGGTGATCCCTTCCATCCCGCGCTGCTCTCAGGTGCCCCACGCTCCCTGCGCACAGGAGGCTGCACACTGGTGGCTGTTTGCTCTCTGTGTGTGTATCTGTGTTTGTGGAGGGCTGATCCATCCCTCAGAAGGAAGCGTGGGAGAACCTGACTGGCCAGGATCTTCAGTGACTTGGATTTCATCAAACGTGGAAGCCTTAATTCTTGTTTTCTTGCCCACTTCCACCTGTTTTGTTCACTGGATGGTTTTCTGGGCAGTGAGAAGGTCAGAGGCCCTCTCTTAACTACATGTCTTCATGCACATCCATTTGTTATAGCCATACAACTACTTTTATTAAATTGTTCCTGAGACTTCAGTATGACCAACATAAAATGCTGAGAAACTGTGAGGCTATCAATAAACTGTAAGATTTAAATGTAACGAGAATCCATTCAGGTAATTTTATTTGCCAAATAGTTGCCAAGTGTATGAAATAGATTCTGATCACGTGTCACATCTTAATCCTGAAGTCTTAGGGGATAAAGAGAAAGAGAAAATAGATATTTTGGAACTAACTAGTGATTCCATCAGAGTAGGATTTTAGAAAGCCACCAGTGACTATGAGACACAAAACAAAAAACTAAATATGAGGGATTCTGAAATGTGGTAGCAAAGTTTCCAAGTTCAATGAGAATAACAGGTTCTTTATTTGATGAATTTTTTCAACTTTAAGACAAGAACTGACAAAATTGATTTTTTTTTCTCATAGATACCTAAAATATTTATTATTTTTCTAAAGAATGATAATTTTATTTTGACTATTGGATTTTTAAACTCTCGGTAAAAAGGAAAAAACCCTAAAGCAGACTTAACCTAGAAAAAAAGTCAAATTAAACTTTTAAAATACAGACAAAAATTTGTTTGATGGAAAGTCCCTTTGATCAAAAATGTTTAGGGAAGTTTTGTTCCACCTGGTAGACAAGCAAAGCAGACATGTATTTGTTATTCCTCTTATGCTTCACATGTCAGACGAGGTCCTATTGTTGTCTATATAAGGTGTAAGCACACCTGTATATGTAAAGTGCAGGGCAGCGAAGCATTTGTGAAATGCTGCTGGTGATTGGGAGTATGCAGAATGGATTGGATATATGCAGAATAATGAGCATTATAATAATCTCCATTTACTCATGACTGCATTGATTTTATTAAACTTTCTTACCTGTTTCCCAATTAATTTTTAAAGAGTCAAAGATAAGAACTGAGAAAATATGAGCTCTCTGCCTATGTTTACCTTAGAAGCCATGTTGCATTTGCTTTTCAGGATCTGATGTGAGAGAAAAATTGTCACCAATTACATTTTTATAAGTTTTAAACCATTCTGCCATATGCAGAAGACAAAAAGCCTGTATGTCTTTACCTTTTCTGAGGGTTACTGTGTGCAAAGAAAGCCAGCAGCATGGGCATGAACCTCAGTGCTCCCAAACACAGTTGTCTAACAGCTGATTAGTCGTGGGAGGATGCAGACATGCTCTGCTGCAAGACTCACTTTCCTCCCAAAGCCTCCCTTCTGATAACCCACTGCATCTGATGGAAAGGGAGATTTTAAAATGGTCTGCTTAACAAAATATGAGAAAAAAGTGGTGAGCTTTGCCTTACGTTTGCATAAAACTGGGAATTACACAAGAGGGATGAAATTGCAGGGTAGAGAAAGGTCAAAATGTTTCCACCTTCATTATACATGCAGGGGAGTGAGACATGGGCGAGGACCAGGGACATACATGGTCCTCTGCTACACTTAGCCCAAAGGGATTGCAAAAATGGGGGAAATAGTTTATAGGGTCAGTCAACAGACTGCTGGCCACCTCTAGTGGTCACAGGTAATCCATACTTTCTAGAAACATGGTCTTGATATGTCCGAAGACATTTGGCACTGGCTTACACTCTGAAATCTGGGAAAGATCCAAAGTGCCTTTCTGAAGGAGGCATTAGCAGTGCTTGCTCCCAGCTGGGACAGCCCTGTGCTTTGGTTTCTCCTCAGTCAAGAGCAGAAACAGCCATTAAAGTTACAGCACTCATGAGTTTGATGGGAATAAGAGTGAATTCTCGAGCAAGCCAGAGAAGTGTGCCATTTCCACCCTCTACATTGCCCTCAGTGGGAGCACTGCAAACTGCCTGCAGTATGGAAATGGCAAGGTGGACAGACATCTGGAGACATGTCCAATAAAGGAAAGCATTAATTTAAGAGATTCTGCCAGAGCGCATCAACAAGACTGACTGCACTTAAAAGGAAAAAAAAAAAAAGGGGGGGAAAAGAAAGGCAAAAAGATAAAGGCTCCATTCCCAGTCGATGGAAAAGTAGGATGGTCTGAAAGGAATTGTCAACTTTGGTGAGAAAAAGAGCTTCACACAAGAAAAATGTAACTTTAAAATACACAACCACATGATGTCGGGTATGCTTAATGGAGGGAAGGACTATATTAATCTGTTTGAATTGCTAATTGGGGATTTAGTCGGCTAGATTGGGGGTTATAAGATTAAGGCTTTTATTCTGTGTTTTTGTTCTTTTCCAAAGGTAGGAATCCTCTATAGATCCCCGCTCTTGGGAATCTAATGCCCTCAAATGCACAACTCGGCAGCCGACGAGCAAGCTGATCAAGCATTCCTTGCAGATACTTAATGGGTACATTCTGTATCTCCCTCTGCATCTTTCTGTCTGCCTAGCTTTTCTTTTTTTTTTTTTCCCCTTAGCACGCTTGGAGGAAGGTAAGCAAACAAAACAAACTGAAAGAACTACCTCTTCCCTTCATGTTTATAGTTGCTTTTCCAGAAGTCATTTCCATTTACGGAAATAACTCTCTAAATTTCTCCTGTTTCTAGGGTTAGCTTCCCTATTTTATTTCAATTTGCTTCAGCTGAATAGGACAAAAGGGAAAGAGGCTTCAGGACAGCTGTACACCAAAACACACTGGAGTCCTTGGAGGATGAGGCAGTTTCATGCAAGGCAAGTCTGACAGGGCAGGACATTTCCTCACTTTCTTGGGCACAGATATCAGAGTTCACTGGAGAAAATAGTTTACATTACCCTCCAAAATTACAGGTCTGCACCAGGGTTGTTGCAGTACAATAACTGAAATAATAATAAGGGTGTGGAACAACTTTATTGTTTAAGACAGCAAGGAGCAGTTTTTTATTGTGAGGTTTCTTATTTTTGTGCCAAGGGAAGCTGAGATTGAGGTTCTGTCATTTGCACAGCTTCCAGTGGAGGACCAGGACATTTTGAAATCATTGATTCAGTCTTTAAAAAGGCAAATACAATACAAAAGTATTATGCAGTAAAACAACTACAGAAGTTCTAAGCCCTAAGGTATATAAAGGAACTCTCTTCAGAAATCTTGTTGCAATGATTAGCTGTATTTCCCCAAAAGTAAGGGTAATATAGCTTCATATCTTCCAATTTTTTTTTGGAGCAGAAAAGTGAGAAGAAACATTTTTTTTCCTCAAGGAAAATGATGGTAAATTCTGTGTTCGGGGAAAATGTGGTAATTGTCCTCATCCAAAAGGTGACAAACAAATTCTTCAGCTACTTTCTCATTTACTCTTGCAGGGAGCTTCTGTATTGGGTACAAGTAACTGCCAAACTCATTTGTAACTTCCTGCTTGTGTACTTCAACTCCCCAGTGGCTGCAAGTGTTTAAAATAACTGTGACCATACTTATATTGGTAGAGTACTGCCAACTCCCAAATTGCCCCTTTACACCCATTTTGCACCTGTAAGAGTGGCTATGTATGGTGCAACTGTAATGATGACCTGAATTTAAGATGTTAACGAGGCTGGATCTCACATTTTTCCTATGGGGTCCAAAATCTTTACTGTCTCTTGTGTGGGCATATTTCTACTCTGATCAAAGCCTTAAGGAAGGCAAAAAAAGACCAGAAATGCTCAGGGATGCACCAGATTTGATAGTAGATCAGGGACCCAGCAGGCCATGGCAACCTGCCCACTTTTAATGGGATGAATCTCATAGGAAATTTTGCGTAAAATTCATTGTCAAAACAGTGCCAAGTCAGATCCTTCAGTTATTACAGAAGAGTCAAAATATGGCTCTGCAGGAAGCTGAAAGCACCATAGATGCTGCTGCTGTGTGGCTGGAAGCACCACATGATGTTGTGAGGAGCTGAGAGGGTATTTTTTAGAAATTTATGTTAAAAACTCTGTGCATGACACAACAGTGGAGAGAATTCGAGAAAGTTTGGGGCACAATGAGCAGCATATAGATGAAGTTGATAAAAAGTTTCAGAGCTGGGAACAGCACAGGAACCCTTCCCTGGGTGCGAATGGGTTTGAATTCTGTTTGCTCCTCAGGATTTTTGGAGTTAGAGGCTCTAGTAAGTTGCAGTGCAGGTGACCTCCTTTTGCAGTATGCTTTAGCTCTTGAACAGGCTCACCTTGTTGAGATGGAGCTTGTGCTTCCTGAACACTGAAAGAGGAACTGTGGCGCTTCTACTCAGCCAAGTGAGCTGTGCTGGGGAGAATCAAATTGCTACTCCTGGAAGACACTTGTCTTCCCTGATCCAAATTTTAAAGCGTCTTATAGAATTCACTCATCACCGTACATCTGTCCCCTTGTCAGATGGGCTTGATCAGTATTACTCGGTTCCTTTGTAGAGATTTAAAAGCTTCCCATTCTTCCTTTGAAATGTGGGAATAAATCGCATATTGGGTTTTGCAAAGTGAGTGAACGGCCCCTTTCAACTAGTCAGCAAAAAGTTTCAATAGAGGAATTAAGGCCGATGGAGAAGGAAATGTGATTCTGGGCTTAAAAGTTGTTTTTGGTGCAGACTTCTAGAAACCTAGTGCATACATTCATTGTGTGTGTAATAATGGAAAAGAAATGTCTTAAACAAATACCTTTTGTAGGATAAGTTTAATGCCACAATCATATTACTTGGATTGACTGCAGAAATGGGAATGCAAATGATAAACCTTTCCCAACAACACTAATCTGAGAGGAGCTCTCTGGGAAGAATAGCTTCTGAAATATTGTACACAATGAAATATTGTGTCTTTCTCTACCCCCAAGGTTGAGGTCTTCTTCCCCTCTTCAGGCAAGTGGCACTAGTCGGATTACAGTGCAATCATAACAACTAAAGATGGAAAAAGCTATTGAGCCATTTAATCTCTTCCCCTGCCAGTAGAGGATTACTCCTGAAGCATGTTCTTCAATACCTTGCCCAGTGCTGGGTGACTGGAGCAATAGGTTTCCATAATTTTTTAGGGAGATTATCTTTTAGATAAGACCTTAATGACCTATGTCCTAACTACTCTGCACAAATCCTCCGAGCTGGATTCCTCAAAGTTAGGCTTAAATACAGCTGTGTGCATGCATTTGCCTGTATTTGTTCTTAAAATCAAGCTCAGGGCTGTCACAGTGATTTTGATTGAAGTTGTTAACAGCTCTTTGGTCAGAACTCCCTCCACTCTCACAACTGTGCTACACCTAAAGTAACTATTTGGCCATATGGTTTCAATCCATGTATAAGTGAGTATTGGAGGTCCTTCTGCAAGTTTTAAATTTGTAAAGAAAATTAAGGATATTTAAAAATCCAATCATCTATTAATGGATAGTTTGACTAAAATTTTCTTTTCAGTTCACATGGTGTGATTTGCTCTTTTAAAGAGCTGCAGATAAATTTGGGCTTATTTACTGATTTATCCATTGCTTTTTTGTTATTCAGCCATATTTTTCTCTGTTAAGAGTTGTTTTGTTATTTTGCCAGGGAGTCACATTTTGCTTACCAAATTACAATTGTGAAGTTATAGTTCTTTTTAAATATAAAGCTTTGTAAGACATTTTGTTTTCCTACTCCTTTACTGCATTTCTTCCATATTATTATTACTATTGTGTATACAATCTTGTATATGCAGGAATACACGTAGGAATATCAACTTTCTAACATCTTTACTGTATTTTAAAGCAAATACCCAGAAAAATCCAATTCTGCAGTCATTAGAAACTTGCTTTACTTTAAACAGGAAGAGAATAAAACATAAGCAATATAACATACAATGTAATAATGGTTCCTTTCTCCCCTAGTGAAGAGAGGTCAGTTCTTCCACCTTTCCTCAGGCAATGGAGCAGTCAGATTATTAGCAAATTCTAATAATGGAAACAGGGGAAAAAATGTTAATTTAGGTATGAACTGTCATGTATTTAAGCTTTAGACATGTAGAATCAAGATGTAAATTGATACTATACTGTTGAAGATTTGATGAAAGGAAAAGGTGTTAGGTACTCAGATTTAACAGGAATCTTTTTCATGTTGTTCATGTTTTTGCATCTGGATTTGTGGTTATTTATTAGAAAAGAGGACCAGCCCTTTTTGTTTCTATAATAGAAATTATATTTAAAGGAGGATTAGATTGTGCAAACAGTTTCAGACAGACACCCTGCCAGAGAAGAAGGTCATATACAATCACAGGAGAAGCATGTCAACAAACTGTCATGGTCCTGCATGTTGAGTGGGCAGAGATCTGCAAGATGGAGCAAAAAGGATGAAAAATTCAAGGTCAGTCACAAGTTGATCAAAAAAATTATTTCTCTTTTTTTCTGAACGAACATAGAAAAATATATGTAAGGATGAAAATGATTACAAATAATCTCTTCTCCTTAATTAAGGTGTCTGTGTTTGTCCATTCTGATTCTGGCTCATTAGTTTGTTGCTTTGATATGGCAGAGCATTCATATGGCAGAGCTCTATCTGATAGTGTAATTATGTACAAATATTCACCTGAGGCTTCAACAAATTTTTGTCATTAAACTGATGAAAAAAATAAACCATTTTCCATCACCAAACATCCATCTACCTAATATGAGCTCGACTGCCAAAAAGAAGCCCAAGGTGTTGCTGTGCGATGGCACAGAAATTTTGGGTAGCTGAAGTCGGATAATGTCGAATGTGGCAATTTTCTAACACTGAAAAGAATATCAGGAAAGTGAGTGCCAGGATTGGCAGGGCTGGCTGATTTCATTACATGCTGCTAAGGCTGAGCTCTTGTGTGTAGAAGCTCGACAGGCAGCAGTAAACAAGTGGGAGCTCCCTTTGGCCCAGAGGGCAGCTGGCATGGCCTGGTCTGGCTCAAAACCACGCAGCTTAATTCTCATCATCCCCCAGAAGAGAAGCTTCATCCCCTGCTGCTTTTTGGCAGTGGTCCTCGATCTGCACCAACCCTGAGCCGTGCCCAGAACTTGTCAGGGAAAAATGAGACACTTGGCAGAGGTCAAAACTGTGCCATGCACTGGCCAGCAGTGTCCCAGCAACTGGGGGATTGCTGGCTGGAGATCCTCTCCTGGTTCTGCTTCCCCTTCCCCTGCAGTCCTGCATGCCCAGCCTCATGTTAAGCTGCACATGTACACTTTTATTGATGGCAAAACTATAAAAGAATAAATAATTTTCTTTTTTTCTATTTTAAGCGGTGACAGCTTTAGAGGTATTCCTGACATAAGCTACCAGATAGTGGGTGAAGGACTGGGACACTGGAGAGAGCAAGCAAAGTGTATAAATGATGCAAGACATGCTTTGCTTAGGATATATAAATAGAAGTAGAAATTCAATGAAAAACACATTAAAGCAAAAAAAAAAACAAAACTGGACCTAGTTTCTCTATTCCTAAATTGTATCTTCCAAGAGAAAATGTTCCCAAGAATGTTGATACTTTTTCTCAAATCTTCTGAAAATACTTAGCAGGTCTGATTAAGTCAAGGATAAATTTAGTTATCCCCATAGCTGGTTTGATCTCAATTGCATTTTTGATTGCTTGGTTGTAATTGCCATTTTTATTTTATTGTATCTGTAATAGGTGCAAAGTTTCTTTTAATTTAGTGGTATGTAACTTACCTTGCAGTGTGTTTTGATTCTAAGCAATTTCAGTCTTAAGCATACTTAATTCCCTTCTGAGATCCTCCATCACTAACAACACAAGATCAAATAACCAACTAATTAAAATTTATGTCCATCTTCTATTGAAGTCATCATTCATATCCCCTTGAGTAGGTGATTTCTGACTGTGTGATCCCACAGGAATATTTTTATGTCTACAGTAATATGTGAATGTGGAAATGTGGAGTTTATTCTGTTTCATTCCTGTGTAAATGGAAAAGGTTTCCATTAAAGGGTATTTTTTTCCCATTTTCAGATATACTGTGCGAAGATGTAGTTAAATTTGCCTTGCTTCAAGGAAACAGTGTAAGGATATAGATATATAATTTTCTCATTAAAATGCACATCAGATAAAATAAATTTCATTTTTCAAAAGCTACCTTTTTGCTGTTATTCCCCTGTAGGCACAACTGTTTCCCTAGAAATAGGGGTGCAAACCCCTTCTGAGCTGTAAGTACCACTCCAAACATGTTATTTGGGGTATTAGGTGACTGCTCATCTCTTCTGTGGGTGAAAAATGACCTCAGCTTGTACCTAATGACAACTTTACCTCCCCAGATATTTTATATTTGCAAAGGGAGCAAGGCTGGGGCTCAGGTTCAGAGAAGTGGATCCCCTTTATCCTGACTGTTCCATTGCACATTGACATGTCCCTGTGCCCACCAGGGAATGGCTTGTGCCCATGGCTGTTCCCAAGAGGCAGGACAAGTGAGACTGCAAACTTCCTGACTGCCTTCACCTCACACAGTACTCCAGCACTGTCCCAGGATGATTTGTAGACCCTTAAATGTGTACTCATGTGCCATTATGTGATGCAAACTATCCTTACCAAAGGCCTCAGGCAGCAACACAGCTCTCACAGTATTTCCAAATCATGGAACTACAGAAGATGATACAAAGGATGATAGTTCTGTCTTAATGTCTCCATTGGGAGCACAGTAATGTCCAGAAGAAACCCAAGACCAACAACTGTGCAGCATGGATTTGACCAGGACATTTGGCCTCAGACTTGCTTTATTTAGCATGAATTTCAACACTTCTTTAGCCATACAGACACAGCATGAAACAACGTTTACTAGCTCTGCTTTCCACATGGGGACGAGGAGAGGGAAGGGCCCTTCCTCTCTGCAGTGCACCCACTGCATCACTGCTCTCCTTTACCCAGGTAGAATAAACCTCCTGGGAAGAGCTCTGCAAATGCACAGCCCTCAGAATGGACCTAAGTGGAAAACCACAGTGCTGCAGAGCAGCCTCCTGTCAGCCAGAAATGCTGATTACCAGGGAAAGAAATTAGAACAGGATTTGGACCAAAATGACTGTCCAAGAAAACAGTTGTGCATGCAAAATGGTTAAGATAAAGCAAAGGGCATCGTGGCTTCCTGATAAACTGTGTTCTCCATAGTTTTTTTGAGCTAAAATTAAAAGTCTGATGATGTTTTCAGCACTGTTATTTATGCCACTCTGTGGCTTATTTAATTTTATCTAGATGGTTGCAATGATTTTTATGCATCATTTCTACTGAGTCAGGTCCACATTTGAGCACATCCGGTTGGTGTGAAGTTTTTCCAACCAGGACAATTCCAAGTACGTGCTGTCCTCAGTTCCAACAAAATAATTAAAAGATACTGTGGTACTGTTTGCTTTAGCAGTGCTTGATAGGACAGGCAGGTACACCCAGCCATCCTGGGCAGTGTGCAGGGACAGGGCACCACAGAGCAGGACACACACAGAGCTTCCATGTTTGGGACAAGGAGGTCCCACACCTCCATGGCTGCCTGTGGGCGTGGGGTGGGAAGGAGGGGTGGTGAGCTTGGCTGCTCAGGGGCAGTGCTGCACCCCATGCCCACATGAGGAGTGCTAAGGAGGACTAGAATCCCTCCTGCTCTGGTAAACCCACGCTTTCACACTTGACCTGGCAAAGCCCTCAGAGCTGAAAGAGAGAAAAGAGTGGCTTTGCCAGAGGTCTTGCATCAGAGCAGTGGAGAAATTCAATACCATACTCTGGGGTCCCACTGCCACAGAGTGGTAGAGGCTGGTTTCCTCTATTGCTTTTGAACTTAGAGGAGGTGAAATGTGCTGTACCTGCCCATGGATCTGCTCCCACTCACTGCTCTCTTTTGGGTCTCAGACCAGACCATTGCTCACATTCCTGGGGCAGCAGGGAAAGGACCTGCAAACACAACCAGATTATGTGTAGGAGCAGACTCCAGCGCTGCTTGTCCCCATCACAGGCACAATTGGCTGATTATAAAGGCATTGCACAGGGCTTGAAGCTCCTCTGACCCCACAGGTTTCCAGTGCTGGCATTCCCAGCACCAATAGCATACAAAAATTTGTGAGGATCCTGGTCTGTGAGCAGCTTAGAAAAAAACTTACACTGATGGTTGCTAGTCATCATCTTCCCAAGCATACCAGTTCTGCTCAGAAACTTCTGTGGGATTGATGGAATTTAGGCAGGAGGATATGACTGAATGCTTCTAAAACAAGAGAGAGGACGAGAAATACCACGTAGTGGTTCTAGGGACATATTTCCCCTCCAGCCTCCTGTGTGGGGCCATAATTAGAGATCTGATTTACCATTATTCCATGATTTATTTCTTTTAGTTCTTGCTTCCACCAAGTCTAATAGATTTCTCATGTTATTAGATAACCCTCTCTGTGAGCTGTTGTATAGATAATGGTTTCATGCCGCAGACCCAGAGCTTTAATTTTCACGAGTGCACTTAAAAATAACAATCAGGCAATGAGTTATTAGTCAAGTTATTACTCTCAATTGTGCCACCATTAAATAGGTGGCTTTCTTAGCTACAGGAGTGATTGGCTGAATGTCCTCTCAGTCTCCCAGATGGGAATCAAGCCTGGTGACTTTTTCCTTGTCCCTTCAGAGGGGCTCACAGCACCTGGGTGTTGGTGATTGTCATGTCCAAAGCTCAAGATTAGCACATAAATCAGTGCTTACACCCTGTAGATTACAGTGGCATTAAAGTAGGTGCTTTGTAAAGTAGAAATATATTTGATTACTTGGCTCAATTTAAAAAAAAATAAGGAGTGTTTTTTATGGCATTTTTGCTGGTGAGCTGTGGATCCTGTTCTTCAACCACTGCAGGTCCGCAGAAGAGCCACTCCCAGCTATTGGCATGGGCTTTTCCATTTGGAAATTGTATATCAGGTTACCTGGGCTTTGGGAGCCTGATCATATCAGAGGCAGAGTCCACTGTGAAGTGAAGGGCATTTGATGCGTAATGGATGTCGCTCGGCTACGGAGCGAATCAGGCTCTTAAGCTTTTATTGCTTCCCACAACGTGAAAGTGGAGAAGTCCGAGTTTTATTTAGCTCCATAAAATATTAAACCTCAACAGTGATGGAGTTGATAAAAATCTGTATTTTGTAAAAAGCTTTTGTTTCAAGGCTATCCTTTTTATGATTAGCCTGTACATTCTCAGAAGAAAAAAAAATAAAATAAAAGCAATATCTATTATTACCAGCAAATGATCCAATAAGTGTCTCGGGTATTTCTGCCAAACTTCTGTGCAGGTTCCTAATGAGGGAGATATTAAGTTAAAATCAATGTGGGAGTAGTTCTTGTAGACCAGAGGAAAGTGTGTCATTATTTTTACTGGCCAAATATAGTATCATCATCCATTAACTCCCTAGCTGAAAAATATCCTGTATCTCACTGGGATGCTGATCAAGTCATGTTCTTGTATATGATTTCTCTTAAGACATGCCTAGCATGTATTTCAGCAGGAAGATTTATGGCAGGAGAATCTCAAAGAACTGGGAAATTTTGTGTTGCTACATTTTACCTGTATTCTACAAATCTACAAAAATAAAAAGGAAAAAAGCTGTGACATAAAAAACTGTTTGCTGTAGGCTACAGGAAGTAATTTTATCCAAATAGACCATCATAAAACTTTGAAACTTAAACTAGCAAGTTTGCAACAAATATAACAAATCTCCAAGTACAAGAAACAAATAGTCATGAGGAAATCCAAGATCTGGTGTTCAAGTTAAAACTATGAAGACAGAATATCATCCATGACATATATGTTTTTAAGCAGCTGAGGTTCTAAATAGAGCTAGGTAATTTTTGTCTCATATCCACAAAACACAGTTTGGGGTTTTCTGGAATAGTTTTTTTTGAAACTATTGATGGATTTTGGTTAAAAAATTGAATTCTGACTGTAAAATAAATATGCAAGAGCATGGTTCAGCTCTACATTAAATAAAATGCATTATGCTCTTAAAGAAGAACTTTTCAAAATTGCTCAAGAAAGGTATAACAAAACAGTCCTTTCTCTCTTCTAGATTAACGTAATGGTCTTTGGTTTTATGTTTCTAGTTTTACCCCAAAACTGAAACACCCAGTTCTGTACTTATTTCAATGTAGAAATGCTGTTGAGTAATTAATTTCATTGAACATCATTAAAACAAGGTCTGAAATCTAAAGTTTTGTCTCACTTCATATAGGAGGAATCACTGAGAAGCCAAGGATTTATAATCCTAGGCAAGAGTGAGAGCAGATGATATCTAACTTGTTTTGTAATTTCTGATAATGTGATCACCCCTACTATGGCTGTCTCAGGGAAAATAGTAGAATGTGCTTCAGGAACCCTTGATTTAACAAAAGCAAAAGGCAGCTATCTGGAAAGGCCCTGACAAGCTGCAAGGGAAGTGAATTTGAAAGATGTGCTGGGTGAGGGTGCGTGGGAGCAGTCCCTCTGTGGAGCCACGTACAGATGTGGGGACACAGAGCACCAGGCACTGCCAGAGGAAGGTGTCAAACCCCAGACCTTCCTCTCTGCCCTCCCACAAGCTGCTCAGGGGTGTCTCAGACCCAAGGGTCTGTCCTGGAGGGAACTCCCCACATCTGACAGTGGCCATGCCACCAGGTTTTGCAGCAGCTCCTGAGGGTTGATGCCAGTAAAGCCTTCCTGACCCTCCAGGGAAGGGAGCCTGGGTGTGCACTTTACAGTAATAGCAATCCCCACTCTTGTTAACCCTCTCGTTTGATAATGATCCACTAATGGAGAGAATTAAAGTTGGCAGCCTTTGCCTTGCAGCTGTTCTCCACTCCCTCCTGATGAAGACAGGCTTTGGGGAGCCAGTCTGCCATCAGATGCTCTTTGCCTTAGGCTCTGCCTCCTCCTTGCATCGCAGAATCCAAGCCCCGTGGCTGTCTGTGGGGCTGAGGCACCCAAATGGCTGCATTTATCTATTTCAGTGTTGTTAGAAGTCAGGCAGGCTAATTTTTAAGCTTGAATGTGTCAGAGTTTCTGCCAGAAAATAGGGACTATGCTGTGAACTTTACATTGCCTGCTACCAGAATTGCTTGAATTTCTGTTAAATCTTTGTCATTTCTTTTTTTTCTTTACCAGTAACATGACTTTTCGAAAAGTCCTTTCAGTCCTGTTATAACATTATAAATCACCTGCTGAACGATTTGGATTCAAGGTGGTTGATTCCTCACAATTTCTGCAAGATCAAAGGTATGGCTGTCCTCCAAAACTGTGATGCTTCACATCAAAGTTCACAATGAAAACTATCTCAATTTTCCTCTTCAGCATTTGGATTTGACTTTATGACAATAACATTTCAACTGGCATGTTCAGCCTTCATTTGCAAGAGGACACGGCTGTGCAGGTTAGCATGGCAAAAGCAAAATCAAATGGAGCAACCCTGATTTCAAACCTTCTGTTCCTTGAATTTGTGAGCTTGTTTAAAAAACCAAATGTCTTTAGCACTGCTATAAATATCCCTTTGGTAAATGCCCTGAGTATCTTTCAACCCAAGCTGATCCTTGTAATCACAGCCACATTGTTCTGGTTGTGTCATTGAAAATGCTCTTGACAGAACAAATGATGATCACCTGTGCTGGAGTTTGTAAAAAGCCTAAGATCAAATCTGTTATTTCATCGAGAAAAAACAACATTCAGTTCATTTCTTTCTCTCTTTCATGTGCAATGCTTTTCACTGTTTTTTCACTGGCTTTTTTTCATTCTTTTTCTCCATGAGCCTCACAAAACAAATAACTGGTGGGAAGTTCATAAAGGAATTGCTTTTACTTGCTTCAGGTGCTGACGGCCTGGTGTGGCTTGTTATGTTGGGGTTACCTTCTTAAAGCAGGAAAAAAAAGGGTTTGGGGACTGGACTCTGCTTTGCTTGAAAGTAAGAGTTCTGCAGATGTGCAGTGGCTGATATTCCTGTACCTATCCTTGCAGATAGGTAGAAAGCAGAACTAGACTTTAAAGTGTCTGAAGCTGGTACATTCAGAGAATATCAGTCATAAATACTTTTATGTCTGACTCATTTAAGCTAGAGTTGTAACTTTCACATTGCCACGTGCCTTTATATTATTGAAGTTTAAAGGAATTCCTTTCGAAGCCTAATGTTTGGCTCATGATGAAAGAAAATCAAACAGCTTATTTGGAGTTACGTTAAATAATTACACATGTAACCCTTTAAGTGCTAGATATGCAAATAAAGGGCTATATGGTGACTTACTTAGCAAAAACTTAAGGCCAAAACCTCTTTCCCTGTCTTTCCCCCTCCCCTACCCCATTCCTGTTTCTTCTGAAGTTTTCTGAAACAGAAGTTACCCCTAGCAAAAATGGTATGATTAGGTAAAATAAAGTTTAATTCCTGAAAAAAAAAATGTTCATAGAAAAGGATTCAGTTCTGTACCCAAAGTTATTGTTGACATCATTGGAAATTCGACTGCAGTGAAGACTCACAGGATTATTCCCTGTTTCTCGTGGTACTTGCTGTGACCCCCAGTACCCTAAGATTTCCAGGTGGGCAAAGGTACATCTGAGTCACAGATATCCCTGCACTGGTAAATGCTCACAGATCCTGGGAGGCAATAGCTGCTGTTTGCCTCACTGACATGGGGCACCAGTGGAGATTTCTGGAAGCACTCAGAAGCCACAATGCTGAACATGAACAGGGAGATTTTCAGAAAAACAGATATGAATTCAGCAGTACTCTCAACATATGTTAGACCTTCCTTAGCTGATGCTCTTTCCTACTTTTGCATTGAAAAAGGAGCTAAAAACCTAAATCCTGCAAAGGATCTAGTCCCAGCTGAGTCACCCAAGGTAATTTAGGAATTCCTTGTATTTATGCCCTCTGCTCCAACACATCATAAGGCTAATACAGAGGATTATCTGTTTAGCATCTGTCATCTCACTCAAACCATTAAAAAAGATTCACCATACAGAGGGCTGCATTTCCAAAATATTATGAAATCTCTTTTAGAAGATCTTGTTTGCATGGTAAGTTTTATTAACTTAATTGCTGTATGCAACTAAAGAGACTCAGAAAAATTGCCTATTTTAATGGGCTCAAGTATTTCAAGGAGAACACTGGGCTTCATTGTATTAGAGCATTTTTAGCTTCTTCATTGCTCTGAGCCACGACAATTTGTTGTCAAAATATGGAAGCAAGTATCATAAAGCTTTGAATAAGGAGCAAAATTTTCTCTAATCTCAGAGAAGTCTGAATTTAAAATCTGAGCTATGATTCAGATCAGGTGTTTTTGTTTTCTAGTTAGTTTGTTAGTTTGTTTATACATTTTTCTTTCTGTTTATTTGATCCAAAATAGACTGCCCCTACAAATTTTGGGGTTTTTTCTGGCAAAAATCCACCTATCTTTTGCTTGTTTGCTGGAGGTTGTGTTTATGTACTGCAAAAAAAAAAAAAAGAAAAAAAGTCTGCCTTCACTGAAATCTTTGCCAGAATAAAAATTGCAATATTTGGCCTTTACATACAAGACCAGGGATGGAGAAGAACTAATTCAGGTCAAAGGAAGAAAAAAGTTTTAGCCTTAAATAATTTTAAGAACTGCTTAAATGAACCAGCATGTATTTAGCTATTTTTTATTCCTTTAAAACATTTGAAAAAAAGACACTAAAGGTATAGAGAACGATACTTCTGTGTCAGAAATAAAACTGTAGCACTGTGAGAGCTATAATTAAACAAATATATTTTTAGGTGCTTGTTACCACGTTATCACCTTTTTGTTTAGATCACACAGATATGATCATTGCTTAACTTTGTCGTTCACTCTCTAAATATTTTACAAAAGGGAACAAACCTCGTTCATTTTTGACAGAGTGCTGTTGAATGCTAGGGGCCTCACAGTTTGTTTATAGCATACCAAAAAGCATTCTGTTAATGAAACATTTCAAGGCTAATGAACCAAAGCCTTGCACCAAACAGAGAGCGACTGCGAAGGCTTTCTTGCCTGCCTTTGTCAGAGTTCACGTTTCAGCTGTGCTCTCTGCTCCACCCACTCTGCAGATAAAACAACACGTCAAGTTTGCAAGATTACTTTTCTATGAAAAAGCTGCAGCAAGTCATGCTATTAACTCTTTTGAGGCAAATAAGCTCATGCTTTTGGGGCAAATTGGCTGCTGCTGCAGTGACAAGATGCTGTCCAGTTCCCCTGGAGTTTTAATGGCCCATTGATGAGAAGAATAATGAGAGAGTACCTTTTGCCAAGAGGGACTTCAGTATATGGTCTGTGATAACAATCCAGCGGTTGTGTATAAAATCAAATCTGTTTTGAGGATCTAATTCATTTGGGAGGGAATGGTTTGTGGTGGACGCTTCCAAACTGAGTTTTGACCAAAGCAATCCAAGCTCTTCACCCTGCAAGTCTGCAAGCAGCCAAGTAAACATGCACAGTGAAACCTTGATCCATAAAGGCACACTTCTCTGGGATCTATGTTCTCCTCTCCGCCTCTGATTTTTGTTGTGCCCTCAGTGAAGTATTGTCACAGACCTTTTCCAGGTCTGTAGTTGCAGAGTGTCTAGCAAAGACCCTACCCAAGCAGCACCCTGAGAGTGAAAGCTGTATCATCAGTGAGCCTGGAATGAACCTCCACACTGGGTAGAAGGTCTCAGCCAGTCACCTTGAAAGTGTACGGAGTAAGAAAAAGGTGTAAGCAGAGAACAGGCAGGAGAGGAGAAAGATATTATTTTAAATCTTCACTGGTTCACGGTGAAGACAACCACAGAGATATGGTTGTGCCTAACCCTGCTAACAGCCAGAAGAGCCTGATGCTGTAAAAGTCCTGTGAACACAGGATCAGGTTTGTGCTGTTGCTGCTGCCCATCTCCGGCCATCATCCCTGCAGTGCTCCTCACCTGGGTTGTCATCAGGAATCCAGTCCCTCTTGTTTAGAAGGGAAGATACATACATTCCTTTGTATGTGAATCCTAAAACATATGTACTAGCACAAACAGCTGCTTATTTTAATGAATGTAGGGTTAGTAATGTGATCTAGAGCAAATACTTGAAGCAAGTTGTTGCTGAAACCCCAGCATTTTGCTGTTGTTCGCACAGGTCAGTGAACTGCCTGCTTCAGAAGAAGATATGGTCACACACCAGGTACTTTAAATATGTTTTTCTCTATCACTGGGCTGGCCTAGCAGCTTGTCACGGGACTGGAGAGAGAGCACAGAGACTTCAGCCAGTCTCTACCAATGAAATTTGGTAGAAGGGAATTTGAAAGAAGAGCTAATTGGGAAGAAAATTCTATGGTAGGAAAGTGGATCCCAGTGCTAAATAAGAGATTCACAGTCTTTATTTGGCATAGTTCCATTGTGCTCTACATTCAAAAAAGGATAATTTTGAAAACAGAGTTGCAGGTGAATGTTCCCTACAATTCCAACTGCAATTATAATTATGACTCTGACATAAAGCTATTCCTTGGCCATTATGCTTCGTTGCTCTAATAACGTTACTTGTTCCACTAGGAAAAAAAACAACTGAAAAAATTATCTTTCTCAGATCAATAACTTCTTTGAAAATAACAGCTGTGTATAGGCAATAGTGACTATATTTTTAAGAACACTCATAATCTTTCAGGCAGCTGGAAAGGTTATTCTTACTAGTTTCAAACCTAAGATAACAATCTTCACCAGCCACATGAACAGGCCCTGTCTGGAGACAATATCTTTAGCCTACTTTTCTCCCAGGAACATGTTTGAGTGTGGTTTTTGGTTTGGTAGTGGAGTTCTCTGATGTGTATCAACCGAAACAGAGGAGTGTTTTTTTTATCACCATCACTTGTAGATGTGGTCCAAGTTAGCATTGGGTAAATGCACTACCTGCAAAACGAAATATGAATAAATTCACCTGCTTACTCTGAACCCCTGTTGTTCAGGAGCTCCATCTTTTTCCCAGGCTTTTCACTCCATTAACATGTGAGGTACCTTTAGTGCTTAGTATATGAAGATGCTGTTTAATAATGACATTTTCTTTGACTGGAAGCAATGAAATCCCTCTGTTGTGCAGTGGAATAAGTTGCAGTCATGGAGCATGTTGAGTTGCAGACAGGGATCACAGCATCCTCACCATGCAATAAAAAAACCCTATTTAAATGGCACCCAAAGTGATATTTCAAGTCACTAAGTCCTGGATATGTCCTTAAGGAATGGAAAAGTAAAAAGGTAGGAAAACAGTGAATGATGAGGAATTGGTGCTCCAAAGTACTGTTCACCTACTGCTCTCTAGCTCTTTGTCTCTCCCACAAAGCCTTGCAGGAGTTTCTCCTGCCATTTGCTAGAGCTGACAGCCACTCCTACTGGGCTGCTGCAGCAGACAAGCTCAGAGTAAACTCTTTTAATATCTGCTGAGATTGGAGAAAAGAGAGAAAGGTGATAGTTCTTCTCATTTAGTTCTTTGGTGCAACAAGTTATGTCTGAGTCTGGCAGAGCTCCTGAGTTTTTGGCATGAGATTTTGCTTTATCCCCTTGCTGTTCTCATTCTTCTGTTCCCAACTCTTCACCATCTGACAAACCCCAAGCTAACATGAATGCAAATGCCAAAGGCAATACTGAGGAGATGTCATCTCTTTTGACACAACCCTCTGTATTCTGGATGTATTGGTAAAATCCTCTTCAATGCAGTGAAAGCTGATAGTGCCCTGAAGATAGGGATGAAGATCTGAAACAGGTTATTTTATGTTTCTCCAAGAGAAATTTGCAAGGAGTAAATAGATAGGACATATCACACAAGGGGATTCATTTTACCACAGATAAATGTCTGCATTTTATGAGGCAACAAAAGCAGCTTGAGTCCAGAAATTGAGACAGCACAAAAGAGCTGATCCCTGTTCTTTTACTCTTTGAAGGTAAACTGAAGACCTCCAATTTCAAAAGTAAGTATTGATTTTGGGTATCCAACTTGAAACTCCTTAAAAGTAGAATGCTATAAAAAGGAGTAGTAGATTGAAGGAGGTGGTTCCTCAATTTCTGCAAATAGAACATTTTCTAAGTGGCTGAAGCTGCTCACTTCAGAGTGCTTAGATGAGTAAAGGCTGATGGCAGAATGTAAATGCACTATTAGTAATCACAAAGAATCTCTTACATGTATTGTGTATTTGTGTTTCATATTGAAATCATGAGTATTTTCAAGCCATATTAGTACAGAAGTAGAATATTAGGATTGTTGGGCATTTTACTGTGAAATCTTTTGTCATTTTGCATCATAAAGGTCAAAAAGATTGTGTGGAATTATTTCCAAACTTCTTCTCAAGCATCAAATATGCATGAAAACAATACATACAAGATTTTTGAAATATATGATGAAAGAAACTCAAAGAGTGAATATTTTACATTTAAAAGAACTTTGCCTCATTAAATTGGTAAGTCATTTAACTGAGGAAAACATAGATAACATTATTTGAAATGTAAAGGACATTTTACATATTGTAGCATTTAATGATATTCTGCTGTGTAATAGGAGTCCATAATTATCTGTCAAAGCCACTGACTTACCTTTTCTTCTCCAAAAGCTACCCATAATAAAGTGCTACTGTCATAATAGCTATTCTACTTTTCTCTATTAAATTCTTTCCCACTTGGAAGAATAATAGGTATTGAATATAATTCCACAGAATAAGCTTCTGTAGGGCTAAAACAGGTGTTTAACTGGAGTGGAGTAATGTTTAAAAAGGATTAAAATTGAAACAGGAAGTATTTTGTGCCAAAAATATTGTGCTTAAGGTTGCTCATCATCTTAAAGTTGATGTTTCAGACAAAGATTTGCTTTCATTTGGGTGGGATGATTTCTGTATCTTATTATCCTTTCAAATACCAACATAGAAATGTTAGAAAGCCCAGCCAAATGGGTGGACACACCCCTTATTTTGGCAATTTTGTGAAAGTGACACCTGGACAAACATCTGGGCAGCTGAATCTGTCAGTGGTAGTGAAAGTCAGCCAGAAAGGTCAAAAATGCTGTAGACAATTGTAATACTTTCATTTAATCATGTGTCGAGCTTAGAGCTCTGGGGCACGTTGGTTCAAAGAAATGCAGTGAACATGAGTGGGAGTGTGATAAGGAGGAGAAATGAAGACAGTGCATGGAAAAGGTCCTGTTTTAACCTGTCACTGTCAGAATTCAAGTGTTATCCTTCAGCTGCCCAGCCATGTCAACTCACCCCACGGGAGTTCCAGGGGAAAGAATGCAGGTCCTACACAGGTAGGTGAGTGTGCAGAAGTGGGGCCTGTGTCTGCCAGGATCTCCTTGATGGCTTTTAATATCTGTGGAGGCTTTGTTCCATATTGCACCAGATTTTGAAAAATATGCTCCCTGAAATTAGGGGATCACTTTTCTGTGCCCAGCTCTGGTAGCAGGTTCTGTTGCTTCAGCATCCAGATAATGGTGTGTATGAAATATCATGTTTTAAGGTACAGAGACTGAGATGGTGATTTTGATTTATCACCTTAAAACTGCTTGAAGTCCACAGTGAAATGAAAACATTGGCCTTAAACTCTCACTATCTTTCCATGACAGAATTTCCTGAGCAGCTGGAGAGAGAGTGAGGAGCACAGAACAAATTGTCCTGATTTCCCTGCACCATCCTGTATGCCTCAATACTTGCTAAAATCTCCACCATGGCTTGTCCTGCTCCACCACAGAGCTCCTTTCTTGCCCAAAGTGCCATTTGGCTAAACCATAATGCCACATGGGATGTTTGTGAAGCAGTCACATGATTTACCTTTTTGCTTACCGTCATCAAGCCTCATGTTTTTGAATTAGCAGATTTTCAAATTGTAAGTAAGGGGGTGAAATGAGTGGTTTTGCACAAGAAATAGATTTGATTTCTTTGATAAGAATTTTTACATTGTTTCATGTTTGACAAACCATGAGACATTTGATGAAGAACGCAGCCCAG
This sequence comes from Erpornis zantholeuca, assembly GCA_013400515.1. Taxonomy (NCBI): domain Eukaryota; kingdom Metazoa; phylum Chordata; class Aves; order Passeriformes; family Timaliidae; genus Erpornis; species Erpornis zantholeuca. The sequence continues at coordinate 74,651 of VZTN01007965.1, read as the reverse complement.
GCCCCAAATCTGACCATATTTTACGTCTTCAATAGATCTTGATCATAAATTAAATCCAAAGGGGAAATATGGTCTAAAATGGAAACTCTTCTAAAATCAAAAGAGTAAAGCGGCAAGAAATAATATTTCTGAAAACTGAACTTCCAGGAGGCTTTTTACTTTGATCTGGTCTTTTGACCTCAGAGGTGATGATGTCAGCAGCTTGGCCACTGAGTTGTCACACTGGGCACAGTGCACTGGCAGAGGAACTCACACTGACTTCACTGCTGCTTGCTCCCCACAGACACAGCAGGTCCACTGCCCTCCTCTCGTGGCACAGCATGCTACACTCCAAGTGGCCACTCTGGTTCCAGCATGACTAAGGCAGTAGTGATCTTGCTCTTTATTAGCAGAGCAGCACTACTATGGAATTACTCATGGAAGAAGAGGCTTCTGTAATCAGGATGCCTGTTTTGAGGTTTGTGCTCTGATGGCTTGCTGGTGAGAAGGGGAACCAGGCCAGTTTTTGAATGGATGTGACATAATGAACGTGCCACTTGTCCCAAGAGCTTGGCTCCTGCTCCCCAGCATCCCCAGCCATGTGTCACACTTTCCTTCCTAGGGTGACAGCTGTGTTCCAAATACTTTTATCCCAGCTGTTAAATTTCTGAAGGTTTTGACTTTCACACCAGCCAAGAGAGTGGACATTCCCCTTCTCAATGGTCGTCTAATTGGCGCACAGATTCATTTGCATGAGTTTTCAGTTTTCAACAGGTGGCACTAAAGAGCCAATAAATGATACTATTCCCAGTCTCCAGCATGCAAGCTCCTGGGCAGGCACTTTTATGTGTGTTTATCTATTTAAATATGGCATTATAGTTCCAATATAATTAGTCATGTAATTGAATTGCATGACCACATCCATCCAAGACATTTGCATGTACAATTAATTAGGATTTATCTAAAAGCACTCTTTTTATTCTGTATTTCCTACAAGTTAGATTACTCATGGATGGATTAGATGCTGATTTCATTTTGAGAATGCCACAATACATATACTTGGAGTAAAATAAATCTGCAGAATTGGTAAGCAACAGAGTGGCAAAGAATTCTTTTTCTTTTCCTCTGTATTCTTATAATGCTACCAAAGGCCAATGCTGTATAGCATGGCCAATGAGGGCCAGACTTGCTGTAGTCCTGGAGAAGTAAAAGTCTGTAGCACCTTCTTCAGGCTTCTTCATTTTAGCAGAAGCAGGATTAACAAAAACAGAATGGCTTTGCACATACTACTAGGATTCAATCCTCTTTCAATATAATTTTTACTTAAATTTACAAATTCCCCATGGTTTCAGTACATTTGTCAACTGGAATTCTTGGAAAATAATGGTCAGAAAAAGAAACTATTAAAGACCTCCTTGGGAAACTGCCTTCTTTTTATACAAAACATTTTAATCCAACTCAGTTGCAGGAGCAGATGGAGACACACCTTGAGATGCGTTCTGCTTTGACAAATGTGAACTAAAATACTTTGAATGGCCAAGAAACAAAAAAAAAGAGCTCTGAAGAGGTCCAAACTGATGACAATGAACCAAAATACCCCAGAATCATGAAGGGCGACATGGCTCTGGTTTCTTAATTTTTTAACACAGCTTTTTTTCTTCACAGTGTATGTGTTTGTTTCATAATTGGCTTCTACAGGACATCAAAGCTCTTCTTTCACTTTAGTTTTGTCCAGTTTCAACCAGCGCAGGATGTACCAGGTCACTTGCAGAAGAATAAGCACAACCAAAGAAAAGCTTTGAACCCCAGCTGAAAAATCTGCAAAGAATTATATATACAGCTGTTAAAAACAAACAAACAAACCAAGACAGTTCATTTTGTTCCTAAATATATCTTCTTTCAGCTATGGAACTTAGAGAACAGTTTGATCCTCAAAACCATGAGGAGAAGAGGGAAAGTGGTACCAAGATAGTCTGTGGTTAGAAACAATTTCACAAGTAGGATAGAGCACACTATCATGGCAGCACTGCAGTGTGAAAGGGAGGAGCAGGCCAACATTCCACATTTCTGGGCAGTCTTTGAAGTGACCTTTGCTTTGCAGCTCTTTCTTTTAAACAAATTATCTCCTGTACCTCCTCTATGAGCTCTCTTAGTCCACAGCTTCTCAGAGGCCTTTTGTTCCATGAATGGCTTGTGGTGGGGGAAGCAGTAGACTGGTTTAACATTGTTTCTCCCTGAGATCTCTCTTTTCTCTTTTCTTCTACTCCAAGTTGCTTTTTTCTTTTTTTTTTTTTTTTTTTTTCCTATAGGGTGGATGTATTTTTATTAAGATTTTCTTCTTTTGGAAAAACCCACCCTAAACTTCCAGAGGAGTAAATAGTGAGTCCCTGAGGGGCACACTGGCTGCTGATCACATCTTTAGCAAGTATTTCTCCTCTGGGTATTTCTCACTGTTACTGTTTTTAGCATCCTATTAGAGTTAGGCCAGATGGATTTTCTGCTGGCAGAAGTACCCACAGTCTGTCTGAAATAAGTTTTTTTCCTCTCAGGAAGTTAGTGGAAGGAGGTTTCTTCCTATAGTTTATAATGTATCAACAAGTACCATTCATCTCAACCTTTTCATTTCATCTCAACCTTTAATTAAACACTGCATTTCTAATTGCAATGTGCTTCAGTTCAGCCTGATCCTTACTTTATGTTTAAGTGCTTTGTTGAACAGAATGCAGGCAGGCTCAATTCTTTGCTGAACTGCAGATGAAAGAGCTACAGCCAGACACACACGAGTGTGCAGTGTGAGTGTGTGTGTCTGTATTTAAGCTGGGACAAATGATGGACAGTACTGTGTCTGACAGATATGTATTTGAAAGATGACAATAGCTACAGCAGAATTAGAATAAATAGTTGAGAGGTTGGAACAAAATGAAAAGAAAAAGACTAGAAGGAAATGAATCTTCCTTAATGTCTAGGTTATTTAAAATTCAACATGTGAGAGTTTTGTAACGTAGTGTAAGGCACAATTTTTGAGTGGCTCAGAGGGTATTGAAGCAGTATTCTAAGAACCTTCTCTCTGTCTCCTTTGCAAAACTGTCTGGGCAGTGCACTGCCCTACTGAAAATCTGCTTTTATCAGTGAATTTTATAGTATGTAGTCATCCTTTGCAGTTACTTTTTTCCCCCTAGACACACAGTTGTGTGTAAGAGCTACGAACTTCATGGCATTGGTGGAAATGCTTGTTTGTGACTTTAGAGTGCACTCTGCCAGTAGCCAATTCCTCTCTGAGGGTGACTGATGCAGCAGTGCTAATGACATGTGATATACTGTATGTGGCTTTACATGCTCCACGAAAACATGAAAGGTCCAGAATCACATCCATATTTCAACAACCTGACAAAGCTTCCGCTGAAACAGTGGCCTATAATTCAAGCATCTGCTAAATGTTTGTAAGACTCTAACAAGCAGAAAGTCAGAAAACTACACCTGTGAAACATATTTAAAGATAGAAAATTATTTGGAATTTTTCATATGTATTGACTCCTACTTTGTTATTGAAAGGATTGAAGTTCTGAGAGTTAGGCATGTAATATTTAAATTTGTCTTAAAGAAAAATGGAGAGGTTTTACTTTGACAACAATTTGTTATCTGCCATTTAAAAGGCAAGCAAGGCAATAATTGCCCAGGTGCCGACTGGCGAGAGGTCAGATTGCTGGAAATAGAAGGATACTGAAAACCAGATGAGAAGAAGGGGAAGTCAGTAGTGTCTTTACTAAAACCTAATTAGGAAATAGCATCTTTTCCTCTGCGCTGGAAAGAGCAGAAACTATCAGTGAAATATCAGCAAACAGTTTGGCATCTTCAAAGATATTAATTAAGTAAAATTTGGAAAGTGCTTTGAAGATGAAAAATGGTAGGGAGTGCTAAGTATCACTATTAGCAGGACCAATGTGTCAACCGATGTTGTCTGTCTGCATAATATTGGGTGAACACTTGGGTAATTAAGGTCAAATGAGCAGCCTTGCCTGGTCTATTTATTGGGTAAAGTGGGTCTTGTGTCTGGTTGAAGCAAGATGTGGTATCTGTGTGACTCACAGACCTGGAAAGTGAACGTCAGACATATTTCATGGCTTCACAAGCTACCAGTAGCAATAGCTGTTTCTTACTTTGTGGGTCTGTCTTAAACTCTCCAGATACCAGGGCATTTTTCATAGCATTTAGCAGCTTCTAAACTAGTTATTCTTAGTTTGATATCATACCTGCCTTCATTAAAGGCTTGCATGCCTTCCTGGACTAAGACAACACCTCATTCTCCACATTTAATTTTTCCAGCTTACAAATATTTTAGTACTAAAGCATTTATGGAATTAATTTGGCAAAGGCTGAGGTAGTGAAGGACTGCTATTGTTGACCAGGAGGTGCTATTCAAACCTCTATCAAGAGCCTGCAAGTACACTTCAGACCTTGTGCTATTACTCTGGGAGAACTTGTCATGGACCAAACCCAATTTGCTACGATTTCCAGGATATAAAAAAAGATACCACAAGATTTTGCTGTGCTTTCGCTGTACTTTTGCTGTACTAAAGGAATTTTGCATAAGTAACAGTTAATTTACTAAGTGTCAGTGTTTATTTTTACTAAGCTTAATGAGATCCCCACAGACTACAGCCCAATCACACCTGCAGGTGTTCAGTCAAACTGCAGGTGAGAGCAGCTCGGAGGGGCTGCTCCCTTCAGCAATGTGAACCAGATCTGGTGCAACCTGAGCAGGAACAGCAAACCAGGACTCATCCAGAGAGCACAGTTATGCAGACATCCAGTAAAAAGGTCCAGGTTTCTTAAATAACAGAATCATAGAATGGCTTGAGTGTGAAGGGACCTTAAAAATCATCCGGTTCCAGCCCTCCTGGCATGGGCAGGGAGACCTTTCATTAGACCAGACTGCTCAGAGCCCCATCCAACCTGGCCTTGACATCCACAGCTTCTCTGGGCAACCTGTGCCAGTGTATCATCAGTCTCAGGCATTTCAAATATTGGTTCTATCAGAAATCCAAATTTAGGGGCAGCTAAAACTGTGGCACGTAATAGTTCAGAAAGCAGGAAGAGGACTTGTGCCTGAGCTTTGAGTGTAAGCTCTTAGAGCCAGTAACAGTAGATGATATTGTTTGTCTAAAAAGACTTTAATCAGCTGAGAAGTGGTTGCAGATACTTCATTCTAGCTATAGTTGTTTGCTTCCATCTGTATATAGTACTAGGACAGTGTGGACAATTTTAGCTCAGTGCAACCTCCTGTTTGTTTGTGAGCAGTTGCTTTGTCTTTGGGCTGGAGACAGGGACCTCCAGTTCATAACTGAACATGTATTCCAGATCATCACTTTTTGTTAAATGTTTTTCTGTTTTATTTTTTAAATTGCAAAAACCTCCCATTTCATGTAGGAGAGCACCTGAGAAGCATCACTGAGGTGGATCCAGGCAGAATAGTTTCACTCTCTAATAATGAACAAAAAGCTAAACCAAGACAGATTTCAAATCCCTTTTTTTTTTTTTAATCTAAGTGCATAGTCATCCAATTAATACTATAAAGGTGAACTGTGTATTCCTATGTTTTGTACAGATTCAAAACTGCTGGATGCCACAGAGCTCAAGGGAAACAAGGATGGCACAGGCCTGCCTGTGCTAGTTATGACAGTTCTACACACAAATAGCATGATAAGAATAACCTCAGTGGACAATAATGCAAACTAAACTGCCTTGACATATACCTAGAACAGCTTTCCAATTAGCATATCTTGTTGATGGAATCCAAAGCAATTCCTCAGAGGAAAGCAAATGCAAAACACAAGGCCATAAAACTCCGAGTCCTTTCACAGAGCTGTAGCCAAAGAATTACATAGAAAACTGGTGCATCCTGAAAGAAGCAGTGATAAAGGCTGCTGGGAGGCTTGTCACCATGTTTCTTGCCTCTTGGTTCTGCACCTCACTGGATGCACATCAGGATATCTTCCACACAAGCAGACTTCAGATACCTACACTTAAAAAGCTCTTGCTGAACTCTGAAAGTCTTGGCTTTCAGTCAGCGTCCTCATTTTGGATCTCAGGATATCCTTCTGAGGAATCTGCCTTCACAGGAGCAGCTGCCCCCAGCCTGGCTACCTGAGGAGCACAGTTCTGTCAGGCAGCTCTGAGCCCAGAGATGCTCTTGGATGCACAGCAGAGCCCAGCCCTTACCTCTCCAGTGCACAATCCTGTTTAGATCTTATGGTACATCTCCATCTTCATGTCCTGGAGGCTCTGCTGTGTACAGATGTAGGATCTCAGGCCTACTCTTTGAGTCCTGCTCAAACTGACTTTTGGAATCTCGATGACTTCAGGTTTTTTTAGTTATGAGTGCTGAACTTCTTTAGCTTTCTTATAGCTAAAATAATCAGTATCTAGGGTGAAGAAGAAAACCTATGCAAAATAAATAAAAATGATTAAATGGGAGGACAGAGACACCCACTATTAATATCTCCTGTTGTCTGTGTCCTGGTCCCACAGTGAGCTGTACCCAGCAGTGCAAAGGATCAGTAGCTCATTTAGCACTTGTCATACCCCAAGGATGAGTCAGTCTATGACTTAACTAATCTGGCATAATGCAATGCCAAGTTTGATCAGACTATTTCAGTGGTTCAGCATTATAGAAAAGAACTGAAAACTAAAAGTGATGTTGACTCAGCCATTTGGCTCTTGCCAGTGAACATTAGTGATTTTTGAACTGCTTGGATTTAATTTCTAATGAAAATCCATTTAGACAAAGTAATTTACATGCATTTCTCATTTCCATATGAGGTTTGAAGCCTTTGCCACATTGCTACTGAGAGAAGGCAGTTCAGAATGCAGTCATTTGCCTCTGCTTTCTTACCATACACAAATGATTTTGTCTCACATAATTGCTTGGTATCAATACTCAGTGGATATATTTTGACACATGACAGAAGATAATGGAATTTCCCAGGGAGTGGGGAGAAACAGAATATTCTATTAGGAAGAAGATGATTTTTGCATTGGATTGATAAAAAAATTTAGCTGGTACATCAAGAATGTTTCATCTCTTCTGATAAATCAAAAATTGCCCAGTCATAGCTGGTAGCAAGTAACAGGTTATTAACTCCAAAACATCAAGGAAAAATTCCAGCTGTATTGAAATCAGTGGTAGGACACACACTGATCTGCATGAGGTGAGAATGTCAAAAGCAGTAATAGCCAAGCAAGCACTTAAATGCAGATTTCATGGGTCACAGTGAAAAAAACCCAGGCAACTAAACTGAATTTGGGCTGCAGGTATTCGTGACATCATCAGTGCCTAAAGGTTCACTAGAAACTGGGTATTTAGACAAGTGAAGCAAAGACTCCCCAAGATGCTGTCCTGGCTGTCTTTGGGCAGGGGGAGCTCATCCAGGTCTGGTGTCCCTCAGTCAAAGGGAATCAAACACATTCGACCCCAAAATGAGCACTGGGTTTGTTCAAACCAGCTGGTCACACTGGGGCACCCTCTGCCTCTCCTTCTTTGAGCTAATGCTAGAGAAGAAAATACAAAATTCAAGTCTGTGTATGTTGGAGAGGGAGAGATGAGAAATAAGGTGGACGTTGCAATTCTAATGCAGTAAATGGGAACAATAGTGACAGAGACCTCTGGTTTTGTTCCTGACCCCAGGGTATTTTTTGGCCTTTGTATTAGGTTCTAGATGAACTAGAGCATTGCTCTCACTTTGAGGATAAGAAAGTGAGAGCCTGAGAAGTTGCAAAAACTTATCTGAGACCCTATTTTAAAGCAAAAGTGAGCTAATGGGAGCCTCAGACCCAGTATTTCCCACTGGCTGGACTTAAGTAGAGTAGCATTGTCAGTGTTATTTCAGTATGTTCAAAAAGGGTTTCTGAACTAAAGACTAAAGTTCAGGTGTTTCTGAACTTGAGACTAAAGAACCTCACAACAGAGCAGTGAGGTGATAGCTGGGCTTAGGGACATTTTGCAGATGTGCTCCCTTTCCTTTGCAGCCTTCCCAGGCTATGACCTTCCACCAGGCAAGCACTCTCCTGCTATGATGATGGACAAAGGGGTAAAACTCCAAGGCAGGGAGATGAGTGCTGGAGGAGGAACCTCTGCCTTTTCTTCAAGTAATTATAGCCCTATCTTTATCCTGGAGCTCCTCATAGAGCCTTCATTTACAAAATGAAATTGCCCATGAGGCTGCATCCTTTCAGCAAGCCATTTAAAAGTGCAGCTCTGAGACAGCTGAGTGCCTGATTCTGCATGGTGCTGAGCAAACCTCGTTGAGATTTTGATGTTTTTACTTCGGGGCATTAAAGGATTTGGCCATATATATATTTACTCAAATGCATGACTCTTGTTCACTTGAGAGCATTTGAATATTAGGCATAAACACCTTTGGATTCTGAAAGAGAAAAGAAAGTAAATATAGTCTTACTTTTCTTCTATTTACAATGTAAAACACAACCTTGCTGTGCAAGGTCCATAGTCAAGATTCATCCATGCTCAGAGCAGTTTTAAATGACAGTATGCCCAAAAGCTTTCTGCCTTACTGCCAGGCTACACAGTAATTTTGGGGAGGAATGAGCAGCTGAAGCAACCCTTTCTCTCTGCTCTTCATGTTCAAGATGTCCACTGGCTACAGATCTGGTACCTCTTCCAAAACAAACAAGAGAGGGACATTCTTAGGGTCTTTGTCTCAATGATAAAATCATGCTTTACTGAAAATGGAACAATAAAGAGGAGACTGAGGCCCACTGCATTCCATCCCATCACCTTTTGGGTGGGAGTGCTTCTAATGGCCAGCCAACTCCTTCACTGAAAACATTCCTATTACTGGTATTTATATATCTGAATATTACTAGTAATTTCCCCTGTCTTACATTGAATCAGGTATTTTGGATGCAATTAATGATGTAAGAGCAAGAGAATGCAAAGGAAAGAAGATAGAGAAGGGAAAATACTGAATTCTTCTAAATGGGGAGCTATCAAAACAGAGGCAAAAAAAGAATGATCTATAAGCCTCAATTATTTGTAATCTGTAACCTACTTTGAAAATCTCAGAAGTTTGTCCCAAAGAGATACTGTTTAAAATACAACAGGAATATCATGTCAGGAATGTTCCAGAGCTACATTTTAAAGGGAATCACTCAGAATGCAAAGGCTGTTTTCTTTGTGAGCAAAATAGAAAGCTATGGCAGTTTAATTACGTTGGTAAGATTCAGGTCATATATTATGATGCCTAAACATGGATTTATGTGTGTTCACATGAGGAATTTGTCTAAACTTCCTCTGTCGTCAGTAAAGCTCTGATGTAAAGTCAAATCAGGAGAGACTAAAGAACTCTTCAGTCCCCCTGTGTTCGGGACCTACCTTGTCCTCCACATCTCTGATGAGGATTTGGAGCCATGGCATTGGAAACAGATTAGTACTAATTATTCTCAATCAAAATGTTTCATTTAAGTGCCTGGACAACTGCATTTTTCCAGACCACTTAAGTGCACAAAGACATTAATATTTCAACTTTTGGTCTCAGTTCAAGGTAGAAAAGTACCACTGAAATATCAGAATTATTTCCAAAGCATCAACTAAAATGCCTGGCTGCTTTGCTTATGGAGTCATCTGTGAGCTGCATTTATTCTTCTGGGCAAACTCATTAGTAGACCTGAGGGATACCAGCCCAAACAATTTTAACACAGCTTCTCACAGTTGGTTTGCTGAGGGTAATACTAGGGTGGTTTGGAAGCACCTGATTGATCTGTGGCTGAGGAAATATGTGCTAAGTTTGGCCTGGGCTGCATTAATTGGTGGAGTCCATTGTGCAAGCATCTGTCCACTAGCTGGGAGAAAACACATTGAAGGTACAGATCAGCTAAGCTCCTGTGTGAAGTTCCTAATGAGAAAAAAAGTATGCAGACTATATTCCATTTTATATAATTACCAGGTATTTGAACTCTCAAGTGCCCAGTCACTCCTTTGACTGCTTCCGACTAAATTTAGTTTTAAAAACCCCCAAAACAACAAAACCAAAAAAAATCCTTCCTTAATTTGTGCAAAACGTTTAGTCTCAACTTCAATTGCCTTTAAATCCTGTCAATTAAAATTTATAATGGAGAAAACGTGTTAATAGTGAAACGAACCCTCTCGCATTCCCAAAGTGTGCAATAAGTCTTCTCGCCCAATTGTAATAAAATTTGTTGTGGCATAGTTTTTGGGATCAATACAGCAGACCACTGTCAATCAAAGAGTTTTCTACTTACTTAAAAGTTAACAGACTTTTAGTGTCTTTGTGCTGCACTGAGGACAGTCTGAGTTACCACAGAAGATTAAATCTTTAATTTTACATTACTTCAGCCATCTCTATAGAACAAAGTGGGCTTTACCTGTTGAATATGAGGCTTATGTGAGCTGAAGTGCTCTTGAGACATTAAGAGGCAGTCTTGAACAGTCTCTGAGATTTAAGCTGAGGGGAATTCTAAAGGGATTACTGCAGCATTTTACATAAAACGAGAAATAAAAACAGACTTGAGCAATGCATGATCATAAACGCATTCCTGCTGTGATCAAGAGTTCTGTTCCCATTGCTGTTCTAAGACTAAAGCAGGAAGAACTGTCAAAGGGCAACCATACTTGTAAGGATTTGTACAAGTCCAATTTATAATGAAATTAAGGGGCTGAGTAGTTTTAAAAGATTTGTTAAAAAGGAGATACTTTTCATAGTCTCTCCAGCCCAGAGGTGAGAAACACAAGCATTTTTGGAATACTGTTTTGCAGAGGAGGCAGGCTACATTCCAAGAACAGACATGACTGAAAACTCATACACAAATAAGCAATTTTAGCAAAAAATCATCAAAATTTTTAACTTTCGGTATCCCTTTTCTAGAGAAAACAGAGGCAAACAAATTATGAAGAAATAATTCAGAAATAAAATGAGTACTGAACAACTTCTGTCTACCCTTGCATGCTTAGTGTATAAGAAAATAAGAAGCAGTAAGTGTGTTCCTTCTAGCTGTTATTCACTTTTTCTTCACCTTTACTACACCTCCCTTTATTGCAGTAATGGTGTAAAAAGGGTTCTGTACTGCCTGTATTGAAAAAGAAATCTGTGTGTTTGTGTAAATGTGTGAAATATGCACATAATACACAATGTACTTAATGTTTTAATAGAGAAATGAGGATACAGCACCAGAAACTGTCAGCAAATAGAATTAGTTCTTTTCACTCACCAGCAAAGAAAGATGCTTATTCTCTGTGACTCTGAGGAGGTGAAAGCCAGGGTGTTGTTCCCTGTGGTGGTTGTACCTCAGGAGGTATCACATCTTCAGGTCCTCTTGGTCCTCAGAAGAAAAACCAGCCTGGGTTAGAGATGAGAAAATTTCCCAACACTCTGAGCCACAGATATCAACCATCACATGAACCAAAGCCACAAAATTGTATCACCTATGTGTCTTTGAGCATGAAGAGAGAAGTCTCTCAGTTCAAGAGAAAAGCTACTCTGAGTCTTCCATTGCTTTCCTGCAAAGAAGCAAGCATAGATATCAAATTGTGCATTTGGTTATGACAGCAGGATATCTATTAGAGATGTCATTAAAAACAAGAAATAGCTTAAATTTGTGGAGAAGAGATAAATCTATAAAATTTACAAAACTGGTCTGAGTGGAAGTTGAAATTGTCCATTGTTAGACAATGTGATTTTTAAATCTCAGCAAATATTTACTTGGGGAAATACCACAGAGAAATCTCCATCTCTATTTATATAACTAAATGGTAGAAATCCCTACATGGAGATCTCTTCTGTTCAATTAGAAGCAACATGAAAGGGAATAAGGATCACAGAAAATATGTATTTGATAATTGTCATACAATAAAATATGAAATATGAATGGAGATCAAGCATGCATTGTGAACCATGTGCATAATTATAAACTTTTATGCTGCATCTTGCTCTTTATTATGGCCTCACCATATAAAATACAGATCAGATTCAATTAGAGTAATTTAAAAACAGGTCACCTTTCAACATAGTTTCTCAACTATGCAGTATGCTACATGGATAAATATTATATTTTAATTTTTTATGCTATAGATAGTTATCCCAAACTATATTCCATTTCATATAATTACCAGTTTCTCCCCTGTTCTCTGAACTCCTCTGCCTTCTCCAAGATTTCTGGTTATTTTAATCAAATGAAGGGGATGAAAATTCTGAATGGCTGCTCACAAATGTTATTGAATTATTATCATGCCTTTGATCAATGGATACCAAAAGAGTTATTTCCTATTTCTCAATAATGGCACCTTTCAGAAAGTGCAAGGGTTTACCCCCAAGGAAATGCAAACATATAAATATTCGACATCTGTAAATATTTAAAAAGAACTAGGATATTCCACAGTAGTGAGGAGAACATACCTGAAAGCTCCTGAGAGCAGTAAGCACCCAATGAATTTAGCTGGTGATTCTGACATTCTGTTGTAAAGTCATCCCACTGAGCTGAAGATTAGATAGCCTAGTCTGGATTGTGTTTATTTTGTTATGTTGAAAAAGATATCTCGGTTGATTAAAATATTTTTTATAGATTAAAGACATTTTTGTCATTTTTAATGACTTACTACTAGTACTTTATAAAAAGTATTCAAGATTATGTTGACATATGCTTTAAAACAAGAAAACTCAAGTGGTATTTAATGGATAACTTATTACAAAGAAGGAATTCTGTAGCCCTGCTTTACCTTTAATTCACATGGTTTGGATGGAGCACTTTTCTCACACCATAAAGCACTCTGTGTACAGCTAGGAGGAGGTGACTCGTGTGGCCAGAGAGCAAATCAGAGCTCCCTGCAAACAGGGAAGGTCTCCAGCGCTGTTTTATTTGAGAGAGATCAGAAATGCACATCACGTTCCACAGAAATCACCCTGAGTCCCTGAGGAGCCCCATGGAGCCACATGGACATCAGCCATGTCAGGGTTGTCTTCATTCCCCACCGCTGTCCTTGTCAGCCAGGGACCCGAAGGGGAATCCTGTCCTCAGTGAATGAGGTCCTTTCCTGGCTCTCAGTGTGTGTGGTCTAAATGGACAGGACAGACAGAGAAGGGTCCTCAGAGGATTCCTCCTGTCAGAGTTGCTACTCCCTGCTAAAGAGTCCAACCACAAAAATTAGCTTGTGCACAAAGTCCATAATTGGCATCTCCCCCAACATTAGCTAGGTTGCCTTTTGCTGTTCATGTGGCCCCATCATTCTTGTATATCTGGGTACATGATGGGCCCAAAATGTGCTGTTTGCTGCAGTTAGGGCTCTGTTCTGGGAGGTGGCACTTGTGGGCTCTAACTCCTCAGTCTGTTATGTATTCACAGACTATTTCCCAAGCTTCTGGGCAGGGACATTAATTCTGGTCCCTGGAAAATTCACAAGGAATGATTGTATTTGCACTTAAAAAAAAAAAGTGTTGCAGCTGTTGGTGATCCTTTGCTTTTCATTTATTTTTATACAAACATTATGTATTGATGGTTGGAATGTCATCATGGTGTGCCTCCTAATATGAGGACATTAAGCAATCTGTTTTGTGACTCCATGGACATCTATGACACACCTGCACTCTTTAATACAAGTCTCTGGAGCTGCTGATTCCTCTCTTGCAAACCAGCAAAGGCAAACATGTTTAATAAGTGCAATGCAAAAGTTGTCAGTGGTGACAGCTACATTTCTTTGGGCTGGGCAAAATTGAGTTTGCATACATTAGGCATCCTTTAAATGCTGTGCTGGGTTCCCAGAGCTTAGAAATTAGAAATGCTTAAATTTCTAAGCCAAGTGACTTCCACACAAACCTGAGTACCTCACTGTGGGAGTGTAGGCACTCTGCAGTTTGCATGTGGATGCCAAGCAAAGGCAGGGTTCCTGTAAGAAGGGTCTGAAGCTGGTCTGAATGCACAAATGCAGCTAGACTCAGACTAAGCTCAATTTTATGTACTGCAATGAGCTCTCAGAAGCTCCCATTGAATGTTTTGGACATGATAACACTGAAAAACCCCAGTGCAGTGGGGCTGAACTACAGCTTTAAACACCAAGAATAGTTAAATATCCAAATCAAAATATTTTTCAAACATTTCAGTTCCAGATCTGTCTCGGAAATAAAAAGGTGTCCTTTGCCAGAGTTAGTTTAGATGAGATCTAGCTGGGAGGACTCTCAGTTGGCCTGTCATTTGGGATTTGAGCCTCACGACTGAGCACATCATACTGCAATGCAGCAACTTTAAATCTGAGATTTCTCACAGGAACAATGCCCAGTGAAAGGCAAACAAAGGAGGAAACCAATAAAACTTTAATCTTTAGTACACACCAAACACCTTCAATTCCAAGAGAAACTGAGACAGTGAAAGAGACACTTTTTACTCCCAATATTTTTATTAATGTTTAGGGGTTACCCCAAAGTCATGGAGATAATAGAAATATGCCTGAAAATGAATTTTCACTGCCACTGAATACTCTGATTCTAATATCAGTCTTAATTAAAAAAACATTAGAAGGTCGAGGACTTTGTCAATTTTTTGTCTTGGTATTTGTTCTCTTTTTTTATTAGATGGTTGCTCCACAAAGCTGGTGGTCTTCAAGCTTGGCTTTGTCTCTTGGTTCACTTTAAATACCAGAGACTGGAACAACATGCAGGCAACAATGACTTAAACCACATCTGGCCAAAATCATGTTCAAAATGGTAAATCTAGGATTGATATGTTCTTGTATATTCTGTTGACAAGCAGCTAAATCTTAAATTACCTAAAAAAACTTAAACAGAACTTCATCCTCTCCTTCTGTGGCCCTAGCCACCGAATATGCCAGAGGTCCAAAAAAGCTGAAGTGATCCTTGGCTGGGATCTTGGGATGGTGGCAAAATGTATCATCTGTATGACATGATGATCCAAAACTCATCAGGGAGCCATGTAAACCCAAAGCTTTTATGTATTTCTGGGATTCCTCCATGTCTTCTCTCCACTCATCTTTTCCCTTCTCTGTTTCCATACTCACAGAAACACTGCCCAGGTCTCCCAACCAGACAGGTCACGAAGGTTTTCGGTCTCTGGCACTGTCCCGTGTGGATTGCATGATGTGGAGCCTGATGTACCTGCTGACATGTCTTTTCAACAGCTCACACAGACTACATTGATCCTGTCAGCCAATGGAGCCTGTTTTCCTTTAAAAATCGGCACCAGCTCCCATCAATTTGCATTATTTCATTACTCACCACAAAGCAGGCTTCTGGCAAGGTGCTTCAACAATCACTAGATAATGGCTGAGAAGCATAAATAATCATTTAAAAACTTCTGGGACTTTAATCAGCCGTCAGGCCATTTAGGCAGGATTTTAATGCTGCCTGGTAGGAGAGCGTGCATAATGGGGCCTCTTCGGAGGCATTTTTCACAACAGATTACTCAGCATATAGCAAGGGATATACTCAGTATTAAGGTGTCTGAGCCAAAAGAACTGGGCAGGAACGGGCAAGCTCTACCAATTCATGCAGATAAACTCGGTAAGCATGGCTTTGTTTGCGGGCAACCTCGCAGGCATCGCTCCTGTGTCACGACAGCTCTGTTTGCACGGGAGCACCAGCCCAGGGAGACAGTCTGTGGAGAATTACCCAGCGCTGGGGTGAGCCCAGCAAAGCCCTGGAGGCTGCAGGATTTAGCAGAAGGCAAGGCAGGAGATGCATCGTGCTCCCACGTGTTAGTAAAAGCCAGACAGACTCTGCCACCTTGCAAAGAGTGTGGCTTAGCTCTCTAAAGAAATGAGCTCTCCTTCTCACCCGATAGATAAAGAAAATCGAATTGCTGCTACTGCCCAGCATTGCTTTAGCAAACCAGGATTTAGGTTCAACATCTCAAGACAGCTGGAAAACTCTAGCAAAGCCTCAAATATTTTTTAACCTATCGTTTAAATCCATGGGTTAAACAGTCTTAAAATAATAGATTTGAATAAAATTAGTTAAATTCCATGAAAAAGCATTACCTTGCAGGGTACACAGTGCACTGTGAGAATGAGACAACATGCTAAAGGACAGGGAACAGGATTTACCTCTCCAAAGGACTATCTTAAACAACAACAGTCTTAGGGTCCCTTTTTGACAAAGGAATATAACCTTGGAAGATCTTTTTGGTACCTAAACAAGATCTATATAGATATAGATCTATATATATATATATATGTGTGTGTGTATGTCACTTTGCAGTTACTTTTTGAAAGAGGTTTCAGATTCTGAGTCATGGACAAGCTGTGACAATTTTACCTTGAGAAATTTATTTTTTTTCCTTGATTAAAGCACATCAGTCTCTTTCCCTGCTCTTTGGTTACTGGGTTGTTCTTCACATATCCACAGGAAGGTCTGAGACTGCTGTTGGCTTCTCTCACAGGAATGTCCTGAATGGAGTTGCTGTCAACACAGCTTTCAAGACAAAGAAGGTAAATCTTTAAAAATGCAAACTGGAGCACGGTGCCTAACTCTGCTGAATTGTTAGTGGGAACAAGACACATTACTGCCCTTTGTGCTTTTAAAAATCATCCTGAGAGTTATTTATCAGATTAAGGTTTTAACACAAATAGTGTGACTCTCGCCACAATCCATCCATTCAAATCATAAGGAAGGAGGAAGAGCTCGAGTTTTGCACTTGGATAATCCTCAAGAAACGTTCATAGTTAAAAAAAATACTTATGGAATCTGTGTTTAAATCTATATCCAACACTATGCAAATATTTGTGTGCTGTAGCTTAATTTGACATAAATCAGGGTTCTTGTCAATTAATTGTTTGATTAATCTGTGGTTTAATTTGTGCATCAGAGCAAGAGAGACAAACAACCCAAAACACCTCTGTGATTTTTGTTTTCCTCCAGACCAACTCAAGGTATAGTATAAATAACTAACTTCTGTTGTGATTAACTTCTTCAAGAGATAAAGAGGGAGGCCAGAAGCTTGCTTCTCTACACTCATTGCTTGAACACTGGTAGATCTGGGGTTGTAAAAATCCCAGTACAAGCCTGGAAAGGCTCAGAGATGTTGAGTTTTGGACCATTGATTTAAACAAGTTAGATCAGGTTGGGTGATTTGGCCCAGGGTACCTGCAAAACATGAGAGTTTTCAAGAGTTTTGAAATTACTTTTGAGCTCTCTGGCAGGATCAGCTTTGTTGTACAAGTAGGGCGAGCATTCAGAACATAAAATTCATCAGGACAGTGTTTGTTCAGATTAAAGGAGGATGATGGGGTGAGGTTCATGTGGCCAGTAGCAGGTGCTCTGAATGCAAGGCAAGCATAGAGTGCATCAAGGAGTCAATGCTAATGAGTGCATGGACTCTTAATCTCTGTTGAGGATGCTGATGGTTCTGACTCCCTGGTTGGGAGTGATTGGCTCACCTGGGATTGACTCTGTCCCTACCATGTCCCATCCAGCACATGCCAGTTCCTACTCACCAACCACACTATTTAAGGGCATTTTGAGTTCGGCTCTGACACCTCTACTTGCAAAGCAGATTGGAAGTGTCTGACAAGGAGGTGCCCTCCTGCTCCTTGGCAATGAAGGCAGAAGATGTGGCTGCTCTGCTAGGCTGATACCCATGAGGTAAGCAGGCTTGTCTGTTTCACACTTGGGCTGACTTTTCCTTCCGTGTCACACACAGATGCTTATCTACTCTGCATACTTGCCTTTATATGCACTCAGTGTGGCAGATAAGACAAGAGAGTTGTAGTTATTAAGGTTGTGTGTAACCTCTTGTGTCATGGACAGTTGCAGGTCAGTGCAAGAACAAACTTGCTGTACTTCTACATATTATTTCCCAGTCATGTTGGGAATTAAAGAGTGGGATGTGTATCATAGTCTGTGGGACATGGGACATAGTCCTAGGAATATGAGTGTAAGTACTCTCCTTTTCCTGTTAGACTCAGTGAAGTGAAAGTCATGGAAATTTGTCAGGTGATAAAACTGAGAAAGACTCTGGGCTTCTAGAGGCATGTGGAGTGAGGAATTAGTGTGTTTGTGTGGAATCATTGAAGGAGGCTCAGCAGGTCCTCTGGCTGTGCCCTGGACTCCTGCACAACAAGGAGAAATGCATCTCTTGGCTGTGCTATGAGGTGGGTACAAGGGCATGGTGAAAGTCCCCTCCTGCTCAGGAACACACCCAGGAGAGCTGGCCACATTTTACTGAGGGTTCCAGAAATATGGGCTACGGCAGGAGACCCTTTGGGATACAGACCAAGAAGTCAGAGCCCAGAACTGGGACTCTGGCCATTTCCTTGATCACACCGTGCACGAAAGCAGCAAGAGAATTCAAGCCCCTTTAGGGGAAAGTGTCACTTACCATGTGTAAAAATAATACCATCCAGAAATATCTGCAGTTCAGAGGATGGTTTAAATTTTTTATATCTTTCATCTCTCTTGTCTTTTTTCTTTGCTTTCCTCTGGTTTGCCAGCACTGTTTCCACCAGAAGACTTCCAGGGATTGGACAGTTTCACATTTAAACTGACAAACCCCAGAGACTGTGGTGCAAAGGAGACATAAACTGCTGTGTAGCAGGTTGACAGCCAGGGTTTCCAGCTGCTTAAAAAGCCCTTCAGAACTAAAGAATTGACTGCTCTTTGCCAGATATTGTTCAGTTCTGAAACTCTGGTAGGAGCTCACTGCATTAAAACTGAGGCAGACCAGAAGAAAAAAGATGGAAAAACACAAATTTCCTGGCAGATGTAAGACAAGATGCAAATTCTTGTTACTGGAGATTCATTATGACCTATATTAAAGGCAGCACCACCATGGAGGTGCATTTGGAATAAGGCAAATCTTAATGTTTCACAAGCACTTATATGGCAGGTCAGTCAGAGATGAGGCAAGAGACTCATATCTGTATGAGTATCCCTGGAATTCTTTTGGAAATGTTTAGGACAATGTTTTAAGGGAATATGAGTATCCAAATCTCTAGGGCAGTGCTGAAAATTTCAGCCCCATTTAATGCTGGACATAATACAGACAGAAAAGCAGCCAAATCACAGATCCTTTGAGGAACACAATCTTTGTTCTGACCTTGGAGCTTTCCTGATGAGTTAATCAAAGCTGTGTGTTTAAGTTATGGATTAAATGTAGAAGAGAATGTTTCAGTAAATTATATTTGGCAATGCAGCTCACAGATTTTCAGGTGTAACTCAATTAATACTAAAGACAACTGCAAGAAAACAGAACAGATATATCCCTTTGCATATTGATGATGAAAAACATGGATAAATGTGCAGGTAGCAAGGTTTGTACAGCTCAGACAGCCACTATTTTCCAGGTGTTGCTCTTGATGACAATGATGGGGTCCCATGGGAAGAAGCAATGTTCCTAGACATACTGGAGGACTGTTTCCCTACAAGGTTTGTTAAACAATCAACAAGAACAGACACTGTTTTCACTGTGTCCTAGGAAGTGAGCCAGGTATAATAAATAAGTAAGGAGTTGGTAAACATCCAGGGTCTCCTGTTCACGGTATCATCAGAAAAACTCCTGAGGATATGTGCAGAAGTTAGCAGCAGAGAAATATTGACAATGTGGGAACAAAGAGCAAGGTAAAGAAAGTTGACTGATATTGCCAGAAGAAACATCTTGTAAAAGTGGTAGACATAAAAGAGAAAGTTAGAAGTGATTTTATTTCAACAAATAAAAGCAATGTTACTTTTTACGTGCAACATAAGGAGCAAATTCTAAACAAATTTAGAAAGAAAAATATAGTTTTAATGCATGCAAGTTTTGGCTTGTTTACAAGTATTAGGTAAATATGACTACACATCCAGAAATCAAACATAGGCTTGGGGCAAATGTACAAACTTTTTTAGGTTTCTCATAGAATGACTAATGACAAGGTCAGCAGTTCAATTTGTATCAATCTGTACATATCATACAGTGTAACCCTTTACCCCTGTGTGAGAAAGTAATTGCATTTTCTCACTAACTAAAGCAACTGCTGGTATCTTCCTTGTCTTGCTATACCTGGCATATTTTTCCAAGTCCTTTGAAACTCTTGTGGTCTTGCCCTGTCACGGCTATGCGATGATTTTGCAGTATGGAGGAAAGGAGTTCTCTTTTCCATATTCAAGCTTGTTCCATTCAGTTTGATCCTCCTTTTCTCATGACTGCAATGGAGTAGATATCTGTATTAATTTTGTCTCTCTCAGTCTGCTAGTCAGCAGCCCTATCATGTTATTCTTTACCTACTGTCCCTGAAAATTAATTTCTCATCATACACATACAAAAGTGTTCCTTGCTCCTACTCATCTTGTTTGTCTTTCTTTGAACTGCCTTATTTCTAGTGTGAATCAGTGGTGAGACAAAGAGATTTATCTCATCTAACTTTAAATATATAGAAGTTTGACCTAGTCTAGTCTCATATAATCCTGGAAAATTCTCTGGTCTATGAAGAAAAACAAGCATCTCAAGAGGGCAACTTTTTCATATCTGTTTCAGAAAGATTGCATATCTTTCTTTAGTTCTGATATATTGAACAATTAGCACTGCTGTAGATGATTAAAGACCAATCTTTTTGGTCTTTAAATGTCTGAAGGCAAAGGTGAGCAAAAGATTTCTTCCTCATGAAGGAACCACCCTGGTCTCTCGATATGGTCAAAGGAGATCTAGTGGCCAACGTCAATGGAAGTTTTAGTTCAACTTCTCCTCCTAACACAAAATAGACCAGGTGAAGCAGAGTTCTAGCAGAGAAACCTCTGCTTAGGATCCACAGCAGTGGAAGAAACAACCCATTGACAGTGGTGAGGAGCTCTGATAAAATAGCAAAGGATTTAGCTGAGCAATAATGGCATGAGAGAGAGGACACAGCTGAGCAATAATGGCATGAGAGAGAGGACACACCTGGGAGACCAGAGCTGTCAGATTTCCAGTGGCATTGGACAGATAATATGGAGGATTCCTTGTACATTTTTAACCAGTTCTGTTCTCTTACTTTTTTCCTCTTACTTTTCCGTTTTACTGTTCTTTATTATTTCTTGCATTTTTTGGCTGTGGCTTTGACTCCTCTGTCTACAGGCATTTTTTGCTGGAAAATTCAGTCTACCAACCAGATCTGTTTCTTGAGCTATTGCCATTAATCCCAAACCATGCAAAATGTGACTACAGCTGCACGCAGTAGCCTGCTAAACAGCCATGCATGGCCTGGGGCAGACTGGCAATTTATTTGGCACCCTTAGAGAAAAACATGGAGCACTTTTACCATCTTTAATTGGAGGTAAGCTATTCTTTACAAAAGCACATATTGTACACGGAATGGGGAATACCATGAGTACCAGTAATGCCTTGCATAACAGCAAAAAGTTGAAAGGGAACTTGTTTTTAAGGGCTCCCATAGCAATAGCCTCTGCACCACGTGAGCAATCCCCTCAGCCAGCTGAAAATAAACCACGTTTAATTGAGTGGATAAGCAGATCACAAACGTTAAAGGCAGGAATGCCCCTTCAACTGTAACTTTGAACTGCAACTCGCACACCCTTTGGCAGCGCCTTTACACAGAAACGTGTACATCCCTTGGCTATAACAGTAGTTTTGGCTGCAACAGTAACATGTACACCCTTTGGCAAAGATCTTGCATAGAGGAGGAGGAAATTTTTTTTCTTTTTTTTTTGAAAAGTGGAGCGTTTCCCGATTAAACCCTGGCTGTACAACACCCTCATTTCATTATTGCAAACAGTATCTCTGAAAATATCTTTCATCCCACTACAGTGAATAAGAACTGTGCACCATGCACACCATCAGCAAAGAGAAAAAGAGGCAGTTTAGGGGTTTGCAAACCAAATTCAATTCTCAGATATGCCCATGAGGATCTATAACAAGGCCAACTGAATTAATATGAGTTATTAAATGCTTTCACATCCTTAAGTGGATCTGAATTGAACCAGATCACATTTATGCACAGGTACAAATTTCATTCTGAAAGGAAGTGTTTATTTCAATCACATTGATATAGAAATTCTTTGCTTGATTCCTCTTTTATCTAAACAAATTAAGATAACACCAAGAGGGCTTCCATGCAGCAAGTAAGCAAACACTGAAGTAAAACCTTCAGAAGCACAGAAACTTCTGTGCATGCTGTCATAAGCATAAATAATATTCACCACACACCTTTTGAAAGAAGAGCCGCTAAAGTCATGACAAGTGATGTTAAAATCTGTGGAAAATTTGTGTTTGTGTGTGTATGTACATGGGTGTACACAATTGTTCCTTAGAAATTGTGTACATGGCAGTGATGAGGCAGCCAATGAAACGAGCCAAAGGGCAGACTCTGACTTGGCTCAGCACCCATGAGTGAAGATGAGCCAAGGAGGAGCAAAGGACACTGCCAACAATTTGGCACAGTTTCCTGGCAGTCAGCGATCACTTCAGGTATTTTTCTTTCAAGGTGTGTACAGGCACATCCAGTGACTCACCTGTATTTATATCCAGAGAGCCAAGATGGACCCATACCTTGGCCCTGAGCTGTACCATGTCCCATGTTTATAGCCTGCCTTCTTCCCGTAAATAGAAAGCAAGAAGGGGAGCTGCCTGTTAAACTGTCATCTTGTAAAAGTGAAGAGTTTTTCAGCTGATTTAAAGACTACAGAATTGGATCTCACTAATGCAGAATAACTCTCCCTCTTTGAGGTGGGGAGAGAATCACCTGCCAACGGGAAATGGAGCTTGCTGTCCAGCTGTCCCTACAAAATCCTTGCTCCATAAAACCTGCAGGGACTTCACTCTTCTCTTGTCACAGCTTTATCAGCCAGGGAAGTCTTTTCCTATTTCTGCTCATCCATACTAAGAGCTGAGAGACCTCTACGAACTATCAGTCTGGTTCTGCTGTGAACAGCCATGAGCTTAATCCTTGTCTCCCCTGTGTCTGCTTGCCCACTGAAGTTACTGGGATTTCTGTACATTTTATATGCTCTGTTCTTTATATTGTATTCCACATCAAAACTTCCCTGTCATTCCCTTTCCTAGATTCCCTTTCAATATAAACTATAGACTTTTGATTTATGTAAAATAACTTACTCTCTGCCTGAAGTCACCTTGCCATCTGGAATAAAAATGT
Organism: Erpornis zantholeuca; assembly: GCA_013400515.1. Taxonomy (NCBI): domain Eukaryota; kingdom Metazoa; phylum Chordata; class Aves; order Passeriformes; family Timaliidae; genus Erpornis; species Erpornis zantholeuca. Next base: position 51,574 of record VZTN01007965.1, on the reverse strand, counting down.
GGTCTAAGAGAGATGTGGTGAGCCATTGCTTTTGATTTCTGCTTCATTTTGAGAAATGCTTGAGTGTCATTTTCTCTTGTCTTGCTAAAAGAAAACAGAGCTGATCAAATATGATGGCAAACAGAATCATAAAAGCCTGAGCAAAGGTATAGATTTGCTATAAGCCTTACTCAGCTTAATGTAAGCTTAATGGAAAAGAACATTTTAAAAGTGTTGGAGGGTTAAAGATTAAGCAACATTGCAGACCCTGAAGTCAGGTTACCTCTGAGTTTTCATTGGGGCATCCTGGGAGCTCTTGAGTTCCACATGTTGTCTTAAAATGAGTGTATCTGTCTGAATGACTCACACAACCTAAATCTATAAGAATTTTTTAATCATCTGGGGAAATAAAGTTAAAACACCAAATAGATTCATGGGGCAAAATAAGGTTAACAAGAACTGAAGACCACTCTTCCCATTGAAATGAAAGAAAATCAAAAGAATTACAGCCACCTTATAGTTCCTGTGTGTGGGCACCAATCCCTCTAAAACCTTAAGAAATGGAACTCTGGAGTTTTCAATATAAAATGAAGAAATCAGGTATTTTGGAAATAAGTATATTGTTATCAGTCTGTATGTCTGTCTGCCCTCCATTCATTAGGACTTCAAATCCATTGTTCAACTTGCCTGCAAAGGACCACCAAGCTGGACAGGAGCTACGAAAGAAGAGTCACTTTGGATGAGTGAATAATTTACTGGGAAAAGGTGCATTAAGTTCAGAAATGAATCTGCTTGAAAACAGTATCTGGCTAATAGTGCTTGCAAAGGGTTTGAATGAGGATAATGAGGTAGATCTGCAACACATGTTTACAGGTGCTTTCTCTGTAGCTTGAAAAGCAGCTTGAGATAAAACACAAGGATGTCTGCTTGAAAAGGAAACAAATTGGCTTATTAACTTTGCTTTTCTGGCAGTGTTAGCAGGCTGAGTATGTTTAAAAAAAAGCAAAAGGGGTTTTTTGTTTTACATCTAAAATTGGAGTAATGAAAAATGTGATACATCGCTACACCTACATAGGGAAGCATTATGAATATTTATTTATGTTTTATTTTAACTGGATATTCCCTAAAGATAAAAACATTTTCATTTGTGGTGAAAATTTAAAAGTCATTAGTCTATTCTCCTCTCAGTTTCTCTGTGCTTTTGCCCATAAAACTCAGGCTTTGAGGAGTTTGTTTTCTAGCAGAAAAGTCAATAACTTCTGAAACTTTGCACTGTGGTAGAAAGGTATTTTTCATTTAAAAAGTTACATGCAGATTGTCCCACTGGTGGAGATGTACACCACATAGCCCTCATGGTGGTCTGTCTGGTCCTGGAATTAAATGGACATTTTCAGAGTTACCAGCTCTATTTACACACCTGAGGTGGACCACATTGTGCAAGAACATGTTTCTAACAGGGCACTGATTAGCCCAGAGACACGTGCCTACAGTGAAAATATCTGTGTTTGCATAGAAGATTTTAACTCTTGCTGCTTTCTTAAAAAAAAAAAGAAAAATTCAGCATGAAAAATTTAGTGAAAATCTACTTTTGATTCAAAAGCAGCTTTGATACAAAATTTTAATAAGGTTAAAAAAAGATTCTTGCAGCTGGAGAATGCATCTTTGAACACCCAAACATGATACTGAGTCTTCTCTGCATAAAACATTTATCTTTACGATCAACAAGTGTTCATCCATCTGGGCAGCAGACAACCTGGTTTCCATCAGCCTTGCTGGGAATTAACTCCACCACAGATTCTTGATTTTCTCTTAAACTTTACATTTTTACATACAAAATCAGTAATTACTGTGGGTAGAAACCTATCATAACACCTTAGAACCAAGCTCTTATCTTAAACTCTAATCTCAGGATGACTGAATATTCAGGATGATTGAGTATTTTAAAACTAGTTTCTATTGATAATGGCTACTTAGAACTTCATTTGATTTCTTTTGCCAGTTTGATGACAGTAGCATGGCTATATATTGGATCTGAATTTTGCTGAATATTGCCATGCCAAAATCCTGTCTTTAGTAAAGGCTTCAGGCCTCACCTGTTGGAGAACACCATGGGCAGATATGTAGACAAACATTCAAACAGGTTTTGGAAGAGAAGTAATGTAAATAAATTCTCTCTATGAATGAAGTAACCCCAAAAATGATATTATGTTTACAGGGCTCATTAAAAAGTGAGTTGTATTTCCTTCTCAATCTTTAAATATATACAATGTCTAAAAAAATCTTCTATATACCCACAAATACTGAAAGAGAAAAATCAGCTCTCTTAACAGCATTAAGGGATGACATTTCAGTTAAATGCAATCTAAAATTGGGATTTTTTACTCATTATCATGATATTCAAATAGGTGCTACTGCTGCTATAAATCTATCCTAATCATGAAATCAAAGCTCCCTTGGCATATCCAAGAGATCTTAAAAACTGCCTGAAAGTCTGCCAGATCTTTCCCAAAAAACATAATCTTTGTAGAGGTTATTCTCAGAGCATGCTAGTGTATTGTAAATCCAAATCTACTTTCTAAACCTCAGTGGAACAGGCAGAAAATATTCATGCAAGGCTCTCTCACAGACCTGAGATAACTCTGTGCAAGTCACAGGTAGGTGTCAAATTCCTTAGGATGCCATCTGTCAAGTGATAGACATTGGCAGAGATCGTTTCTTTATTCAGTTCTTTTTAATTCTCCCAAGAAACTAGTTTAAATTTTTTCCTTGGTATTTACAGGAGACAAACAGGCTGCTGCAGATTTATGCTTTTTTTCCCCACTCTTAGAGATTTCTCATAGTTTCCCTTCAGTCTCAGTCACTATTGGTGGCCACACCTTGCCAGGGTGGGGATGATGGATCTGGTGGAGCACAACACCTTGGAAACACGATGTGTGATGAAGTTTAATCAGTTTAATAGACCCCAACAGCACAGCACCTTGCCAAGCCCTCTAAGATTTGACTGTAGACAAAGTGTGTAGGCTGCAGGTTTTTCAATGATTGAAAGGAGCAAGACAAGATTTCAGGATTTGCCACCCTTGCAGACTGGGCTCTTAGTAGGTCATTAAAACATCACCATATGCAGAAGCATGAAGTGATGCTTCTTTCTGGTTTCATATGGTTCAATGTTTATCATGAAAGGGACCCTGGTGACAGTGCAGAACTTTCAGTCTATTGCAAAATTTCTTCTGCCTGAAATTCCAGTTTAGGGGGGCTGTCTCAAATGCTCAGGCTCTGTTGTGTACCTGTGTTGGATTATATTTGTACAGATTCATATGGCCAAAATGAGATGAGATTTTGTCCCTCACCTCCAGCTTCTGTCAGACATTAACAAGCTGTATCTCACCACTGTGTGTGCAAGCAAATGAAGGTACAATTAACTGCAGCTTAATTAACACCCATCTTATACTGTAAGACTAAGGCCTTATGTGTTGTGGGGCTCTTGTGCCCATAGAACTTGGTCTTAAAAAAATGTTGACCAGCAGTGCACTTCTAGAAATATTTCACGTATATTTGCAAAAAGAATCTGCCAAAAAAAGTTGATTGTGCTAATCATTTGTAGACTGCTGTGACAACCCACCCTTGAGGGGAATGAAGTGCCCTTAAGGGTGGGCACAACTCACAAGTACCACAAGGACACACCTGAGAAGCAGCACCACCACAACATGTGGGTAAAAGCAGCTGGGTCCGAGGACACAAGCAGGCTGAAATCCTAAGCACACACTCGGATACTTTCGTATTTTGGGATGCTTTTTTCAGATTGACCATTGAAGCTCATTATGGAAGCAAGAATCATAGAATTTTTGATAAGGAAATGTACTCATCAGAAACATCATCAGTACGTTCTTCTGGCTAACATGATTTAGACTTAAGCCCTTTGATGATGTTTGTTACAATACAGAAGGTACTTCTTTACACGACACCGGATATTGCAGGGCTTGATTGCTGTGACTGAGGGCTTTAGGCATTTTATAATGAAAGACTTATGATTTCAAAAATCCCCCAAATTATAAACAGAATATCCTGGCTCCCATTTGCCTTTGAAGGGGGTGAAATTGTTTTGCTTGCATGAGCCACTAGGAGTAGCTTTGTCTGTTCTCATATTCACCTGTGTCTACCTGGTCTTTTCACACTCATCTGTGTTTGTAAAGTCTGTCTTTGCATTGTACCCACACCTGTGACACATCTCCTCCAGAAACTAAGGCCATGCTCAGGAGCACTGTCCTGTCCCTAGAGCCTACCTCCAGGATGGACTGATGGACCACAGTCTTTTCTGTTCTCCTTCAGGGGCCAAGATTTTACAGCTCTTATGGCACTTATGACTTAGTTTACTCCTCATGAGTAAGAATAGGAAAAGAATAGTTTCTCCTTCAGGGACAGGAAAAAGCCTTGCATCAATACTGGGTCCTTTATTTCTTTCCCCGTCCCCTTCAGGTCAATACAAAAGATTAAGAATTTCAGCTTTTCCAGTGTCTTATTTATGCCTGGACTCTTCTTTATTCTCTCTTTCTTTTTCTTTTACTATATCTCCTTTCCTGGTAATGAATTTATGATTCAAAGGGAAACCTTTGTGACCCACATGCCTATGGATGATTTCTGTTCTGGTCAGGTAGTTTTAGTGGAGTTGGGAAGTTGCTTGAATTGGGAAGAGTCTGACTTCTTTAGGAGAGCTACAAGGCTGAATCCCTCAAATAAAATTGAGTCCTGTGAGCCATGAAGACCATATTTGGATCTGAATTCTCACGTTGCCTCTGAGGTTTTGGGTGCCATGGATCAGCCCATGCCTGAAATGAAACACCAGTGTTTGCCAGCCTTGTCTCCATCCAGGCTACTTTCTTGAATCCCTATTTTTAAAGAACTTACACAAAATAATCAGCTGACTGACAGGTACCAACGGCAGTGATGACAGGCCAACCCTTTAGTTGACTTCAGTCTCATTATATAGACTCAAAGGATGATTGTCCCACTTTGGTCATGCAATTAGAAAAATGAGTTTGGTTCTGGGCACATAACACTGATTGGAGAAAGGGAGAGGAGCAGGAAAGCATTCCAGGGGAAAGAGAACAGATGATTAAGCACTGGAATGATTGATTTATGATAAAAGATTAAAAGAACTGAATATGTATAGCTAAAGGGAGACATGCTGAGTGCCTATGAGTAAGTTAAGGGTGTAAGCACCAGGGAAAAGACAAGGGCATTGAAGAAGCCTGTGAAGTAACATGAAGGAAAATCTGGAGCAAGTGATATGCTGGTGTCTGTCAGGAAAAATTCCAGAGGGAAACTGGAGGTTTCTCTAGGTGAGACTGCAAAACCATTGCTCTAATGTGTTTTGGGACAGTGACAGGCTTTAGTGTGAACTTGTTTGAAAATTTTACCAAAAATCTTCTCAGTTTTGAAGAAAGGAAAAAAACCCAAGCATCTTCTCCACGATACCAAAGAAATGGCAAATTTGCTAGTGTGAAAAAGCTGCAGTTGAAGGATGCTATCAGGTCAATCCCAGCTCCATTGCTCTTGCAGAAGGTGTCATAATTCCCCTTCTATAAAAACTCTTAGGGAGACCTGAGGAAAAACAGAGCTGACAAGCCTCGAACTCAGAGTGTCTAAAGTTAGTTTTTGGCTGAGAGAAGGGTGCAGCTTTCTTCTAGAAATAAATTCTTCCCATTTGCCATCTTGTTAACATTTTAAAATCCAAGTATAGAGTCTGTCCAAAATGTATTTTTGCTGTTCAATATGTAATATTCATCTGAGAGAGGATGAATTGCTGGTACATGCAATGAGCTGCTTACCTGCTGAGCTCCAGAGGGCCTCCTCTTTTCTTTTAATTAAAAAAAAAAAAAAATCCAGGAAATGAATAAATCTGTAAATAGATTTCAGTGCTAGATACTTTCATATGCCAAAATGTGTTGGACTCAAAATTAAGGTTAAAAATGAACTTCCCTGTGCCCAGGAGTGAATAGCTAAAAAGGGAATATGTGTTATAAAATACGATAACATTTTTTCCCTAAACTAATATTTTTTCTGTATCTTTAGGTACACAGGAGTAGTAACTTGTGGTTGTTCTTACTGTTTCCCAGATTAAGGGCAAATAGAACCAGGGAATGCCTTTTGTACAGCAGTTACCTGGTAGAAACTACTCTTCAACTACAAACTACAGGTGACGTATAAAACACAGTAGTGAGTGAAACATTTCTGAGAAAGCTGTTTACCCAAGCTGCAGAGAGAGAAGAGAGCTTATCATGTAAAAACATCTTGCTTTGATATGCTAGAATATATAAATATGGGAGGAGGCAAGGTGGGGCTAACAAGTGATACAGAAGCTAATCTATGGTTTTAAAAAAAGAAAAAAACAAGGGCGCAATGGAAAAATAGATTCAGTGCCATGTATGAGGGAGTCAAAGCTTGGCTTGTTTGTTGAAGAACCTTAAGGTTCTTTTAAGGTACTTTTTATATTTCATAGAAACAGGGGAGATAAGCAGCACCTACAAAGGCAGGAAAGACAGGTGAACACACCACACTTCTCTGGTTGTGCCCTGAGCTGGCACCAACCCAGAGCCACATAAAGGTGACAGGGCACTGACTTAACCAGGACTGTCAAATCCTGGCTGAGGAGGCACAGGGTACCCACAGCCATGTGCCCCTTACCTGTGCTTTTGTCTTTCTCTGAAGTGTCCCTATAAAGCTATTGAGGGAACAGAACCAGGCACAAGCATGGGGAGTTTTTCTCTCCAGCCTAAGCTGTAAGGGGAAAATGGTGCCCTTGTTGCACAAGCACCTTGTGAGGCTTTTGTATCTTGGACTTTGGAAGCTGTCAGAAGCCAGATTGGAGGAAACCTCTCCCAGAGCTGCACGACATCTTTAGCTAAACATTATAATGCATTTTCTCCGTGCAGTCTGAGCATCAGCATTTCAACCACATCTATTTTTGCTTGGAATAAAAGCAAGAAAAATTGAGAAGCTGATTTACAAAAATACTCATGATACAGGGTAAGATGTTCTTTAGTCCCATTTTATCTATAAAAACAGAAATTCTATTCTCTAAGAAATTAATTCAGAATGACATCCCGTGCTGGCAGGAAAACTTGTCAGCCACGCTTCCCACTCTGCACTGGCAGGGAACTGGCACATCTGTTGGTGTTTTGGTCAAAACATTTGTCCTCCCAGTTACTTGCACAAAATGAATATGTGTTAACTGTGATTTTGGTTTGTGTCTAACAAACAAGTGTACAATTTGGGGTCAGCCATCAGTATGGAGGATTATGTCAAAGTTTTAATTAAAAACCCACATGATTCTCCTCTCTAACAAAACCATGATCACAGGGAGGTAAGTGAAGATACTCAGTGACTGCAAAAGCCAGCAGTGATGAGACATAAATGTGTTTAACCCAAGGACTTCTACCTTTTCCAACAGTTAAAGACAGACTTTATGTGTCAAGAGGACAATACTGGAAAATACATGATAAGACACATGAGATATGGACAGCTGCCAGGCCTCTGAACAGCTGTGTGGTGCATAAGAATTACTGCAGCTGTATTTAAACTAGAAATTAAACCTTTTTTTTTTTAATGTGTTCAGGCTTTTCACTTATCCAAAAGGAAACATTAGCAATTACGAAATGTTTATTTCCCCACAAGACATGCTGTTTTGTTTCTGCTGTCTGTGATCTCTGATGTTCAGGAGACATCACTGCTCATCCTTAAATCTCTGTATCAAGAGCAGGGGAGATGTGAGACATCTTCCCTTGCTTTGGTAATGGGAGTGAGGCATTCAAACCAAGCTTTGCACCACTTCAGGAGAAACTTGAAAAGGAATAAGAAATCAGTTCTCTCCTGGTGTTTTGGAAACACTGGGAAAGAACCTGATACCAGTGTGTGTTCAGGATCCTTATGAGGCCAAGAACTTCAAGGCAGGTTCCTGCAGCATGACTGATCCGATAAGCCTGGTGGGTGTGCGGGAGGTGGAGCACTTTTTCCCAGCTTTGGAGGTACTTCACTCACTCTTGTGGAAAGTTTGCTCAGATGAAATTATGCCAGATGTAGTTTTGCCTGTTTTTCAACCTCACATATTCCTTTTCTGTTTTGTTTGGTTTTTTTAACAAAGGAAAAATCGCATGAAGTCAGGAGGACATACCTCATCCTGAACTCTTACTCCCCTTCTCTGTATTTCTGCATGAGTGGAACAGAAAGCTGGGAAATATATATGTGAGCTGTTTCTAGAGAGGAAGAGACAACCCCCATGAATTACACAAATTATTGGCAATTTTGAATTCCTCAAGGGACACCTTGTCTTGTGTGTGGCAGGGCTGGCTGTTCACTAAAGCCAGTCAAGGAATGGGGTATTCCATGTCTTCCAAAGCGTGCCCATGGGGTTGCTGGTTCCCATGCAAGCTGTCAGCTTTATTACTGCTGGAGCCAAACAAGATAGGAGTAGGTACCTGTGGTTTTGGAATGAAAATTCTTGGGTTCTTCCTACAAAGCCACATCTACGGCGTGTGGTTTGGCTGGCAACCGTGGATTCTGATTTGTATGCAACCCTGTGGACACTTCTAATTTAATGTTTGTATGAAAGGCTAACTCTGCGGCCACTTTTAATTAGAGGAGATTTCCGGTAAAGTTAGTCAACAGTTTTTGTTCCTGGAGGGAGAGTACAGAACAACTGTTGTGAAAATAGACGGCGTAACTTTTGGTGTTTTATTGTAAAAACTAAATTCTGAGTTTTTCAATTCAGATGAATTCTCAAACTTTCTTTTTCTGTTTGTCATTTCTCTCCTGGTCCTTAGGGTGAGATCGACAGAAAGGGAGAGAAACGGGGTTGGAGACATTGGAGTCCCAAGCTTGCAAGGCAGCACTGTCATTTCTTAGGTCTCCTCTTGAGTCCATATAAAGTTTTGGTGTCATAACATCCATAGTAAGGAGATACTAAATTCAATCCCTTCTTATTTTGAACACAGATCCTACAGGTTCCAGGAATACTTTGGTACTGGTGCATTTTCCTGCCTGAAATCCTAAACACTACTTTTGAAGAGAGCTGGTCAACAGGCAACTAAATCTAATTCTTCACCATTGATGACATTCACATCTTGCAAATGGAGTCTGCTGCTCTTTATCATGGTATAACAGACCTCCACCTCGTCTGTAGAAGGGTAAATGGTCTCCTTTCAAATCAGAAAGGTAAATAGAAGATAAAGTTAGTCTTTTAGTTTACAATCATGTAAAAGATTTTACAGTCTAAATTTAAAAAAAATCTCACTTCAGTCAGCTATGAGAAAGAGCAGAAGTAGAAAGGATTATTTACTCTGGAGCAGCACTAGGTTTTCTAGATTACAAGTATAGAAACTTTGAATAATACCTCTGAATAATGTCTAGTGAGTCAGGAAGAACATCTTGGATATTTACATGGCTAGAAATCTATAAAAGATTAAATTTCAATAAATAAAACCATTTTTCTTTTGATAATTTCAAGTGCTTTGTTATGGCTCTAATAACCTCTTTTTTTTTTTCTCTGTACTGTAATTAGCTGATTTTAAAGACATGCAAACAAGCTGCCACAAGTGTTCGGCTACTTAGTAATAACTGTGCACCTTCTTACCCATCAGTAAATGTAAGATCATTTACTTCCAAGAGGGGGAATTCAGGAGAGGGATAGGCAACCTCAAATTACCACACGTTTATAACCATGTACAAGTCTCCCCACAGGCAGTTGACACAGATGAGCTAAATTACTGCAAATTCAGGCTCCAGCTTACATCGTATTAACCACATTATGTCCCGCTTTTACATTTTAAAAACTTAATTTCTACCCAGAAGACATTCAATTCTTGTGTAGTGGTGTTAAACTGAATTGTTTACACAGCTGGAAACAAACAAAATACCGCTTTTTTGTGAATTTAAGAAATTTGTGGATTCCACCCCTTTTATCAAAAAAGTTTTAGCTTCAATCACTCTTTAATATCCTGCTGGCATTTTTTCCCCCAAAGCAATTCTTTACAAAGTCAAGGTGAAATATCTTGTTCCTGTTGAAGCCAATAGAAGAATATGGTTTGATTTCCATCAGGAATTCCTGTCAGTTCCTGAAAATTTAGAATATTTCCTCATTCTTCTCCCTACAAAACTCATGCTACAGTTTAAGGTATCCCTTTCCTAGTGCTGACCTAGAGACTGAATCTCACAGCTCAGGCATGTGAGTTCAATTAAGGCTGCACATTGTCAGTTTTGTTTGTAAGCCATGTCATCTGCGTCTGAATTTTTTAATTTCTTCCAATTTCTTCTATGTAAACGCTTTTGACTGCAAACCCATCCCTCATTTTGGGAATTCCTGCAGGACACTCTCTGCTGGAGGAAAATCGCTCCACCAGGACAACTAAGGCAGTTTGCACCTCGAACTGTTAGGAGATGAGCGATGGTTTTCACAGTGCATCTCTGAACACAGATTTACACTGCTCACCTGGCACACAGCCCTCACCAGCAGGTAACCTCTCATCCCTCTGCAAACACTGGACAGCAGAGGGGCAGGCACTGCCTGGGTGTTAATGTTGGCCCCAGGCTGACTCGATGAAAAGTAGATCTGAACTTCATTCTTCACCAAGTGTCTCCCCCATATGTATGATGAATCACCTTAGTTAAATGCACTCTTGATCAATATATTCAAGATTCTGATCTGTCTGGGAACTCTTCAGTTCTAGTGTCCACATTCAGTGTTTATTGTGGGAGACATCTCCAAAGTTCTTTTCTACCACATATTTTTTCATTCCCAAGAGAGACATTGTATATTTTTGAACAGGAGGCACTAATCCTAGAGTCATTCAGGCTGGGCAGGAGCTCGAGAGGGCTCTGACCCAGCCACTGCTCAGAGGAAAGTGAGGGAAGAATTCAGACTTCCAGAGAGCTGTGTGAATTCAGGGACTTAGAGTGAAAGTTATAAAACTGAGGAAATTTTGGGGATTTACTATCATCTCCATATAGTCATCACCTGCCTAATGGCATTTTAAAAATAATACAGGCTCATGAATCATAGATAATCTACCTGTGTACTTGCCAAGCCCGGTGTTACTTTGATTCACTTTAATAACTCATTTTTGCTCCAGTTTTTGTATTTTACTATTCACCTGCTGTCTTCCTCACATACATGGAAAGAAAGAAATGAATTAAGTAGAATCAGTCTGAGCCATCACAGCTGAAGCCTCCTGAGCTGAAAAATGACTCACATTTATCTGCTGGCATCTCTTCTCACAAATCTCCTGCAGCAACATCTCTCGAATTCTCTACTAATTGAGCCATTTTCTGAATTCTAACAGTGAATGGGATGTAGTGAGACAGACACCAACCAGTATATGAAATTTGTCATTAGTAGGAAGGGCAGTTTTCCTAGAAGATTTTTGACAAAGGTATGTTGAAAGTGCAACTGGAGAAGTGCAATTTAGTGCAAGCCTGCACGAAGCACTGACCTTCATGCTACTCAGTACTAAGCCAAGAAACAAAGATGTTAAAATACAATGGAGGGCTTAAATAGAAGTGACTGTAATTAAAAATATATATTGGATTTGGGAAACGCCTGGGTATGGTTTTAATAAAAACATTACTGTGCTGTTGATACTAAGATTTAAATCCCTCAGAAAACCACAGACATACACACACAGTATAGTTCTCTAGACAGCTAAAATGACATGTTCTTCTTCTCCTGCATTATGTATCAAGCTGCATTGTCTTTTCCATTTTGTTTTTGTAAATAGCTTAATTCCACAACCCCATTATTTTATGGTGTATTAGTATGGAGCTGCAGGTGCTCATCAAAAACTCTCAGTGTCACTAGGAGCGCCTAGGACCTACTAAAACTCATGAAGGATAAATTCAGGTATGGCAAGGTGTGGGCAGAGAATCCTTGCCTGACAGCTAGAGGACTCCAGTAATGCCAAATGACAGCCTGTATCCTTTCTGCTAGAAGAAAAATTGCAGTACAGTAAGAAGTGTGAAAATCAAACTGAGCTGAAGAAGAACATAAAAATCATTCTGCTGGGTTAAAGAAAATGTCTGTTGTGCCCAGCACCATGCTGGTGTCATCAGCTGATTGTAGGTGCCAGCAGAAAGGAGATGAGAAGAACAGTGCCTGGTGCTGAGCTGTGTGCCCTGGCTCTGCCAGTTTTCAGGTTAGAGGATTCCTGGACACAGGATTCAGCTGTTTCTCAGGGTTTGATGGACTTGACTAATGGCCTTTGTTTCATCTGCTTTATATATTTTGCATCCAGAAAATCTCACAGCAGCAAGTTCCTCGGTGTAACAGCCTGATAAGTGAAAAAAACCTTCATTTTATTTGCTTTGAATGGTCTCATTATTGATTCCTCTATGTCCATCAAGTTCTGTTTTATCAGTAAAGACAAATAATCATTCTTATTTACTTTTCCCATGCAAAATTTAAGAATTAGATGGATTTTATGATTGGGTTGGATGTTCTTAAAGGTCTTATCCTATCTAAATTGTTCTATGATCCTCTGAAACTCTTCCTTTTTTTGTTTTTAGCGCTGGCAAAAAACATATACTCAGGCTTACTGGTATAAGTTCTCTGCACAAATGTGTTTATACACATTCTGAGAATAGTAATTCTTCCCTTCAGTTACATCATTATGATTTAGAAGAAGGAACAAATCTATGGAGGTAAAGTCAGAGGAAAACGTGGACAGAGTTTATTTAAACTCTCATCAGCTTTCTGTGTTCATCTGATCCATATCTCTGATCATGCTGCAATTTATCCCACAGTAGCTGCAAGGGATATTTTCCACATCACTTGTGAATCACTGAAGGAAAGGTCCTGACTCGCTTTTAAACATACTCCACCTTTCTTTTTATGACTCTATGTATATTCACACAGCTACACACCCCCTTAACTGAAAAAAAACATTTTTTCCTCTTTCATCACAGCCTTGACTGTGATGTGTTATTTTTACATCCCTGGGTCTCAGTTTTACAATTCAGTCTCATAATGGAGATGGCCTTGGATTCTGCAGGTGGATGAGGTTTCAACTGGCTGGATCCATGTTTTTATTCTTGCACAATGACACAATCACATCTACTGGATGCACAGCCAAAAGTTTCCCTCTCTGTGAAGCCTCCTCAGGTGTTGCCTTTTGCTTTCTCCTCATGTCTGCAGCCATCCTTTTCCTCACAAAACTGCTGGTAGAAGTTGTTTTTTCCACACAAACAAGGTGGAAGCTTGCCATGTGGGAAAGCCATGTCATGATACCATAGAGGTTTAGGGACACTCAGCTGCAAGGAGGATAAACTTATAGCTCTGAAAAAAATATGGCATTTTCCAGATAAGCAGCCCCGAATTTTGCAAGTTTAATGGTTTTGTTCTTTCAATTCTGGTGGAAATTATGGTGTTTCTTTCAGAATATTGCATACCTACACTATTTTTCCTGTAGTAAGAAACATTTCAGTATCTATCTGGAGGTAAAAGAAAAACCCCTGCATTACCTGAGATGTTTGGAGAGGGTCTGCAGTTACATTTGAGGATTTGGCTTGCACTTTATTTTTTGCATCCTTCACTGATGTATACAGATAATTAACAATGGGGCTAGAGACCCCTTGGTCCTCCAAACCCACAGCCCTCAGGAGGCCATTCAAACTGTCCCTCGTCAGCTAAACACAGAATATTTATATTGAATAGAGGGGTAGGTCTCAGCTGCTCAATATTGTCCACATATCTTCCTGGCAGCCAGGCTCTTTGGACATTTTCCCCAAGATATTCCCTTCTGGAGGATCCCAAAAAGGGGCCCCACTCACCTCCCACAAGCACCACAGGCTGTGCTGATGCCTCCAGACCTTGGGACCTGGGTTAGATCCTGGCTGCAGCTGCGTGACAGGCTTGTCTTTGCATGGTCATGGCAAATACCTGCATCTCTGGGGTTGTTTTGAGGAACAAACAGGATTTGCTGCTGGGAAATGTGTTTTGGAGCAGGAGGATTTACTGTTGGTACATGGCAGAGAGGCAGGGCTTGCTGCTGCCCCATGTGCTGCGTGGAAAGCTTGGAACTGCAGACTGAATTTTTGCTGGTGAGAGCAACGTTCTCTGCTAATACATTATGTAACACTCTCACTCTCATCTTACTTAGGCAGAAACATCAGCTGCACTGATGGCTGGATATTTTCTCCAGACATCGAAATCAAAATTAACATGAGTTTTGTTATCCAGACAACATATATAACATGATTTTAAAGGGCTTGGAGCATTTAAGAGAGGATAAATTAATTAAAATGCATTATTAGCCCGTGGTGGACTGTACTTGTCAAAATTGGTTGAATATCCAAATTAAGATGAAGCTAATCCCTGCATGAGCCTATAAAAACCTATTCTCAACAAGCCTTCATAATAAATTCTTTGCACCAAGAAATATGACTTAAATTGTTTTAAAGCAATAATGTTTAGGTAAGTAAAAAGAAGTTTCCTGCTGTGAGATATTTTATGAACAAAATTAAATATAAAACCATATTATTAAATTCTGTCAAAAAGGTATTAATCTTGTTACTCTAGCATTGGTACCTCAGTTCTCCATAATTATGGATTAAGACTTTAAGACAAAAATATAGTGTGGAAGGTGGTTTTCACAGCTCCTGAAAAAGAAAATAAAACTTGAAAGTATAAACCTTTAGATTTGTAATATATCATTCTATTATCATTATTAACCTATTACGTGTTGCCTTTATGATCAGCACTGTGTAAAGCTCACTGGGAACAAATACAGTGCATAAATAAATTCATGAACTGTTTGGTACTATGAGATGCTCCAACACAGAGGTATCTCTGTGTGCTGATGTTAAAGAAAACTCCCCCATTAATTTCAGTGGCTTGTGTGGGGCTGACCAGCTGCTGTTGATCACACTGTAGGAAAAAAAAAATTAATCACCTGTTTTAAAATGAGGGGATGTGGAAAAAGAAAGTCTGTTTATCTCAGAAAAATGTGTAAGGAAAAGACACAAGACTTTTTGAAGGTTTTTGAAGACCACAATATCAGTCTCAGAGTATGATTCAGTGCACACAAGAACTGCTGTAGCATAACAGAGAATAAGCTCCATAATTTCCACAAACTCCAGTTTTATGGGAGGGAAGTTAAAAAATTATCAGAGATGCCCTAGATAGAACTAAAAGTTTTAAGATCTCTGCAGAGGATATTTTTTTTTTTGGCTATGGTTAATTGTCCCTTGTGATCTTTTTCAATTTCCCCACTACAACAAGTAAAAGCAATCTGAAGGTTTTGTACTTTTCCTAATTGCATTATCTATGAAGGAATGTAGTAGGTAAATGTGACTGTTCTGCTACATGGATGTCATAAACCTTCTACTCCTCCCTGTAAGTCACTGTCATCAGATCAAAACCCAAGAATTCAGACAGCAATTTCTGGTATAACTCAGGTCACTTATTCAGATTATTTGTTGGTAGTGTGACTTGCTTGGGTTTTATTACAGTTTCTTTATACTCTGTAGCACATGCAGGTGACCATTAAGCATGAAACAATGCCCAATCATATTCGTTATGCCTGGAATTCACCTTGTGTTGGGAATTCACTAAGACACAAGCAAAATAAACTCAGCAAGTGTGTAATAAACTGGACTTTCCAGGTATGTTTCCTTCCAGCATTTTAGACGACTGAATTAGTTTTAGAGTCTGTCACCTTCAAGTAATAGCTCTGTAATTAATTCAAAATGGCAGCTTTCTGGTGGTGGTCAATTAGTCTAAGGTAGAATGGTTTTGTTTAATCAGTTTCACAGGGAGTATATGACACCATATACTTCTTTAAACATAGGATTGACAGTGATACTTGCTTTTAACCTCTGTATATATGGCAATAATTATCTTTTCACACCACCTGGTCCACCTTGAACCCTCCAATCCTATATGGGAAGACACCCTGCACTGCATTTAATATTGCATGTACTTTTCTTTCAACCAGAGAAATAGAGAAAATTGTGCTCACTGAGCTGGGAACACCAGAAATTATATAAATTTTGCAGTGATTCACAGAGTTTTAAATATATCTTGACGTTGCATCATTAATATCTGATAGTTCTGAAGCCTTTGGAAACTTCTGTTTGATAACACAGATGCAGAAATCTGTATAAATATGTAAACATCTGAATTTTTATTATTTTTTCCCCCCAAAACCAAGCTTCCACTACCACTCCTTTCCGAAATACTTCCACATAAGCACATACATATTGGGAGAATGCATACTGTAATTTGAGTAAAAGAAATTATTTTCTTTAAGAACTTTTTCGTACATATTCTTTAGTTTAGAGCAGTGGAGGTACTTCAGAGACCATAAAATCTGGGTATGTAAATGCTCAACACAAAAATTCAGGAACATTTTCCATTCTCACAGGGATCTTGGACATGTTTAGAGTATGGGCTTCACCATAACAAAAAGAGCTACCAGCTTAATACCCAGGGTCAGCTGCAGCCTTTCCATTCAAGGGTGACTTGTTTTAATGTACAATTTATTACTTCTTCCTGTTGTTTACTTCGAATCTGAGGCACCACTCTGTCATCCTCATAATTCAGAATAAAAAAAAGAAACCGTTTGTATTCAGTGGGGTGGATTTCAGAGGGGACAGGTGGAAAGGAATGATTTGAGTGTTGATGAATCTGTGAGGTTCTTTGACCTTTGATGTCTCTAAAGCAGAAGCACTGGCTCTTTCACAAAAAAAAAAGTCTCTGGATGCTGTATACAGAGAGAGGATTGGGTGGGTAATGACTTAAAATTTACTTTGCCCCAGCTTGGAGACACAACTTGATATTGTTCAGATCAAGCCAGAGTTCAGAATTTATTTCTATTTCTTGAAAATGCAGCTAAAGGTTGTTTGTCTTTATTCACATTTGTTTAAGTTTTCTTCCTTGGGGAAAAAAATGGTATTGAAAGAAATTGAAAGAAATGTTTTTTTCTGAAGATCTTTACACCACCTCACATTTCGGTAGTCACTCAGGGTGCCTAGAGATCTGCCAGTGACCCAATAGGAAAAAACCCATTTTTTAAAAGTAATATCTTTTATCAAAATTAGTTCACTGGAAACAGCTGAATGTGACAGCATCTTAAAAAAAAATAAATTAAATGGATCCAAAGTCAGCAGGTGTTGAAAGCCAAGCTGATTCCTGAAGAAAAGGACACTCTGCAATGTCATGTACAATTCTTTCATGTCTTGAAGACCAAAGAGAAGAATATAGCTGGGATATGGTCAAAACAGTCACTCAGCTACAGTTTCACCAGCTTTGTGCCTTCTTCTAAAATAACACTGAGTACCAAACATCTGACAGTGGGGAAGATAGAAGAGGAAAAAAAACTTCAAATATTCAAATCTTTCTGTTAGAACATTTTGTTTAAATTTTACTCTTGAGCCATTGGGCATCAATTCAGCATAAAGCATGTTTGCTTCATTGCCACCTTCTTTAAAAATGCTCCAGTATTTAGCAATGGAAACTGAGTGCCTGTGGCAACTTTCAATTACCTCCCTGCTCCATTAATGCATTTGCATACATAGAGAGAAGAACTGAGAGAAGAGAGGTGTGGAGCAGGCTATACACATGGATATTTTTAAAAGTCCAAACTCTCAAAAATATCTGTTTGAAAAGTTATGACAGGAAGAATATATACTACCTATGGCTAGAATTTAGGAAAATAATCATTGTCTAAATACTTAGAATTATTGTGCATATTTATTTTTGCATATGAATGAGTTCCTTTTTAATTTTGCATTGAAAATTTGAGAAAAGATAATCTTCTGTACTGGAAAACAATGCAAAAATGCTTTGTTCAGGGCAAAGCTATTTTCTGAATTCCCAAGGAGCATGAGAGTTGTTTGGATTTGTATTTGCAAGCAGTGCTCACCAGTTTACATTTACAGTGTCAAAAGACCTTGACTGAATTTTCCTTCTCCACATATCATCCTTGCCTTCATCATGATAACCCAATCTCCCCATCTTTGTCTCTCAATCTCCACAACTGCATCTTCCTGGTTTTACAGTTTCAGCCACTCCAGGTCATTCTGTGTTTTCTTGTTCTTGGATTTTGCCTCGTTAGGAGTTCTCCCACCTTACTGGGCTTTCGTTTTCCAGACCATTGAGACAGAAAATAACAAGAGTCACTATCCGTGCCCTCCTGCATGCTCCATGACTCCAGGCTGGGGTGTCAGGGCAGCCACAGCCTCTGTCTGTCCCCAGGAAGGACTGTATGGACACAAGGACATGGCTGAACCCAGCAACACCTCAAGCACTGAAACTTGCTGATCCATACTGACAACAGCCATTAAATCACAGAAAACCTAATTTTGGGAGGAACCCCTGTGGCCACCTTGCCCAGTTTCTGCTCAGCTTACAGGTCTTAAGCTAATGCACATTTTCTAGTTTCTGGGCTTGACTTGTGGACCAGAAACTGGTTCCAATAAGGGTTTTGCAAGCAGTCACACTGTTCTGCAGGCTAAGGAAAATTAACTGTGAATATGGGCTCCTTCATGCCAGAGGAACTCCAAGTTAAGGGTTTGTGTCAGGCCCACTTAAATGATTAGTATGAAAGTAACCTCTGTTGATGCTGTTGATGCTGTGTCTTTCCCATCTATGAAAATAAGTCACTTAATGTCAGTGCTGGTTTTGCAGTACTATTCTACCAGTCACCTGACATCTTCCACCTTGCCTGAAGAAGGAATCTCTGTGAGGCAATGTAATGACCCCTGGGTGAAAAATAAAACTCTCTCATGTGAGTTTAGATTATCCAATACATTGCCTTCCTCACAGGAGAACACAAAGCAGACAGCTTCCACCTCAGGACCACATCAGTGCTCCCTTTGCCTGTGCTTCTGTGAAACTAATCAGCAGCTTTGGGATGGGGAGGGAATTTCTCTGTTCCCCAGGCAGAGCTGGCAAGGACTGTCAGGGGTTTGGGTGATGTTCTCCCCAGGGCAGGCTGTGGCCATCCAAATCACCAGGCTGATTTAAGCCATGAGATACTTTTTTTTTTTTTTTCTGATCCATCTTAACAGCATCAATCTTTGTGGCATGGCTAATCTTTTTACTGGCTTTAGGTGGTTAAAAAGTGATTGTATCTGTGCATGCAAAGCCAACAGGCAAACCACATCGTGGCCTGGAATCAGCACACAGGTTGGTCTGTGTATTCTTCTTTTTCTGTTCCCCAGGCACCCTAACTCTCTGTCATCACCAGCAGAAATCAAATTATAAACTCAAGGCCAGCTGCTACATCTTGCCTTATTCTTAGAAATTCTGTACTTGTATTTAACCCTCCATATGATATTTTTAACACCAAAGAGCCTATTGAAAATTTCTCGTGATTTTTTTTTGTTTTTTCCAGGGAAAATATTTCCTTTTCAGTAGTGGTCAAGTTTCCATTATGCATTTTTCCTTGAGAATGTTTCTTGGGGAGGAAGTGGAATTTCTCATGAAGAATATTTTTGACTGGAAAAGTCTGAATAGTTGTAATTTATAAAAAATTTAGACACAAGTGAGAACAGGAATGAAGAATGACATTTCAATAGAAATCTGCAACTCCTTGGTCTTCTGTGTCAAAATTCAAGATCTAAACAATTCTGAACTTTGAGAAAAGAGATGAAGCAATTCACTTCATGGAGCAAACTGATACATTTCTCCCAGCAGTGATTCTATTAGCAATTGGCCCTATAGGAAGTAAGTATATTGGCATTTTTTTCTATATTTTTTATCATGATGATTTCTAGAAAAAGGTCTAGGTAGCAAAACATGCCTGGACAATGCCAGGTTAATTACAGTATTGCTCAGTGTTGTGCAGGAATGCCCAGCTGGCTTTCACTAAGCCTGTAAAAGATTAAAAACACATAAGGCAGCACGATGCACTGGCACAGCTTGACTGCTTTCAATAGAGAGAATCATTTAGGTTGAATTTGGGTGTCACTGCGTGGAATTGCATAATACGGTGCACAAACAAACCCTGGGAGTTTTGGTGGCCTAGTTAGGGTGGCACAGTGATACCAGCAGAGTTACACAACCAAGCTGGGGATGCAGAGAGCTCCTGCAGTGCCATTCCTCCTCAAACAGATGCTTCTCCTCGAGAATAATGTGCCCTCCTGGAAGCACATTAAGCAAAATGTGTTATCAGTGCATCCCCATGCAGGATGGGAGCTGGAGCGGTGCTGCCTGGTTTTAGGACTTTTACATCTCAGACATGAATGGTGAAGCAGATCTGAACCTGCTGGCTTCAATATCCTTGGGATTTATGTCCTTTCCCTCAGCACAAGAACCTGTACTCCTCTGCTAGGCAATTTCATATTCTGAAAACTTTTTTTTGAGTTTTGAAAGGAGAGCTCTTTTGCGCTTGCACTTTTTTGCCCTTAGAATATTCACAATATTCCTTTCCACAAAGCATTTAACATAGTGGGCATAATGAATTTATCTCATCTACTCTAATTAAAATTAGCTGCGTTGTCAATGTATTTTTCCTTTTTTCCTGGAGTCAAGCAATTATGAGATTGAGAATGGTTATTTATTTCTAAAAGGACTGTCCTTGAAATTACTTCAATAATCTATTTCTGTGATTTGAATTTATCTTAAATATCCTGGGAACTGTCAACCAAAGTGATCAAAACTGTCACTTACAGTGTTTTTTCCATTCTGTTAAAAAATAATGAATTA
This sequence comes from Erpornis zantholeuca, assembly GCA_013400515.1. NCBI lineage: Eukaryota > Metazoa > Chordata > Aves > Passeriformes > Timaliidae > Erpornis > Erpornis zantholeuca. Next base: position 30,903 of record VZTN01007965.1, on the reverse strand, counting down.
CTGTTTGTCTTTCATAGTGCTGGCTATTTTCAGGATGTCATTTGCCGATGACAGTTTTATTTATTTAATATCTATCAATTCTTTCCCCTGTCTGCATTAGTTCTCTTATTTTTGACATTTTAGACATCTGGTTATATGTGTGGTAACTTTTGTAGTTAAGATTTTATAACATAATTTTCTTGCACAGGTTTTACTGAGCTTTGAAATCAACTGCAGTGAAACAGGAATCCTGTGGGCACTGAGTGGTATTTTCCACAGTGGATGTCTCCAGGTCCAATGTGTTCTTTGGGTCACAAACATGACCCAATTCTACAAATATTTATATGCATAAACACTACTGGGACTGGGAGAAATCCTTATCCCATTGAAGTGAATGGGAATTCAGAGAGAAATTTCACTAATCCTTTGGGGGGATTTAAAACACCCAAGGCTAATCTGTATGTGTATCTCTCTTTGGTAGATAAGCTTTGCCTTTTCAGAAGTCTCTACCTTGACAGTGTTTAATAAAATAGCTTAATTGTACTTAATCCCAGCACAGAATTTATAGCATATATAGAATGCAAGAATCATTTATGGATAAAATGTACAGCTGTAGAGAATGCCTTAAGTTTTATAAACTATTTATCTTCTGGTAGACAAACTACTCTCACACAAGGAGATACTGGGTTTTGGAGCTGGGCCTCCCCACCATGAACCATGGAAGACAATGCTGAATGCTCAGATTATACTAAAAATACCTGTAATAAGTAAAATATTAAAAAGCAAAGAAACAAAAAAACCCATCCTGTGAGACAGCACTGGGATTCAAATATCTTCCAGATAAAAACTCAGAATCATACTAGCTTGGTTATAAAATTTCCTGAGTTTTCTTTACTTACTGGTACGCTTGTGCTCAGACTTTCCCTCACAATAACCAGAATCCTGGACTTCCATCAGCCAGATGGAAAAAATGCCTGTCCAGACATTCCTAGAAAGAGAAGGCCACGAAAAATCTTTGGGATCTGGTCCAAATCTCACATATGTCTCCAGTGTAGTCCAATAGAGAGATAATTCAAGGTTGACTTGAACAGCCTTTTCTTACTCTTGGTCTAACAGCATCACAGTCATCTTGCTCTAATTACAAGGCATTTAATTACCTCCTTAGATTCTGCCCCAGGTATTTAACATGTTACACATCTACAAGGGGCCATCTCATAAGGTGCCACACAGTGAGGAGGTTTCAGTTATTTCTTTTGTCCTTTTTATGGTGGCATTTTTCATGTATCAAATTGAAATCTTTTGTTTACTTTGACTTGCCTCTGAGTCCAGCTGAGTCCAACAGAGCATGATATTGAAAGATTCTTTTATGGCCAAATGAAGGTCTCATATCTCTAAAACTGGCACAAGAAAAATGAGTTGTTCCTTGGAAGTAGTACACAAGTCACTATGCCTGTAGTTGACAAGGACACAGCTGGGCTTAGGCAGTCTGACATATTCCTCTGGACTCCATTTCCCAAACAAAAGCCTGGCCTCACCACACTATTGATCCTTTTGGTCCATGGGCTTGTTTCCTATGGAAAATAGCACAGAGTATGCAGGGGGATGTGCCAGGGTATTAGTCCAACAGGGAGTCCAATGACACCCAAACACACATCAGGATAAAAGCCAGTTGGGACAGTTCTAGAAATTCAGAGCTAGTGCTTACCCTTTCTACCAGGACCCTTGCATCCCTCTTGGCACAATTACTTGGTAAGATTCTGTTTTGTTACATGATTCATTTTCTAGATCTTTAGGATAATGGATTAACAGCTGGCAAACTGCTGCAGCAGTAGCTCTGCTCCTCTGAGGGATTGATGTCTATTCCTCCAAATCTGGTAAGAGCTGTTCAAGAATAAACCTTCTGCCTGTGTGCTGTGAAACAGCAGAAATTTTATGTTTAAGCTTTCAAGACACCCAAGTGACTGAGTTCAGAAAACCTTGCTGAGAAAATTTATAGACATCCTATAGGTTTTAATCCATACACAGGCATTAATGTGTATGCTCAATTCCAGAGCTTTGTTCTTGATGGAGTGGCTTCTCACCTGGGATATGTTGCTGGCTGCACTTATTTTGTAAGTTATGCTTAAAACTAAGCACAGGAGACAAATCATGAGAGATAGAAAAAAGCAATGGTGGATTTCTACATTCATTCAGCCAATCAGCTTTTTAAGAAAATATCTTTAATACATGACAAACATACAGTTTGTTAGTTTTCCCCACAGATTACTCAGAGCACATGGGCTTTAATCTGATTTGACAGCCTTGTGATATTTTCTGCCATTCTTGTTCTTAGTAAAGTGCTCTAAAAATGCATCCATAATTTATTTATGAGACCTTCTTTAACCCTTGAGTAACTAGGATGTACACCATACCTTTCATCCTTGACCTGTCAGTACTGATTGTGGAAAGTGCCATCAGACACCTCTGAGGTGAAGCAGCTGAGCATCACTCTTTCTTTCTAAAACAATAAATAGTGAAGAAGGCATTGTTTTCTTGTCAGAATGCTGAAGATGAAATATCAGAACCTTCTACCACATTACCTCTCCACAGAAAAATTCACTAGCATCATGAAGACACACAGCTATTAATAATTTTGTGAGATACTTTAATTTCTAACAAAGGAAAATCCCAGGACAATCTATTTTTATCTGTACCAAGAGCTATTTTTTCCCACTAAAAACATACTGAACTCCTTTTAACATGAATATACCATTACAAATTCAATTCAAAAAGCTTTTCATAACTGGCACACTTCATATCTCTTGCAGAGCTCTTAACTTCTCTTGTACTTTATTTGCCTCCCACTATATTTAGATTTGTTGTAATTATTTAATATCAAGTCTTCCATTTCTGTGATGCCAGAAGTGACTGTTTGCTGTAAGTAGTTTTATTACAGAACCAGATGAACTGGTATATACAAGGAGTAGCCCCAACTTTGATGCCTTTATTCTGGATTTGGCCTCCCCATCTTTTATATAATGATAGGGTATTTCCCCTTCCATTTGGGCTGACCAACAGTAACAGATGAGCACTGTGTCCTACATTCCCGTTTGCGCTACCAGTTCCTACCCCAGTGTTGGGTGGAGTTTTAATGCACACTTAGATTTCATAGACCCACAGAGCTGCTGAGGTTTGAAGGGATTTTTTATAAGTTATCTAATCCAACCTCCTCCTTCAAGTTCAGTTAGATCAGGCTGCTCAGAGTCACGTCCAGTCAAGCTGTGAATACATCTTGAATAAGCTTGTGAATACAAGCTTGAATACAAGGTGCAGATCCCACAGCTCCCCTGAACCCTCCACTAGAGTTTTAATTGAATACTCAGTGCCTTAACTCTGGGTATTTTTTACTGACTCTCTAGTCAGAATTTCCCCTATTGCAATCTGTGTTCATTGCCTTCTGCCTCCTTGCTGTGCACCCCCAAGAGGAATCTCACTCTATCCTTCTTTGGATTCTGGGAAATGTGTCCTTCTGGCCACATGGAAATGTCTGGAGTTATTCACGTCTCTGGATGTTCTCACGCATGACTGACAATCACTGATCAACCCTGCAAGTGAGGAGAGGGTTGTGTCACCTTGGCTCTGGTCTGGTTTTGCAGTGTCTTTCACAAAACTGATGTTAGCCTGCAGGCATTTCCGTCCTGTGCCAACTGATGATGGCTCCCATGAGACAGCAAAGAGCCCAGTTCAGATACAGCCTGCTCAAACCTTCCTGTATGCTGTGCAAGCACAGGTGCTTGGGACACTGACTCTGCATGCTTTGGGAAATCTCCCCCCCCATCCATGGGAGACATTTTCAGAGGTCAGTTCAAGCTATAGACCAAGGGTTTTGTACACTATACAGTGTAAATATGGCAGCAAAGGGTTTGGTCCCAAGAAATATATCTAATTACTTCCATTTAAGCAACACATTTGCCTTTTTTTCCCACGGGTGGCACATTTTAAACTCACGGCTGTCAGGCAACAGATCATCCAACTCAATAAAAGAAGAAATTCTGGAAACCCTAATTCTGGAAACCATAAATTGGGGAGTAGTGAGCATGAATGTGTAAGGGGGAAAACACACTTAAACAACCTGATATCCCTCCATGCTGAAAAGACTCGTGCAGTGGATGGAAAACAGACTGACCTGCTGGGCTCAAAGGGGTACATCAGTGGCATGAAGTTCATCTGGAAACCAGCTGCTGATTATGCACCCCCAGAGCTGGTTCTGGGCCCAATTGGGTTTCACACCCCCATTAATGACCTGGACAAATGGGCAGGTACACACTCAGCAAGTTTGCAGATGGTACCAAGCTGGGAGCAGTGGCCCTCACAACAGAGTGATGGTTGTGCTGCCATTCAGAGGGACCTGGGTGGGCTGGAGAAATGGACACAGAGAAGGCTCATGAAGATCAGTAAAGGCAAATGCCAAGTGCAGCCCCTGGGGAGGCACAGCACTGCACCCCAGCACAGGCTGGGGGTGATCAGCTGAAAAGCAGCATGGCAGAAAAGGACCTGAGGTTTCTGGTGAACGAGTTGAAGATGAGCCAGCAATGGACTCTTGCTGCAAAGACCAGCAGCATTCTGGGCTGCACTATGAAGAGCATTACAAGCCTGTCAAGGGAGGTCATCCTTTCCCAATTTCCGAAATTTCTCACAATCATGTAGAAGCGAAAGGTTCTCCTTATTAATTTTTTTACCTTATTTTATTCTACAGTGTAGTTTTGTGCCACTGTGAGATGAAAACCAGTGCTGTATCCATTGCAAAGTGTGCACTGCAAACAACAATATAATTTTTAAACCACAGTTACTTTTCCTAGGTTTATTTAACTAATGCACAACTGTTATCTAGTAGTATCGACTAGTTTTCTAGATTACCTGGAGCTGGAATAGGATGATGGCTCCTTTGCTATTAAGTAATTGTCTTGATTTTGTAATACATCTTGAGCAACCCTATCCTTAAGCAGTAGAAAAAATTATTATCTTGGTTCTCTATTAGAATACCTTCACAGAAATACCTGGGTGAGTAAAGATTAACAGCTTTCATTATTTCCTCAGCACACTGTCCACGTGCATGAGCCTCTCAGTTCATTCCTTACATGGGGATTTTGTGAAATAAAAATTTAAAGTCTTATTAATTTAAAGTCTTTTATTTGGGTATCCCCACCTCTGTCTCCATTTCCCTGTCTTCTGACTATGAAGCAGACTTAGTATTTCCCTATCTATCCCTACTGGAGGCAATATCTTTGGGAGACCCCCACGTGAGGGGTGAGTGTGGGTATTTGCACAGGCAGATGCATGCTCAGGGCCAGGCTGGCCAGACATGAGTCAGCTCTTTTCCAGAAGCTCTGTAGACAGGGGAGAACAGTAAATTATTCACAAATCCCAACATTCTTCGAGACTAGCACCACAGTGCAAGTCTGAAGGTGGCACCTGGACATGTCCATGTCTGGTAGACACCTCAGAATCAGTGCTCCTGCCAAGCTGCTGGCTCCAGCCTCTGTAGCTAAGCCAGTCTCAGGTCTGTAACAGCAGCCACAGCTGTTTTGGAGATTTGAAAGGAGGAGCCAGGAATTCCCCATCACAGCCTGGATGCCAACTCCTACATAGCCCCGGGCAAGTCATTTAACTCCTCTGCCTCAATTTCCCCATCTGCTAAATGGGGATAATAGCAGAGGAGTATTGTAAGGATTAATTAATTAGCTAATGTTTGTAAAGCGCTTTGAAGATCAAAAGCACAAAGTACTATTGTTGTTATCAAGGGTGTTGAATTAACTTTCCTCATTTTGGCACACAAACCCCAGAACTTGGTCTGTTGCCTTAGGGCATGTGCTGGCATTAAGAACATGATGGTGATCATCTAGTCATAAGCAGAGTTATCAGAGCACTCTTGGAGGTGCTGGCAGCCACCAGAGCCCAGGCTCCCCAGACAGATATGGTGGCCCTGACACCATGCAGCAGTTGGAGAGTGATCTCTCCAGGCCTTCAGTGGATCAGGATAAACATCAGCAAGTACTTCTTACTGCTCCTTTTGGGCACATTAACATGTCCATGAGGAGTTAGGACTTTTTTCACAGCCCATCATTTTTTCTGGTCTCTCCAGTCTTTCCACACCTCTCTCATTTTTCTTTAAGATGTTGGATTTGTGGACCAGACTCTCTCGTTCAGCTCCACTTCTTTTGAGCTAGTTGGCATCTCAAGGAAGGGGAGCACATCCTACTTTCCTGGAATTAAGGTGAGATATCTGTGATTAATGTGATATAGTTGTGATGCCTTAAATGGCTCCCTAGAAACAGAGACTAGACAGGAATAAAGGAATAAAGGAATTAAGGAGGGATTTATTTGAAAGGCCTTCACAGGTACACTCTGGGCTCCAGAGGCTCCTGCCTCAGTGCATCCCAACATGGACAATGACAGCTCGCGAGTTCTTCCCACTTGGATCTCAGCATCAATTCCCCAAGCAGAAGCCAGGCAAGGATGGAATTTGCCCAAGCTTGCCCCCCTGTCCCCAAGAGTGTGGTTTGCAGTTGTTGGGCCTAGGAGGGTGGGGGTGTCCTTGGAGAGCTGGAGAGGCTTTGTTGTGTGTGTGTGAGCATGAGAGACCAGCACTGAACGAGCTCCAGGGAACTTCAGAGTTACACTAGCAGTATAGGACTGGAAAAATATAAAAGTTAAAACCTAAGGTATCATTTGGTGTTACATGTGCACACACACATTCTCCACCTGTCAAAACAGCAGGGGCATCCCCAGGTTCATGGACCATGGTGGCCCACAGGCTCAGACTGAGGTCCATGCAGCCTCTTCCACTGGCAGACCTGCTGGCACAGGATGTGTCTCCTGGTGCTGGGCATCAGGCACCTGAGAGGCAGGCGTTAAACCATTCCCAAGGAAAGTGCACTGCCAGAGTAGCTGTTCCTCCAGAAGAGGAAAAGAAACAGTATTTCCTACTCTTTGTGGAGCTTGGTACTCTGCTGTAATCTTTGCAGAGCCCTCAGACTAGATTGAGAGATCGTGATAATTACACAAAGTGAACAGAAGGCAAATGTTCGTTGATAATGGAGAATTATTGTCAAAATGCCATTTTAACTTATCATCAACAGAACAAGTTAAGTGATTATTAATAGCTAAGGATTGCAAAATCCACAAATCATCCATTTACTAGAAAACAACCATTGAAATGACTGCAGTGACATTTTAATACCACCTTTTATTACTGCAGAAGAAATCATTCACAGCAAAACCCAATAGCCTCCCCCAGCAAGTAAAGACAGCAATTCTAAAGTGCAACACATAAAATTTTTCTTAGATGCTGCTAGACAAAAAAATGCACTATTACTTAAAACTTCCGTGAAAGTATAAGTGAAAAACTTCTATATATGGCCTTGCCTGCATTTGCTCTCTAATGGTCTGTGTTTTGCTCCTTTTCCATAAATTTTATCAAGCAGCTATTTTAAAAATGAGGTGGTTGAAATAAACTGCTACAGAGGTTCTCAGTACACATGAAAAACAAGGGAACTCAGGAAGAAATAAAGGTTTAATTCAGTTCATGATGTTCTTTGTACTAACTATGCCCACTCAGTCTGGCACAAAATACATGGATTTAAATTTTCCTAAACACACTTGAATTGCTGGGATCAGTCCTTAAATACTGTAATACTAAAACACCTGAATTGATAGCTTTGCACCTTTTAATTTTTATAAAGACTATATTATAAAAATAAAAGATTGGAAGATTGTTATTAGATCAAATTACAACCTGAGTATACGCTGATAGAGACCTGCAATAAGTGTTTTACCTTTACTTTTGGGGTCTTTAACTCATGGAAAAGGATAAAATTTTGCTCAATCTAAACACAGACTGAAATAATAAAATAATTTAATATTAATTTCTGCATTTGAAAAATGCTGTGAAACATCCCTGTTTAGAGAGGAAGTATTTTTTGAGTACAGCTTTTGTACTTAACTCCAGGACAATCTTCTGTACAAATGCAGAGCACTTAGATGGAAGTTACCTCAGCTCAGCAACTTGGTAGCTTCTGCTCCAGGGTCATCAGGGTGGTCATGTACTTTGTTCTCTAAATAAGTGGTCCTGAAAGAAAATACATGGCTCCTGGGAAAGCCCATGTGTATTTCTTGGAGGAAGTGTGAGATATTGGGCATATAAGGTTTGAAAATTGTAGTGGGAAATATTGCTCCACAGGATCTGCTGGAAAAGAGCAGCAGCCCCACCACAGCTACCCCATCAAATTCTAGACCTGTATCTCCCAGTGTTTTTATAGAGCCCTGGGACAAAGGATCCAGCTCCTTGCATTGAATCAATGTAATAATTCATTACCACAGGAACAGGGAGCTGAAACTTCATGGAATCATTGAAAGGTTTGGGTTGGAAGTGACCTTGAAGACAGCTCTAAAGCCATGTTAGTTGGATAACTGTGATTTTGGAATGGGCAAGGGTTTATGTGAACCATCTGCACAAGGGTAACATTCCTCCCATAGAAAATAAGAAGATATATTTAGGCAGGCAGCAAGATTTGGGGGTTTTGCTCTTTCTCTTGCAGAAGAGTTAAGATAATTAATTTTCTCTTGTCGTTTCCTAAGTAAGCCCACAGCAGGCTATGTGTAAAGACATCTGTCAAAACATCCATATGTGGCTCAGAGAAAGGTACAGACAGTCTGTGGCCCAATGAGTTCAGGGTGACACAGTCATAAAAACCCAAGGTAAAGGCTTCTGTCAAAATAGAACAGAATTGTGGGAGGATGTATTTTTGTCTGAATAGGGAATATGGGCAGGGATTATGTGTATGTAGCTGATGTACACCTAGAAGAGGGATGTTGTATTAATATTAATTATTTGTTTGAGCTGTGCTAGGACCAGAAACCTGTTTCTGGTTATCAGCCCCTGGTGCTGAGTTCTGTCTGAACACATAACCAGGCAGTCCCTGTCCCAGAGATTATACTATCTAATTATAGTCAATATTTTTGGCATCCCTGAGGGTTCATGATTTCAGAGTTCAGACCCCTAAAACCTTGAGGTTGGCACAAAAATAATGAAACTGGAAAAAAAATCATTATAATAATCGAGATTATTTTTATTTGCCTTCTGGTATCTAAGCCTTTGCAATTCACTTGAGTCATGTTTTCTCCACAGCCCTAACGAACAGAAATGTAGGTCTTGCCTACATGGGATTTTTTTTTTTTTGGTCATAATCTAACATGTAAATTTAAAAAGATATTGTTAAATCAGCATAATTCTTTCTTCCAGCTGGTCACTCGCACTGGGACCTAGCTTAGGCAAAGTTATAATTTAACTCACCTCCAAAAAGTAGCCCAAACACCACCTTGCAGTGGAGTCACTGTCCCAGGACATTTGTACCAGCACATTTCTGTATATACATACTGGCCTGAAATACTGCTGGGAGGATCTTTTGGCAAAACAAGGTGATGCCAAAACACCCCCGAAACCTCATGTGTCATGAAACACACATGACTCCAAGAGCTAATGCTAAATATTGAAGCAAAAGTTTTGATGCAAGCCTCAGAAGGGAATGAAATCTCAGATGTTGGCAGTGCTTTGCTGAAGGCAGAGAATGAGTAGGAAGGAGGACAACATGAACTGCGGTTAAATCCAGCTAGGACAGAAGCCAAACTCTTCTGGGTCACTCACACTTAGCCTATTTATAATTTTAGGACAATACAGATCATGGATAATATTAAAATAAATATCATGTGCCTTAATGACCTCCTCTTCTTGTCCCTGTCACGTGAAGAATTCTCTAAGTCTCTGCCTACTGACAACCTGGTGTTTAATTGCTTTTATATCCTTCTATGCACCCTGCCCTTAACTGCAACTCTGTTGAGCATAGTGATATACAAATTTAATTTTTCACACTTTCTACCCAACTTTGTGTCAATGAATTTAATTCTGGCAATGGATAGAAATTAAATTATCCTCAACTGGCAAAAACAAATATTGATATGAGTTGACAAAGACTTTACAGCTGTACAGTTCTTGTTGGGCTCTAAATCAGAAGGATTTTTAATTAATCAGATTTACACTTTACATTTCACTTTAAGACCATGAAAGTTCTTTTCTTTCATTATACCTCGTTCTTCAGTTTCAACTGTGTATAAAAGCTGGTTGTTTTTCTTTTCCATCCTTTTAGTCCTGTGCCAGTATAACCCAGTTCACTGCAGTGGGATGAACCTAGAGGCAGACCCTGGAAAAGCACAGGCAATGTATTTCAGAGAGAAGGTCTAAGGTCCTGAGCATAGACCAAGAGACCATGAAATATTTGCTGCTATCAACCCAACAAAAGGAATTCACCTTTCTTTGTAACCTTGTGCTGCTGTGGACAGGTTTGGTTTTTTTCTGAATTTGCTCAAATTACATTCCTCCGTCTTCAGTGTGGCTGCAGGAATTTACCTCCAGTAACAGTGATTCTGGCCCTGGGAAGGTAACATACCCTATAAATCTGATGAGAAAACACTAATGCTTTGCAGCAACCCTAAGGTCACTTTCTGAAAAAACAGATATTGTTAGATAGATGGGTAAACAAGAGATAGTTATAGTTATACTTTCTTTCAGGTTTCTTACCTAAACCTCACTCAAATCTCCATGAACTACCTGAACATTCTGGCCATGAATCAGGCCAGAAATACAGCAAAAAGCTCTTTAATGTTTGTTTTGAAGATAAATACAGCAAATGGAAGCTTGAGATTTTTTGTATATTGCATTCAGGCATGGGTCTTAAAGTAACAGAGTATCAGAAGAGAGTGAAGGCTAGAATCCTCAGGTGTCCTTAGCGTGTAATCAAAGTCTGTTCTTCATGTTGCTGCATAGGAGAATCTCTTCCTTCACTCACCTGCCTGTATTATTTTCCTGCTTTTATGTGGGTTTTTTGTTGGGTTTCTTAAAGTTTTATTTATTTATTTATTTAGACTTGTTTTCCCAAAGGGTAAATTAGTTTCTTACGAATATTGCAAAGTAAAGTGAGATGCTTACAAACATTGCAAAGATGTTTCCGTGAGAAGGATATTTGGAACAACCTGTGAAGAATTGATGCTCATGCTAAGAAGCATGCTAAAAACACAAAGGTTTGGCACCTATTTCTCAGCTGTCACACGGAGATGACAGGTAAGCACATGGATCCCAGCCAGCCCTTGTGAGTGACCTAACACTCTCTTTCAATGCCTTCCCTGCAATGCTCCCACGTAGTGAGGATCTATTAATACTTTATTAACACTACTATCAATATGCCTTTAGCATACTTTACTGCTGGGAATGAACCAGGGCTGCACTTGGAAGCATTGTCTGTCTTTTATATAAACATGAGAAAAAAGGTTAAAAGCTAGAGCTTGCTACTTATATTCTGAATTTTTTCCCTTTCTCTTTATGGGAGTCAGGGTGGTTTAATTTTGTTCATAATTTTACTGGGCTTGTGAAGAAGTGAAAAGCAAAAACGTTCATTGTCTAATCATAAAAATTTTACTTTATCATTCTGGTTTCAAAAGAGCTCAACCACTGTTTCAGAATTTCATTATAATGGAAGTTGTCAAAGTTGCAAACTGGAAAAAAAACAGAAGTGTCAAATCCCAGGTAAACTAATAGGAATTCAGTGAGGTTTCAATTTTTTCAATGTTTCAGTAGAAAACGAGGTGGTCCAAAAAGAATAAAGAAAATTGAAAATGGACCCTGTCAAAAGTCATGAACCTGCATTGCACAAGAAGGAATACAGGGTGCTCCTAATGGGCTCCCCACATGAGAAGACAAAGGATATAATAATTTGATATCTACAAGGAAAGATCTTTAATGACATTATCTGGAACTGAAATTGTTTGCAGTGGTTCCACTGGTAGCTTTGGAGAAAGTTTAAAGCTCTGTAAAAAAAAAAATGTCCTGCTTGGTTAGGAACCTCAAAATTAGGAACCAGTATTTCCTTTTGCCCAGAGCTTTTTTAACTTGCTGAGCTTTGAAGTGCTTTGTCTCCCTCAAAGAAATCACACAGAGGATGTATCTATTCTTGAAGGACCACTGAGCCTCTCAAACTCTGCCTTGAAATATTTTAGTGTAGCTGTGCAGACATTTTTTTCCTAGGCTCTCCATACACACCCAGAAGGGAATTTCAGCTCTTTTGCTTAAGACTAGGCAACACTTCTGCCTGACAGCATTAAATCCACAAGCCTCTGTCAGGGAGTGAGACACAGTCGGGATGTGGATAAGCACCTGTGAATCTCAGGTGAGCTGCAGGAGGAGCAGCTGCCCCTCCAAGACACAGCAAAGCTGGAATGCACACTCTGCCAGTGGCAGCAGGACACTCTCAGGCTCTGTGCTGGACCCTGCATTCAAGGCTTGTAAATCCTCTTCACTATTTTATTAAGGTTCTCTCCTGTTTAGCACTGAAGAGATAAAGGAAATTAAATCAGTGTGTATGTTACTGCCAAACAAATAAACAAGAAGGCCAAATTATGTCTCCTCATGCATCAGAATATGATTTCAGCATCAGAACCTCTTATCTTTTATCTGAATTATTCGTTCAGGAAGACAGAGAGGTCCTTAACTCAAACAGCCATTATTACATGCTTCAAATATTCTCATGCCTGCCTGCTTTGTGTACCTGAAGAGAACACTCTAATGCTAGATTGGTATCAAGATTTCCCATAAGATCTGAAAACTTCTGTGAAAAAACAGGGCAGCGGCTAAGGGACTTAATGAGAGACACTAAACTCATTCTGTGCTCAGAGAAGGGAAGTCTGAGAGGATGTGCACATTGCCAAATAATTCCACTTGCTATTCAAACACATGGAGAAAAAATGGGCTTAGTGTTTGGAGAAAGGGGCTGAAAAAATATGAAAACAAAATTGAGCACAGAAAGAACGAAACATGGGCTAGTTTGTTACTGCAAATTATTTGAATCAGCTTTTAGAATAATGCTGGAGGAAAAAAATCAGGTGAAAAACTGGTGCAAAAAGACCTGTGCTGTAGAACAGAAAGAAGCAGTTGAATGCTACATGCAGCTCTCATTGTCTGTGGGGGCTTTCGTAGAGATTTATATAATTTATTGTGCTGTACGTGACCAGGCACGAGTGAAAAGAAAGATCCAACAAAGGACATTGCACAGTGGTTGATGGGCAGGAAGAAAGTCCGTGAGGACTGCACAGTGGCTCAGCATCAGCTCTGTCTGTGCACTGAAATGCAAATGTGCGTCGTTGTTGTTGGCTACGGTGGCAGGGCTGAAATTGGAGGAAGCAGATGCTGTAATCTGATGATGATGTTGTTCTTGCTGAGTCTGAAGAATCACTTCAAGAGCTAGTAATGAGAGTCGCTGAAGCTAGTGTTGATTACAGACTACATCAGAATGTAAAAAGATAAAGGTGATGACACTTCTGAAATGGCGTATTGCAGCCACAATATAAAGAAAGAGGTTGAGCAGTGAAGGAAATTCAGTTTTTAACAGGCAGTGTATAAAAATGGAGAGTCCCAGCTCTTGGAGAAAGACATATGCATGCATATGAACATATGACTATTAAGGATTCCCAAAGGGGGTGGCAAACACAAGACCAGGTGAATCTCTGCACCTATTTGCTCTGCTCTAGGAAGGGAGAATATGAATGCAATAGAACAAAGCAGGCAGGTTAGAAAATGTGCGAGGATTTGTAACCTCAGGCTCCCTCCAAAAAGCCATCAAAGTGGATTTTGGGGTAGGAATAGTTTTAAACACTTTTCAAATATTTAATACTTTAAAATACTACAAAATGCTTTTAAAAGAATGTCTTTACAAGGGAGAAAAATGAAGCAATGCAAGAAGGAAGCAAAGGGAAGGTCTGGTGGTTTGGAAGGACTACACTTTAGCTGATTTACCTGAGCAGGTGTCTCAGATGGAGAGAGACCATGTTTATAAAAATATTATTGAGCAGGTTTTACAACCAGAAAAAATGTGTGTCCTCAGGAGCACACATCTTTGTCAAACAGATCCAGCTATGACAAAAACATAGTCTCAAGGAACAAATGGGCAGTACTCTTAACAAGCTCCAGTTTTTCCAGGGATCTAAAATACTGCTGACATTTCTCATGTCTCCAGTCTTTTTCCTATGGCACAGATATACAAAATTTTTGTCCTTTGCCATGGTTAATAGGAGGTTGTTGGAGGCAGGCAAGCTGGAGAGGGAAGAGGGGGGACATATAAAGTAAAACAGTGAAAGCTAAGCAAAGATTATGAAGAACATCTGCTTTAAAAGGACTTGAAGGAGCAGTCAAAAGGCACCTGAAGACAACAGTGCTACGACCAGCCACTGGAGGAGCCGAATATTTTGGAATTAGTATCATAGAATGACAGAATGGGTTGGAAGGGACCTTAAATCTAGTTCCAAAGCCCTTGCCATGGGCAGGGACAACTCCCACTAGCCCGGATTGCCAGCTCCCCATCCATCCTCTCCTCAAACAGACCCAGGGATGGGGTACTCACAACTTCTCTGGGCAACATATTTCAGTGCTTCACCACCCTCACAGTAAAGAATATCTTCCTAGTATTTAAAATAACTCCACTTTCTTTCAGTATGAAGCCATTCCCTCTTGTTCTGTCACTCCAGGCCCTTGTAAGGAGTCTCTCTCTCCGTCTTTCTTGCAGGCTCCCTTCAGGCACTGGAAGGCCACAATTGGGTCACCCCAAAGCCTTTTTTCCAGGCTGAACAATCCCAATTCTTTCAGCTTTTCCTTGTAGAAGTGCTTCATCCTTCTGATCATCTTGGAGGCCATGCTTTGGATTCTCTCCAGCATGTCCATGTCTTTCCTGTGCTGGGGACCCCAGAGACGCCCACAGCACTGCAAGTGGGGTCTCACTAGAGCAGAGCAGAGAGACAGAATTCCCTCCCTCACCCTGCTGCCCACACTGCTGGAGATGCACCCCAGGATATGGTTATTATCAGTCCTGTAGTCCAACCTAATGGTGCTCCATCCCCAACCTTTTTTATTTTGTCACTTGGATTGTCATTCTCAGCCAGGGCTGTACGTGGGTGCTATTTCCAGTAAGAGTCAGTTCTCAGCTTCCTTAGCTGTGAAATATTAAGTCTCTGCACCGTAGTATTTTATCATATTGCATACTGGCCAATAGCCACATAATTTCCAGTTCATAAATGCACCATCATCCATCAGATATGAGTGCTGAGGGTGTGAAACAGCTCTTGCAAAATTAAAGGGGTTTCTAAGTCCTTGCGTTACAAGTAACTCTTGTTTTTATTTGACCCCTCTTGAGACAAAGGCTTGTCCATAGTTATCTACCCCAAGACAATTGAAAATGTTCACAAATGGTCTAATTTGTATTTTGCAACCAACTGAAACTGTGAAAGCTCTAGAGCACGCACTTTAGAAGAGCTGATGGCCTGGTTTGTGTCCCTTTAAATGTCACTGCTCTGTCACACTACTTCTGACACATTATGTCATGTGTGGTGTGATTTCAGAGAGCAGGCAGCCTCTGAGCCAAGTATGCAGCAGATGTTGAAGAGACCAGGTGGCCATAAGAAATGGGTAATTTTAGATCTC
This sequence comes from Erpornis zantholeuca, assembly GCA_013400515.1. NCBI lineage: Eukaryota > Metazoa > Chordata > Aves > Passeriformes > Timaliidae > Erpornis > Erpornis zantholeuca. The sequence goes on along the minus strand of VZTN01007965.1, from coordinate 15,371 downwards.
TCCAAATAGTTCAGCAGCCAGGCTTCTTCACTGTTTGTGCATCTCCAGTCCAAATCTCTGACAGCAAAGGCAGCAACTTTGATTTCCCAAAGAGCATCATCAAACACATTTGATTGTCTCTTGATCCTCAGGGTTTATCCACTTGGGCTTATAGCAGAAGGATGGGTGAGGGACTGGCAAGGAGGGTAATAACAGCACAAGTACCTCTTAGCTCTCTGACAGACAAATGCAGTCACAATTGCCAACCTGCTTCAGCTGTTCCAGCAAAGCTCATTTAGTTAACTGTGCCAACTTCCCACTCCCCACCCTCTCCAATACAAGTAATTTTGATATTGCCTCTACTCACACCTTCCTGCAGCTCAGTCATTTCTTCTTCTCAATTCTGATAGAGCTCAGGAAAACAAACTGCTGTTAAAACTGAAAATCTGACCACGTTACTCCCACTATCTTTTTTAGTCAGCAATGATTATACATTGTGATTCTGATCTCCATTGCTGCTGAATGGAGTTCAGCTCATGTAACTACAGCCACCTAAAATTCAGGTGTTTGCTCTAAGCAAGCTGTCCATGTTCGCTCTGTAGTCCCCAGAAAGACAGAAATGCTCTTCTAAATTTTTGCCCAATCTATCCCATATGCCTGTTTTAGGAGAGGAAAAAATATGTCTGCCCTCCATTGACTATAGGGGGAGCTTGGATGAAAAGCATAGATTTAAACTGTAATTTTCAGAAACACAATAGGATAAATCCCACAGCATACTATCTTTCATAATATTAGTTTCCCTGTTACAATCCTCTGTCAGTCGAGAAGGTAAAGTACATGCAGAGATGACCTCACCTGTAGCTCCTGCTGGTGAGAGGCCATGGAGCATCACAGCCAAATAAGAGGGAACCATTTTGTATTTTAGGTAAAGGTCTTTGGATGCCTGCACCAATTCCCTCACCAATTTTCAGTGATCAGGAGAATGTTTTTCAACTGCTCAAGAGAATGTTTCCCTCCGTTCCGACTTGGTAGCTACACGTCATGGAAAGACTTCAGGAAGCTGATCAAGTTCTTGGTTCTGCAATGCTCAATAAATCTGAGCTGCACATTATGTTGATTTAAGTATCTTCCAGCCGTCAGAGCTCCCTAGATTTTCAAGAAATAGATTGTGCTAAAGGTTTAGCAACATGTGTGCTACCAAGAGCAGAACACCTTTTCACCTATAAATTTCAGCAGGTGTAAGTCGTTCATATCCCTGCCCAACTCTATAGTTATAGAAATATCACTTTACTTTTTCTTGTATCCTGGAGTCAAAGAGTTCACTTTAGGTAATAAAATCCTGCATAATGGTAGCATAATCCAAGGAAGCAGTAACTGCAGTGATATAGAAAAGGTACTATTTTTCTCAGTCATGATTTAGGTCACAGCTTCATCAGATTGGTTATTGCTATAGCAACCACAGCTTTTGCTTTTGTACAGAGACTTCTAACAGTATTCCACAAGGTAAAAGAAACATTCAGGAACCCAGGAGATAAACCAAACACACAGAGACAGAGCCCATCAAGGTAAAAAAAACAAAAGCAATCTACACTTTCCTTAAAGTCTCAACTAACGACTCATTGTGAGAGAAAAAATGAAAATAATGAAAATAAATATAAGTGTTTCATGGACCCTGGTAGAAACAAAACCATGGTAAGGCTATTAGAGTTCAGAATACAAAGGACTCTTTCCTCTGGTACAGAAGGTCATAGATTTAGCTCCTGTGAAGGGAAAATCCAGCATACTTCATTTACTGAGCTACTACACTAGAATAAGCACCTTTAATTATTTTAGTCTCTCTCTCCACTTTCCAGACAATGACAAAGCCTTGTAAAGGCAGGGGTTTTATTTATTACCTAGTCCTGTGGGACACTTTATTTAACCAGCCTTGCCAACACAATGATTTCCTTAGGAAACTTTGTCCCTCACTACAAATTACGTCCTATTAATTTAAAGAAGCAGGGATAGAAATTAACTTTCTGCCCCTTTTGCCACAAACCTGCTATGGGCCATTAAAAATATACCAATCTGACTTGTTAAATGTACTTTAAATCTGCTGGTTTAAATTGCCCTGCATGTAATGAAAAAGTTTTTGAGTTGCCTTTTAGTTGGGCTAATATATGAAAAACAAGGGAGGACCTAATAATGGCTAATGGTCAGCACTTACATAGCAGAGCACTTTTCATCTCCAGAGTGCTTTTCAATATTAACTAATTAAATTTAACCCATTCCTGCAAGGGGGACGTTATGAATGCTTTATTGATTAGATAAATGAGGGTAAAGGTTTGAATGATTTCCCCCCCAAAGCCAGGTAAAATCAGTGACAGCCAAGGCTCTGCACTGACTTACAAGATGTTCTCAGGTTCATCCCTGCCTGAGGTGACAACCAGTGACAGACCCCAGTATTTCCCCTGGGCACTTCCACAACAGCACCAAGCAAGTTTGTTAAAAGTTGCTATAGAGAGATTTGGGTTTTCAGACAATGAGGCCGAAGAAATTTGGGTTTTCAGACAATCCAGGAAAGAAGTCTGAGCACTGTCCTTGGTTAATATTTATCCTGAAAATTCTGTGCAGAAGACTTTGTGCTTGGCACACTGCTGTCTGTGGCACACAGCCCCAGCAAAGGACAGAGAGCACATTGCCTCACAGTGAAAATCAATGGATGAGTCTCACTCTAGAAACTTTACACAAAAATTAATTTCTGCAAACACAGACTGAGGTTTGGGCTGAAATCATTGTTCCTCAGTATTCCATCTCATACAGCCACACTTTCATCCTTTTGGCCAGCTGACATTTGTTCAGCCTTCATAATATTTACTTACTCATGTTTCCTTTTTTTTGACTGTATTTGCTGAACTATATAGCTTTCTTTTTCCCTGTAGGTAGAACCATATGCATTAGATATTCTAAATGTACCTACAGTTCTAAAATCTTCCAGCTCTTGCATCAACAAGATAAAAATTAAAATAATTATATTAAAAGGTTTAAGTATTTTTCTAGTATAATAATTCTAAACAATCTCCCCAGAACTGTCCCAGTTGGTTTTCTAAAACTGTTGGAAACCAGTCTCTGACTCCTGTGGTCAGACATCACCCTGATCCCACAGATTTAGGCTGTTGAGAGAATCGCCATGAAATACAATTTCCATTTAAATAAACGTAGTGCAGCCATTTCAGTCTCTATGACTACAGCTATCCTCATACAGAAAATAGACCAGGGCCTGTTCTTTGGCATGATAGGAAGTGGCAAGGCATGGCCTGTAACCCTATGGATACATCCTTGTTTTTCCCTGCCTGCAGGGAATGGTTCCTGGCCAGTGCTGTTGCCCACATCGTGTCTGGGCACCACGTTGAGGTGTGATGGCATGGGGCAAAAATGTGCCAGGGTAGTTGCTAGTAATTCAATGGCACGGGCCACAGCAGGAAAATGCTTGAATGCCTGCCCTACTTCTCTAGCATGTGAGCACAGACATGGGCTATGGCAAGTAAACATAGCAAACTGGAGGGTGAGGGTGACTCTGATGCCTTAGGTTTTAACTTTTATATTTTTCAAATCCTGTACTCTGAAGTTCCCTGGAGCTCGTTCCGTGCTGTTCTCTCATGCTCACACACACACAACAAAGCCTCTCCAGCTCTCCAAGGACATCCAGACCCTCCTAGGCCCAAGAATTGCAAACCACAATCTTTGGGACAGGGGGGCAAGCTTGGGCAAATTCCATCCTTGCCTGGCTTCTGCTTGGGGAATTGATGCTGATATCAAAGTGGGAAGAACTCGGGAGCTGTCCTTGTCCATGTTGGGATGCACTGAGGCAGGAGCCTCTGGAGCCCAGAGTGTACCTCTGAAGGCCTTTCCAATCAATCCCTCCTTGATTCCTTTATTCCTTTATTCCTGTCTAGTCTCTGTTTCTAGGGAGCCATTTAAGGCATCAACTCTCATCCCCACAGCAACTTCTCCAGGGCCACCAGCAAGGGCTCCTGATCCCCAGCCGTGCCCAGACATCAAACACTAGTGAGGATGGTCAGTACCTGCCTGTCACTGCCCATCTTCAGTTTACCCCCGAGGATACAGCCCATGTGGCTCTTCTGCCCAAGAGACAATGTGGTTGATTTCAAAGCAATGGAAATTTTAACGCTTGTTTAAGCCAGACTGAATGCATTTAAGCAATAAGCACCTGTGTGTGGCCAAAATTGTTTTCAGGATTCTTGGACAACCATCTATGAGAGCCAACATACAGGACACCACATTTTGGCCATTTTAGCTTGAGAAGTCTTTGTGGTTTTCTATGAGACAATTGGCTTCCAAAATTCAATAGCACCTGGGAGAGGATGCTAGAATAGCTTGGCTCAGCAGAACAAAATTATATGGAAAGTTTGTAGCACTGCATTGAAGTTCCCATCAGGGTGGAAATGAGGCCAGAACTGTTGGGGTAGTCCCATGAGTGCTTCTGAAATCAGCCTACCTCTGGCAACCTTGTATATCATTTATCCTTCTCTTCCCCAGGCAAAAATCCATGATAGTCAAGACATCCCTTATAAAGCCTCCACTGTCACATGGTGCAGCTCTTTTACACCTTTCACTTCCCTTAGAGGTTCTGCCATCAACCTGGGAATTACTCCTGGTCCAAGAGGAGGTGGGTAATAGGATTCAGGAAAAGATTCCCCATTTCAGCTGAAATGGTTTGCCAGTGCTCTGCAGCTATCAACCTTTTGGTGCAATTTTCAGATTTTTGGTTGTACCTGTGGAGTGCTAGGTAAGGTAGAGCTGTGTTAATCCTAGACAATTGAAGGAGGCAAGGGAAATTGAGAAATTACAGACTGAGCAGTAGAGTTTTTTCCCTCTGTTTGTTAAGAAAGGTCTTCAAAGCTGAATTTAACAACTGAAATTTGAGGCGGATATGATTCAAAACCATTCTGGGCTTGTTAAACTATTTTTAAAAATGCAAAAGCCTTTATTAGCTTAACATACTATTCCAATCCACACAAGTAAAATGAAGCGTGTCTTCGTACCTCTGTCAAGATTATGCACATTTCCCTCCTGACTCACGACCACACTGATCATAATGGCGTTAATTGATATTCATGTGCATGCCATATTTACTTCTGCAGAGTTCCCGTGTAATTGAGCAATAGTTAATGGGCACTTAGGACTCTATTCACAAGAGATTACAAATGTGTGTGTATTGGGGAGCTTTTCCCCGTGGAGTTTCCATGTGTCTGGATAGGTGCATAATCAGTGCGCCAGTCATCAGACAGAGCAGCTGACACTCGTGGCCCTGGTGAGGGCTGGAGCGAGACAAATTCTCAGCCCATTCCCAATTTGGGGTGGGGGGAGGGATGGGGACTGCGGCAGGGGGAGATGATTGTGAATCAGGGCTGCTGAGCAGAGCCAGAGATGGCATCCATGAAGAGTCAGGGTGAATCATGGCTCCAGCCTTCAATAATCCAAAGCTATCTCATTTCTTCCCTTATGAAAACAAATCTGTCCTTATTTTATTCTCAGGCAAGCTTGTGTGAACCTTCCCCACCCTCACACCAGTGGGGCATGAGGCATCCCTCACATCAGCCAAAAGACCCATTTCCTCCCAGTCCTTAGACACAGCCAGGCATTCACAGACATCCTTCCCCAAAAGGCATCAGAAACACCAGAAGCCCTGGGACCCTGCAGTGCTCCTCTGTGTAACCTTTCAGCTGCAGCAATAACACATTCAGAGAGCAGGCTGCACTGAGTGGAACCCCAAAGCACTTTACAAATTACAGAGAGAGGAATCGTGTTAACTCCCTCCTGGTAAGCTGTCACCGCAGGTCTGCCATACAGCAGCTGGTTCACAGCCCACAGCAGCATCTCCAGCCCTGCTGGACAGGCAGCAGGGCTTGGTGCAGCATCCAGTGGCATAGGAAGAGAAAATAAACCAGGCATGGTGTGACTCCTTGGACAGGACAGTTGTTCTGATGTGTGCATTTGGGCAAGGTTTCAAAGGACGATGAATGTGATTGGGTGGTGAATTCCCTGGGATTTTTGAGTTAATGGAATAAGGGAGAGGAATTAATAAAGATGAGTTTTCTAAAACACTTCCACATCAGTGTGTTTAGTGGAAAATAAAATTATATTTACTTTTGTTTTTATCCTCTTTTCTTCTGTTAATGAGTAGAGTGCAGAGCTCATTCTGCACTGGTTGCTGGGATTAATAATATAAAACCCTTGAGTTGGTAAGAGGGGAACTGTTATTTAATTTTTTTTAAGTTCACTTACAATTTTGGTTGCCAGTTCTACTGATTTTATTGTGTGTTTCTGAACTTTCTTTTGTTTCTCTCTTGCAGTGCTGCTCCTTAAACTTGACACCATCACTCTGACCATGAGACTTGTTCTTTCCTCATGAAAGCTGAAAAATTAAAAACTAAAGGACAGAGGGAAAAAAAAATAAAAGAAAGTCTACAAAGTGAAGGAAGACAAGCTGGAAGCTCCCCACCACTGGCTTGTGAAATGGACTCTGAAGAAAGCCACATGGAATCCCGTCAATGGCAGTTCTGGGAAAAACACAGGATAGCTTCTCAGGGCATGGTCCCTGTCATAATTTCAAGAAGTTTGAAAGTTGCCATGCTCTTGTGTTTTCATTTTCTTACAAAACACACCTGTGTTGCTCCTAGTCAAACACAGAAGCACAATATCACCCAACAGTATGAGTTGTGCTTGTCTGAAGAAGTGCTTATGCCTTATCCCATAAGGATGGTTTCGACCTGGATTCTAAAGGCTATGCCTGGAGACAGAGCCCTGTAGAGTGCAGCTGGGCTGCCCACACTGGGACTGCTCTCAGCAAAGGTGTTCCACCTGGGGAGGGAGCTCAGAGGTTCTAGGGATGGGACAAATTTCTGCATGTTTCAATAAAATCACCTTTTCCATTGGTCAGGGAAGAGTAAAGCTGCCTTCCACCCTAGAGAACTATAGAAAAAGTTATCCTTAGGTTTCAGAATTGCACGGAATGGGTATGAAAGACAGACCTACTGTGATGGGTGAGGAGAAGTGTAGGAATATTTGCTATCCGTGTTAAAATACAAGAGACCTTACATTAGGGACTTCTTACACATGGATTTCACTGACATGGGTATGCAGTTATCACACTGCATTCACATGATGATCATCTTTGGGTGGAACAGCTCCAGCAAACAAGAACGAATATGGGAACCTTTCCTTGTCTTTCTCATGTTAGAAATAAGTCTCTGTTGTTGAGCAATAACAGCATTTCTTCCTAGTGCAGGTAGTGCTGCCTTTATCACATCCATCATGACCCTAACTGCAAGACCAATGGTTCACAGAACTTTTCCAGTCCAAGATTGGATTGAAAATGAAATCACTGACTTTGCATATCAGAATCTTGACTGGATGAGATATTGTTACAGTACAGAAGTGTTTAGGATTCATCCAACAGAGCCTGACAATGTTGTTTGCTTCACACTCAGACAGCGATCTTGGTTTCAGTGTAGGCTCTGGTGTAATATTTTTCTCTTCTTTCAATTATTTCCATCTTCACTTCCGTTTGAATGCTCCACTTCCATTTATCCTCTGAGGCAGAAAGCATTCTAGGACAGGATCTTCTCTATCCACCCTCTTGAAACACTTTCTGTGGAAGACTGAAATATTCACTGTGTATCATGGATTCAACGGGATTTACAAATTTGATTAAATCTTCATCAAAATATAACATTTTCTTTGAAGGAACTACATTTTTCCTGAGATAGACAAATGGTTTGGGCAATAACTCTAAAATGAAATGTTTCACAATGACTAATTTGACTTTTTTGTCTTGATGAGAGAAAAATTGTTTTGATTCTTAACTTCCTTTGGCATTATATTGAAGTACTGATCAGTGAAATCTGTTTACAGTTATCAGATTTTAAATGTGCTAGACATGGTCGAAAAGAATTTCATTCTTCCAACTGAAACAAGGTTACAGAATTATTTTCCATTAAATATTTCAAATATGTATATGGGGCCCACAACAAAAACAAATTCTAAAATCTTTTAACCAAAGTAAAATTGAAAGTGTTGAAATTACCCAGAAACATAGAATTCTACTTGTTGAGAAACTTTAATTATATTTGCTAGAAGTTTTCTGTGCTTCTGTACAGAACCCAAACTCGGTCATGCACTACAATGGGAGATGTGAAAAGGTTTTCCACATCAAAAGCCTTCCTCAGATTGAAATCAGACTGGACAGCAACAACAACAAAATTTTAATTGTTTTATAAGATTGAGAAAAGAAAAGTGTATAAGTTATTTCTTTCCTTTGAAAATAAATTATCTGTGGACAATTTTTCTGAAAAGATCTTACATTTCCGTGCCTCTATTGAGGCTTTTAAAACTGTCAAAAAAGATTGATTTATGGGAAAGTCCCATTGTACATTTGTGAAAATATTCCAATCAATGAATGTAAAAGACTCTGAACAAGGAAAAAATTAAAGGCTGAATATGTTCAATGAACACTCATTAAACTGAATTTGTCAAAGCTCCTGCCTGTCTTGCTGAGCAATGAGCAGGCGCCAACCCAAACCAAAACCCCTCTCACAAACCAACAATAAAACTTTGGATGTAAATCAGAATATGGCCAGTGTTTGCTGTTCTTGGTGGAAATGATAAAAGTTCATCCCATGTCCCAGCTGCTTTTGGTCACCCCATGATCACAGTACCTGTCCACGCTGAATCACATCCCTGCCATCCCTCTGCAGCCAGGAATAACAATGCCATGACAGAAATGGACCTCACTAGAGCTATCCCATAGTGCTGCTGATTGTGTGGGAAATAAAAACAAATTAAGCCTCTGGTCTCTCTCTCCCCTAGACTTGTAGAAATCTTCAAGAAGTATTGGACACAGGTTAGATGGTGCATTGAATTTTTTTTCTCCCTGTACTGCCACTCACTAAACCAGAATTCTTGCATTTAATTCGGTACACTTCTGCAGAAGTTCCTTAGAGAGTGTCATGCTTATATCCTTAGAGAACAATGACAAAATTTGTGATTCAAGCACATCCAGAAGGTTTTGTGTAACTGTGTGCAGCTTTTAATGGAGCTGTTCCACAGAAGCCAACTCAGCCGCAGGGAACTTCCACATTACAGAGGCACTGCAGAGCATTATCCCAAAAAACAGGGAAAAGGGCTGATAACCCACTGACTGTACAGCCAGCAAGGTGTGTTAGCCTGCCTGCTCTGCAGAAAGGGTGTTAGTATCGATTTGTTGCATCCTTAGAAGGAATAGAAGGGAGACATTCTGGTTTGAGAGTACAATTGTGCCCTGGACATTGACTATGCCATGCAAAGTTGCTAAATTATCCTTCCTCAAGGGGAAATTGTGAAGTGGGAGCTTATGAATTGTGTGATTGCAGGGTGTTGCAACTTAGCAACCATATGAAGTCTCATAGGCTTGAATGGTGTGCATGGCTAACCCCATCCAGGTTCAAATGTAATTACAAAGCTGAAGGACTTGAATGGGTTGTGTAAGTTTCCATGAAGATAGCATCTAAAGCACTTTTTCTATAGTGCTACCTACTCATCCATAAATATTTATAGGTGTATATAATGCAACTAACAATAAAAAATGCACTAATGCTCTTTCGTTGTGTGTCTATAAACATGCCCACCAAAAAGAGAGAATATATGTGTATATATGTGGCATTTTTTCATTTTGTTTTAAAACAACTTTTTGAAAATGTGTTTGAACAGTCCCTGGGAGTCTTTAGATTTCAGACAAGTGGGCTGTGTGACAATAACAAACATCAAACTACTACTGTTATTTAACAAAGTTGGTTAAAAGTAATTCCAAAGCCATCATATTTCTAATTAAGTTTGAAAGTGATGCATGACAAAAGGTCTCAGAGAAACTTTAATTTCATATTCCAAACTAGTTAGCCCTATTTGTTTGCTTTGAATCACTCATTTCAATAAGGTGAAAACTTGTGTTAATCCTCCATTCATCAGTTGCCTGGGTGCGTGTGAAATGAGTCATGTGGACAAAATAAACCACTGCTAGCCGCAATATTCTATTGTCCTTTAAGCTTCTTCAAGGGGCCTCTTCACAGGTACCAAAAAGCCACTCTAGACACTTCACATATTTTTGAAGATCCTCCCTTTTTTCACATCGCACATTACTCACTCATTGAAGAATAGCCGAAAACAGGCATAAAATGAAGGGAGCTGAAGTAGGCCAAACTCATTTTCTACACAGAGAGAGATAATTGGCACTGCAGTAATTTTGAGGAACTGAATTAAATGAATAAATTGTGACATGGGAAAAACTGAAAAGGACAACAGTTTCCTGGCTTGCACATAATGGTTACTTTGGACAGCATTTTTCTTGGAGACCAATTGATAAAACAGGACAAAAATGTTTTTCCCATTAATTGCTTTCAAACATTGTCCTGCTAAATGCCCAATTAAAAGGTAGAAGTGTGAGCTTCTTTTTTCCTTATAATGACCACATATTGGGGGGAAAAAATCAGTAGCAACGTCTTAGCATTTTCTTTTGTGGATGTGGAATAAAAAGATCAATGGAAAAAGGTTCTTAGCTTACCTTAAACTAAAACAGCCTCAAAGTCCAGGGACCAGCATGGGGGTGAGGATGGGGTGGTGGGTGGTGGGACACATACAGTATCACTGCACTGTGCCAAAACTATTATTGACACCAAAAAACTTCATTTCATAAGTTAGTAAAATACAAAAACATAAATTCATAAATTTCCAACTGTTACTTTGAATAGTTTAAGAATGAGGTTATTTCAGAACTATTTCTAAAGAAATAGTTATGTATATAAACAGTATCCCAAAGTTTTCCCCCATTTGATTTTTAAAAAAATGCTTGCTATAAAAACATGGTTCTCTGACAATGAAAGAAAATTCTGATGGGCCACATGGATAGAGGGCAATGGAGTCAAAGTTATCTTTGAGATAACTCCACTGAATTAAAATGCGTTCATTCATCACCTTCTTATTAACTACATTAATTGAGCTCTAAGAGTTGTCACTGCAAGTCAATACTATAAACATTCACTAATTTTTGCAATGCTGTTTCTAACAGCAAATTTCTAGATGGGGTGAGCCCAAGTCTAGCAAAAAAATTTTAGAAGGGGCATCTTGATAACAAAGTAGCTTTTATTTGTCCATACCTCTTACCCATGCACCAATAATGCCTATATGTTTCACAGAGCTTTACAGTTCCTTCCAGACCATCATGCACACTCATCACTATCCTTACACAGAAAACATGATGAAATGGTTGTACACATTTGTTAGAAAACCCCTGACATGGCCTTGCACTGGCTACTAATACACAGGGAATTAATGATGTGTGAGGTTCTCTTTGGCTGAATTACATGATAAATCCTGCTTCAGATGAAAATAATCTGCAGTTTTCTAGTACCTGGGAGCACTCTAGAACAGAGGACATGGGTGGTGCTGTGAAGGAAAGCATCAGTGCTGGCCAGGGACCTCATTTGGACTCTGCTGTGTATAGGCTTTTCCTAGAGCTGTCTCTGGACCACACCTCAGATAAGCCATTGATGGTATGCATCCAAATCCACTTATGCTCTTGCAAGGAAGCTTCAAAGGGAGGTAAAGTCAAAGGCCAGTCCCCTCCTGACAAAGGGAAATGAGGGGTGAGAAGTCAAATGATAAGAGCTCCACATTTTATAAACTGATGAACAGTTTAAAATCTCAAAGTCCAGCTGAAAGGAAGGACAGCAGGAGACAGGTTCTCCTGGATACTGCATGAGGCTGCTGTATTCCCACCAGAGAGCTCCTGTGCATGTGCTACACCTGGATGGACATCTCATGTCATCCATCCCCAGCGTCAGTATGTCAAGGATCCATCCATGACCCTTTTATAGCCATTTCTAGGCCAAAGAGGGAAAGTTTCTGAAGGTATCCTGATTATAGTGATTCCAGCATGTCGGGATTTATGTTGTTGGGGTTGGTTTTTTTTCTCATCAGTCTAAGTGAAATTTTCTGCCTTTGTCACAGAAAACAGACTGGTCCCTCTGGGGCAGTAAATTTCTCTTCATCCTTGTTGCCTGAGGCACTGATTAAGTGAAGTGCTTAAGCACCTGTGTGACTGTAAGCACATGAGTCAGTGAAAGATAGTCAAGTGCAAAAAAAGACCTTACTTCTGGAAGGTTGCTGTGCAGAGTTATCTGTTAACAGGAACACAAGCCAGAAATTTCAGTAGGGCACTTCTACACATTTTTTTCACTATTTATGTGTATTTAAAGAACTCTCTCAAACAGACCCTGATCAAAAATTTTAAACTATCAGCTGAGCTTTACAGAATCATTCTCTCTTATTGCAAGACATCATGATTTATATTCAAGCTCCGCCTCATAAAGTTACATCTTTTAGTTTGAAAAGTGAGACATCATTCTTATGTACAAGGGGGAACACAAATATCATTTCTAAATATTTAAAAAAATAGGGTGAAAGAAAACTGGGTGAAGAGTTTTTAAAATTTTCATGAAGTTTATTGCCTCACTGTGCCACATATCTTATTTGGAATAGAGAGTGAGAAAAGTATCACAACAAAATGTCACAGAAGTTCCATCCTGCAGCATCCATTCTTACCTGCAAGTAAAATGGTTATTTCATTTAAAAAACACAACTTCTTTAAAAAGACCTTCTTAAATCATTATATAACCTGAACTTTCAGAATTTACTTAGGGGGATTGTCTGTGCTGGAGGGATAACCCTGCTTTTCCTCCCCTCCTTACATCTGTGAATGAATGGCAAAAGCCTCTTTTGTTGCTGCAAGAGGATTTGGCACTGAAGTTGTTATCCTAAATGATTTGTGCAGGGACAGACTGGGGCTG